>JAQNCA010000013.1:12773320-12797405 GCA_029783725.1 Acanthurus tractus
CGTTCTCTAGATACTAGTTTGCGACTTTAAACGTAGGACATGTATTTCATTATAACCTTCTGTGTGCTTGGAAACAAAACACATATTAAAGACAACACAGATTCACTATTTCAAGCAAAGCCATCGAGTGTTGTTTTAATTTTATTCTGGAAAAATAGTGTTCAGATTCAGATTCTTCAGATAACTTTGTTTTGCCCAGATGTTGAACTCCACTGCTTTTTCAGGAAGTTCGAAGGTTTCTAGCCAGTAGGTCTCACTATGACTCGAGTTCCTCTGAGTGTTGTGAGACTGAACCAAGTGTTCTCACATCTTAACTGCTGCTTCAATGTTAACAAACTCTTGTACTAAATATTTCCTGTTTGACACTGAGTAGCCAAGAGATTAAATTCGAAGACAGGAAAAAGTAAGAACAGCACAATAAACAAAACCCATCATCTCAAAAGGGCACATTAAACTGAACTTCATAGGATCATTTGAGTTATTTAATCGTCATGGACTTCAGGATATGTATTAGTATGACAGCTAAAGCTTCATTACATAATTTTAGTTATCAGGGTGCAACACTTTTGGCATTAATGAGGGATTTTAGTTGCAAATTATGTACACTTTGTGGTTGCGTGGTTGTGACTGTGGTTGTTCCAGTCAAAGCACTTTTTGTCACATGAATAAACAGTTCAAATGCATTTCACACTTGTACACACACACACACACACACACACACACACACACACTTGGGGTAAATCTAAATTTTATTTTTTTAAAACAGTCCTTAGAATCAAATTCTGTATTTGTGGAGCCCAGGAAGTGATTGAACAAGTGCGCCCTGGTATTTTTAACTCCTCCACCTGCTCCCTGTTGTGTTTGGCTGGGTGAGCCTGGGACCAGGCCTGACTTAATGCTTTCCCAGACACATTCACAGCATTCATTCATGTGTAGTTTGGCTTCACTAAAAGAGATGGGGATGAAGGAAATACTGAGAGGGAGGGTGGCAGAGGCCAAGAGGTCATCTTGCTAATATTTGCTAATAATCTACATCATGTCTTTGCTATGCTAAATCAATCTGGCATTACTCTGAGGCACGGCACTTGAAGGACCAGTGTGTAGAATGTATTTGCATTTAGCAATGAGATTGCAGAATGTAACCAACTAAACACTTCCACCCTTAAACCACTTTCCAAGTGTGTAGGAGAACCTACAGTGGCCTTAAGGTAATGGAAAAATGCAGCTCTTCAGATAAATTAAAATAGAAAAGTGAGAGCTTCTGCTGATCGATTCTTCAAAAATCCTACCTACTGGTCTTTTATAGCTTCTAAATGACACTTTTGGAGAACTCTGCAAGCTGTAGCCCATTTTTTACCAACAATTTCTCACAGAATCGGCTTCTTTACACACTCTTTAACAATCGATTTGACAATATATCATTGTGTTTGTCATTGTAGCCCCTTTATCACTTACATAGTATGTTCAACAGAGTGGCTTGTGATGGTGTTTTGGGAGAAACATGCACTGACCTCTGCCACACTGACTTCATAACAGCCTCCTTTGGCCTTGACAGCCCTCGCTGGCAGTGTTTACAGAGGGGTGTAGGATTAGCTGAGTTATTTGATGAAACATACAATGAAAAAGGAAAACACTGAATTTGTGGATATACTTGGAAACAATATATTTAAATCAATTTGTTGATTTGTTCTAATATAATGCTGTTACATGGTAGATCTCTAACTGACATTGAAATATCTCCAAAAAATAAAAATAAACTGGTTTGGATGACTGTAATGCAATACCAAGCATTACATGAGACAAATTATCCGACTGATTGGAAAGATTCTGTTATTTTTATGAAGAATTTTAAGCATTGTTCATGTTATTATTCATAGCCACATCTCTATTTTCAGATACATAACATACAGAAATATCAATGCTAAGAGCACCACAATCATTGTTGAAGTTTTAAGGTTGCACTTTGGTCAGAATTACAGTTTCATAAAAGGAAAAGTTAATGCTAAACTCTAATGTTTAACTGAAAACACTTTTATACCCCATGCAACTCAGAGGCCACATACACACAAATGCAAGCACACGCAAACACAAAGCAACACGTTATTTTTCCACAGTGGGCACTAATGATTCTAACGAATCAATTCTATGTGTGTGGTTTGTTTGGATGCTGTTTCTGTTCTGGGTCTTGGCAGATGTCCCTCTGTGTTTCTGATCACATGGCCTTTGGAAGCTGATTGAGTCATCTGCTGACTCGAGTACATCCTGATGTGAGGTAACTCAACGAGACACTTCACAAAGTTACTTCACCTTAGCTGCAGAGCCCTTAGCTAAGAATCGCAAGTACTGGTCACAAGAAAATGTTTCTTTATCCAACAATTGCATGTCCGAATTGAAATGGCACTGATAAAAAAAATTATTATCTGTGCCTCTTGGTGTCATAACATTCCTTATCTAGGCAGCATGCATTAGTGTGTAACTGTGCTGCTTTATTTCTTACTGGAACTAGATGACAATCATTACGAGAAATGTTTTCTGCGAAAAAAACAAAGGCATGAGACCTCAAGCAACGAACCAGATGAATTTGTGCTTTCATCTATCTTCAACACTCTTTTCCTTATAGGCTTCCTGTTTACTTACATGAACATCCTCAGATAAACAGTTTGACTCCACTAACACTGCATAGATTTCTCTGTCTGCTGCAACATGTTTGACACAGCAGATGCAGCATCCGTCTGCTCCCTCTCTCTGCAGTATGTATAAAAACATTAGTTCAACATGGACAGGGCTTCTCAGGGAGGATTATACTTGACAAGAGGTACTTAAATTCCACCCAGAAAATAAATGACATCCTGACAAGAAATAGCAGCTCAATAAATCCGGCCATGATGTACCCTGCCGCCTGGAGGGACACTCTGCTCCCTGAGAGTATCACAACCTGCTGTCTTTCTTTGGAACTGTTTGTACCATATCATTTGCAAATTCTACTTATTTTTGCTTTTAACCTTGGCAAAATCTTTATTAGATAATCACTTTATTACATAACTGCTGTCAATGCGTACCATAGATATATTTTTGTTTCAAAACAATGTAGGTATGTTAATTTTCTGTGGGCACTGTGATTAAAAAAGGCATAAAAATGTTCAGCGAATGGAAAATGATAATAGTGCCTATTATGAACCTAATCATGAACAATAATGCCTATGTTTCACGGGGGATAGATATGGTAAAGGAACCAAACCGCAAAAGATTTGATTACTGACTGGAGGCGTGACAGTGGAGGAAAGGTCTGGTTAAATGAACATCTGAGAGCTTGTGTGGGCTTACATACAGTACAGAAACATGCTGCAGAAAGCATAGTCATTTCATCTCCATGGAAATGGATATGAATTTTTTAAAATTGCTTTAAAGCTTTGTGGGCTGATAATTTGCATGTTGTTTTGGTTGTAGGTACCTCTCAGGAGTTGAACTGAGGTAGGACTAGATCCAGGGGGAGACATTTAATTATTATTTCGGCAGAGAAAAAAACACAGGCTAACACAGGCTGTCCGTCCTCCCCCTGCTTGCACTAAGGTAAATCTTTATTGACTCACATTTTACATAAAAATGAAGCCACATTCATCCCCCCCAAACGAGATGAGGTGGGTAGATCCCTTTAGAGGCTGTAATCCCGTCCCAGTGTTGAGCTCACCTGCCAGCCCGACCACTGAAAGAGGTTCCTTGGCTACTGTGATAGTAACAAAGTTGAGGAGTAAACATTTGTGTTCAATGAATCACAGAAGAACAACCGGTGTGATAAGAAGCTTCTGTGTCACTTTGACAGAGAATTATTGTGTCACTTTGAGTTGATTGACTCAATCAGACAGATAGTACAGTAATCAGCAGAGGGCAAAGGATAGTAACACTTTAGGTAGGGAGCAACGTGTAGCTGAATATTATAGAAAATTTTAAAGGCCACTTTGTTCATGGCCTTAATCTTCTTTACTGCTATTAGGCAATTTCAGGATATTATTGTTGAACCCTATTACTTATATCCGCTATGTCTCCCTGTGGAACATAAGCTTACACTGAACTCCCTCCATTATTTCCTTTACCTGGCAGCTTCTTCTTCTGCAGCACCAGGTCATTTTCTTATGCCTGGAGGAGTCAATTGTTGAACTTAAACTAGTAGTGACTTTAACAGCCATTTTAAAATGACACAGCATTCGCCTGAAGCACATCATGTGAAGTTTTGATTGTTTTTAAATTCCAGCAGCATTAAGCATAGAGCTGATTGCCTTCTGTGAGATGCACACCCCAAGTCAAGTGGCAAGTCTCCTGTAAAAACCTGTAAAATCTCATATTTCTGTTTATGGACCAGGATCAAGGAACAAGGAAATCTAAATCGATCATACTGCCAGAAACTTCTTTCAGGTTGCCCATGTTCTTTTCAAATGACAGTGAGTGTGGAAACTGAAAAGATTATAAATGCTGAATCAGTCACAAATCCATCCCATCTTTTCTATTTCTATTTACTTTCTACTACCATTACAATCATTTTGAAGCACCTAAAAATTCTAACATTACCCGAATGCCATACTGTTGCTCACTGTGTGATGTGTGAGACTGAAAGTGAAATAACAAGATGATAAGTGAGCTGCGGATGTGCTTTTTATTGCTGCTCTCATTGCCAGGGGAATACCTTTCTTATATCTTGAGCTCAACATAACAGCGAAAAATAGGACAAAGTAGGTTGTTTACAAAAGACCAAAAAAGAAACCACACTGCTATTTTTCTCTTTCTAGCATCTGTCATGCTTATTCTACACTAATGCACTACAGTCGCAAGGAAACTGCTTCTGTGGATTTTTCAAAGAGGGATGCATCGTAATAAAATCCAATTTTTGGTAACTAATTACTGAAGCTTTCTCTACCCACTGAAATTCTACATGCAAGAAAATCAAAGTGGTGGCAACGTGATAAGAATGACACTGACTGAGAACAGAAAATTGAAAGAAAACCAAAACAGGTAAGAAAGAAAGAGGGGAGTATGAGAACGGAAGAGAGTAGGAGGCTATTAGAGGTGACAGTCAAACCACACAACCCAACACCACCACGTCCAACCTCTAACAGGAAGCTTGTTATGCAGCTGCTTACATTTCAACTCTGTCAAGGGCTGCGGCTGGTTTTAAGACTGTATAGATGTGGGCAGGCCATGTAAAGTTTTTCCAAAGACAATGTCATGCGGATTGCAAAGGACAACAGCAATCATCATCAATTTTAACAGTTCTGACTGACACCACAGTTCATACTTGGAATTTCCCACAATTGCTACCACTCAGGGAAGCAAGCAAGGGTGCAATATTGGAAGAAATGATTTAAACTTTTGGATTTTCAACGACAAAAATCAGTAGCGTTCTACTGTCACTGAGCGTAGATTACATTATTACATTATTACAATTACAGTAACAAATGGGGTATCTGACAAAAACACCAGCCAATTTTAGAATCATAAAAATTGGCTTCCTTTATGTGGAGTGAACGACAAAGTCACACTATTTTTGAATGATGAGAATGAGAATCATTTTCATATTAAGTATGCAAGTGTACTTAAGTGGTTTGTGCTAACAGCACATAGGCCATCAATCAAACTGCAAATATGAGATGAGATGGTGCAGTGGTGTACTTACAGCTACAGCTATCATGGAGTCGTCTGGTTTCCATTCTGCCTTCTGGTAGAAGCCAAACTGGGCCGCCGCCTTTGCAGACTCGATATAGCTGACTATCAAAACACTGGGCTGTGGGTGGAACAGGGATATGGGACAGAAAATGAGCACTTAAAACATTCTGCATGTCATAGACATCTGACTATCACATATAGTGACCAAAAAACAAGAAAATAGGCAACTTTTTGCTGAAAAGAATGTCGTAAGATTGGTATGACAGACATCAAATTAGATATAAAGAACAGTTTAATACTCCAGCTTACTTGAGAGAAAAAACTGCAAGGCTTAGATGCATATTTTCAATCAGACAACCTCAGTGTTTTTGTCTCACAGCTTAAAGAAAATAGATCACTTCTTGTTTCTTCTTGAGTTAACAATTTGTTGATCAAAAGACAACTATTTTTTAATTTGCTATGCATTTAATTCATTCTTTATGGACAAATACCAAACAATGGCTTCACAAATTTGATACACTGCTGCTTTTCTTTGTGTAAACATTACATCAGGTTGAATTTCTTTGGCTGTTGGACTATTGTTTAGAAAGAACAAAATGTGTTGAAAGAAGTATGGATATTTCAGTTTACTTTTGGCAGTTATTTTAATTGAAAATCTAGTGTTATTGGATTGACATTGGATCCTCCCATTGCCTCAAATGTTGGTTCTTTAGTAAAGAAGCAAAACAAATACAGCTGTGTTCTGATAAAATGAAATGGCTAAGGCACCTGACTGCCACTTAACAGCTACTTTTTAGCTTGTAAGGCTCATTAAATCTGAAATTTTCTTTCAAAGCAAAAACAAAAACATATTCAGGCTTCTGTTCTTAAAATGCAAAACAGACAGATGAACAGACTAGAGAGACAGACTTTGCCTATGGCTGTTGCACTTAATTTGCACTGATTATTACTGAAGCTGAATCAATAGTGAGTCACACTGTCAATGTAACTAAAGGAGTTGTATGACCCCTCATTTATTTTTCAGCAAGGAGCACTGCGAGTGAAACTGGTAAACATGTTTTTTTTAGCTTGTGCTGCTACCATTCTGGTCACCCCTTTGACTGAGTTGGTTTGCAGTCTTTTTACAGAAACAGACACAGAATTAGGAAGTAATACACTAGAAGCTGGAGCATCAAAAGTGTATGGTAGCATTGTATCTTGTCAGGAAAGGCTTCCAGACATCTATTCATTAAGATATTTAACAGTCCTTGCACAAAAAAAACAGGACACTCTACACTAAAAGGTGATGCTCAGGTAAAAAAAAAGTATGGAAATATCTTATGTAATTCCAGCTGTGCAACATTAGACCTCATACACTATTATGGTAATGAGAGAGCAGGTTTTAAGTATTACCAACCTACAGTGTCCCTTTCGTGGCATGAAATATTAATAAAGCCAGTGATACCTGCACAGATCTGATCTTACATTCGAAAGGATGAAAAAGTGGGATATCAGAAAGCAGGGTGGAATGCTTCACTGGGTGATACGTTTGAGAAATAAAATTAGTCACAATTTAGGGAAGTGATTTGCTGAAGTCACAGGTTTCCTTTATTAATTGGCATTGAGCAAGCAAATGAAAATGTTTAATTAGGTGCACACAATGGTCTCCTGAAACAAATAGGGGTTTAGATACTGTGTTTGTTTATGGATCAGATATTACTGAACCATTCAACTCTTTTTCTTCAGCTTCTTCAGCTCACCTCTTCCAAACACTCCTATTGACTTGAGCTAAAGAAATAATCAGAAATACACTCTCTTATAGTAGTCTAATTTCTGTCAAAATCATCTATCAGTAACTTTGGTTTCTTACTCTCTTAAAGATATCGTTCAACTTTGAAAAAGTCACCCACTGAATGGCCTAGCCCTGCAGGCAGGTTTACTGCCCACTAACACACACGCAGACCTGCCAAAAGATTTTTTAAAAAAGCCCCTGTGGGACCTGAGTTTGCACGAGCTGCAATCCTAACCCAACATCCCAAACAACCAGCATACAGTATCTGAGGTAAAATAAAACTGCAATACTTTTTTGAGATAGAAATGACCGAAGCTCATTATTTTCCCTGCATTTCCATTTCCCATGCTCCACCACAATAACATGCAGTCAGCTGGTGTAACTGAAGAAATCCCAGGGGAGTGCAGAGGATTACATACGCACTCAAATATGTGAAACCATATGTGCGCATACAAAACGCTGCTAATTCACGCAGGCACCATTTCATGTTATGTTTTAAAAGGGAACTCCCGAAACTAGTCAAATAAAAGAATCAACTTTTCAATTTTGTGGAAATGCTGAATGACTCATTAAGTGTTTGGTGATTCCCCATTCAGCACTGTTTTCAGTCTCAGCATCAGCAGATGATGTAGTTGAAACTCTTAGTAAAGCCCTGCGCTGGTAGCACTGTGAACTGTATACTCCTGTCCTCATTTGTTTGAATGCATTAGACTTAGCTGTGCTGATATGGAGAGAAAGTGTCTGATTTGATCAACAGTAGTTGAGGACATTGTTTACATCAGTCTGCGTTCCTCACAGCTTGTATATTATTGAGTAGCCGCAACAATGGATCAGGGTCACTGCTGATTTCCTGAGGGCCCACACAGGATGTGACCATGCTTTTCCTTCCGCTCTTTTAAAAACTTAACCTGCCTGGGAGTATCAATGAGGCGTCCAGAAAAAGGTTTGTGTCAGGAATGTCAACTGGAGCAGCTTCTTCTTTCTGACATGCAACATTCACATCTGTTATATCCATTATGTCACTTCAGTTCACTATCCAGTCCAACTCTACACACAGGGATGGAGCGGAGGTTTTTTTCATTTACAATTGTCTCAAGAACTGCATTTTCCAAATAAATTTAAAATCATCTCTTCTGAATATTTACCAATGTAGCATTAGGATTGGTTATTGCAATATCGCTACGTACCATTAATATTGTCCTGTACTGATCCTAACTCTGTTACAGTTAATGTGATGCTCATTCCTTAGTCTGACAGTGGTAGTTAGGCCTAATGGTGGAAAAAAAAAAAAGACAAAGTCCTTTATCTTTGGTGACACATGAAAATGCTTCTTGAAAGCAGAGAACCCATATTATAGCATGACTCACTGTATTAACATAGTTACTATGTTCTGCTGCATGTTTTATTGCACCTAAGCTTGTTGCTGTGGACTTCTGATGATGAACAGGAAATCTGCTGTGTCCACTTCTGTAAAGAAATTGATCTCATTTTTTTGCCACCAAGTCTATTCTCTTTAATCCCATCTATACTAGACCATGGTCAGTGTAGCCTGAGCCACACTAGTTTATTTAAAAGCACTGTTACTTAATCCATGTAGCAGAGTAGCTTATCCTTGTAGTTACCGCCACAGCTGTATAGCACAGCTCAGGGTGTCTAGGAACAGTGTGTGTGCTTGTGTGGCAGTATTATTATGTAATATTGGCATTACACTTAACTCTGGGACAAATGCAGTCTGGAAATTAAAATGTCTTGTGAGCAGACTGAAAGATACACACAAAGGTGAAAACAGGCTCCAATTTGAGGTAGCTGTTACTGTCTTACATGTTATCCCAAAGCCTGCCTCAGTTGGCAATGCTTCAAAGTTTTCAAGGTGTTTTAAGAAACTGGTTTCAGTGTGACATTTTTTTTGTGGTGTCAATATCAGTTAAATTTATTATAACATTTTACAGATAAAGGCCTTGGCTCGCAATTATCTTTAAAAAACGTTCATTCTTGTTGAAAGGGCTGTCATGATAAATGCAAAAGGAGAAGAAGCCCACATGGGCCTTCAACAACAAAGAGCCTACACAGAACGAAGCATAACCCATCAGTACACCACAAGTCATTGAAAAGCAACTTTATTTTCTAGCCACTATGAAGTGCTTCTTCGGCATTATGTTACCAGGAGGGAAAATCTGAAAATTAAGTAAATTACATGTTTTCAGTAAATCTGGCATTTGGCAGCATAAAAGATGTGTATTTAATGTTGAAATGTTGCCTGGGAGAACATGCCACAACGCGTGGTCAGTGAGTATTTGTTTTGCACACTATTGGAAATCTCGAGCTGATAATATCTTAAACTTTGACCCGGAGTCCTCTATGGGAAGGTGATGTACGTAGAAAAGTTCACCAAAAAAGTACTAAATGTACCCGAGAAAGTCAACCAGTTCACTGCCCTCTGCCTGACATAAAGAATTCATCAGGTGAACTGCAGGTCCCGTGGCTGGGAGGATGAAAAGCCGACAAGATTGTCTTATTAATGAGGGAGTATGTGTGAGGAGTGACGCACGTCAAACGCCGTTTAGTTACCATGTACAATTGAACAGCTATGACTTCGTACGCGTCACACGTATGCGGATGTACTCTGTTAAGATGACTAACAATATCACCTGTCTTTTGTGGAAGAGGTGCCGGCTTGTGGCACCGTTTATATATAATTCAAGCCGAATATCTTTGGATCGGTCTTTGTTAAGGACACCATAGGTGCTTTCCAAGTTTTTATGATTATTACCCTTTCAATAAAACTAGGGAGTGACAGCCAAATTGCAGAACAATAGTTCAGATTCCGTTTGAAAATAAATAACAGTTGTTATGGTGGTTTAAGCGCGGGTAAGGGGGAGTAATATGTGTGCAACATACTCATATTAGCTAAAATGTCAGTAGCACTTGCACGCATTGTTTTTGTCCAGACAGCTGAGTTCATGAGCATGACTGAACCAAAGCTGCAATTGTTTGGTTCAACTTACCCGACTAAACCAGATGCTGAGCTGCGTCTCCGACAGCACGGCGAAGTAAAACCTCTGGGAGCTTGGCTGGATGTGGTAGGGCTCCTCTTCACTCTTCAGGGGACAAAGCAGCCGCCGGGGCCAGCCGGTTAGAAAATACATGACGGCAAACTCACTCCGCTTCGACACTCCAGTGTCGCAATGCCAGATCGCTGCCCAGTTTTCTTCTGAAAGTATTTTAATCCAACCAAGTCATGGGTGCTGTCTCCTTGTTATGAAAAATGCAACTATGTAACGTTACGTGCAGTCCGGCGTTTGGCCAGGCTATCAATCCAACAATGCCGTAACGAAAGATCCCAGCAGCCGATGGAGCTACACAGCTAGCCCTGTGCTAGCGCTGGCTTTCCAACTTAAAGCTAATGAGCTGTCCAAGGCAGCGGCTAATCGAAAACAAAGCGACCAGACCCGCGGAGACACCATACAGGACCAGACAACGTACTGTGGATGACTAATTGGTCGATTTAGCTTCGCTCCCACCGCAGTGTCAATTCTTACGGTGTCTGGACCAACGGTGTTTAACAGCGGTAAAGCGTTCAGTTTTTACTCCTCTATGCTTTACCGTCGCCATCTTTGCAAGAGTCTGTCCGACTCAAAGCTGATTGGCGACGACGAAGAAGTTTGCGTGGTGTTGACATCTGACGTCAGCTCCCCGTTATGTAGAACCACGGTTGGAACGCACTTACGTTAAAGGCTTTGTGGCTCGACGCTGACACCTAGTGGTTAAAAACTGCTCTGCATGATGCAATTTGTAAATGTTTTTTAATCATGCCAAACAAAACACAATTGAAACTGTGCGATAAAATCTGTTTCAAAAAATGATATCTGAAATTGCAAGTCAAGCTGTCGAAAACTGGGACTTGGAGCAGATAAATGAACTTGGTTATGAATTACTGTATTGTTTCTTCTTCCCTGTTAAGGAAAGATCAGGTCATTGTTGAGATGAAATGATGCATCTTGCATCAGGCTTGAGTGAACGCAATCAACCTGAAGGCGTTCAGCCGTGCCAGCATTCTTTTTTCATGAACTAAACTTGGTTAAAAGCCGAAATAAAGTTTTCTGTAGAGTAATGTGTATCAGGAATTGTCGCACTTTTCTTACTTACATAATCACAGATTGAATAGCCATGGAATCGATTCTGTGGTACACATTTTGGAGCAGCAGGTGGCGGTAAGGCGTTAGAGAACAAGAAGAGGAAAACGTTGAAGAAAAACACAGAAGAAGAATTTTGTCAGGCAGGCGCAGAGATTGAGAAAGTTGGGTACCGTGTCCATCGGTGTTGCTGCCAAATTTGAACCGTGTTTTTTTCCATTTATCGCGAAACTTATTAAGCTTTTTTTTTTAGAACTTTCAGTAACGTTATTTAGGAGGAAAAAAAACACCTAAAGTCATCCCTCAGAAGGTGGCGGTAACACCAATGGATGTTTGCTAACTCGTCGAAGGAAGAAGAAGAACCAAAGGAACAAGCATGGCTGCTGACATGAGATTACCAACTGTTCGGAAACCAGTGTCGCTGTCAGTTTCTGCTTCGGACAGAAAAGATCTAGTTGTTCCCGGCGATGTAATCACGTCAGATACTGGTTTTATGAGGTAGGTACCTGCTGTTTTACTGGTGGTGTAATCGGCTGCTGGCAATGGCAGCCACACCATGTTGTAATGGAATCAACTAAATGGGCCTCTGGTGCCGGTCATCGTATGGATATCTTGCACTTAAAGCTCATTAAAAGTGCTTGGTCTGGCTTGACTGTCATTGAAAAGTAAATCAAAACAAAAATCTTCATTAAGGTAGAAATAATCATCACCAACAAGTAACTAGACTGGCCATAATGTGCAATGACATCAATGTGCAGGTTGAACTAGCTCTAAGTTAGCTTAATTCAAAACAGGGGAAGCCTGTTCTGGTTGTACTGTGACCATTATATTGTTGATTCGGTTGTTAATCAGTATATCAAGATTTCGACCTTATACTATCTAACTGCTCTGCCATCAACAACAGTCAAAGAGTGTACAAAATCATAATGATTTTCAATGGTTGTGGTATAGTGGTCATTCTGCTGTTTGGCTGTATTCTCATAGTCATTATTCATCATATCCCTAGGGGTCATGGTACCTATGTTGATGATGACAAACTGACAGCTTCAGTTGCTGGAGAGGTGCAGAGGGTAGACAAGCTGATCTGTGTCAGACCACTCAAGACAAGGTAAGTTACTAAATAAGCGCTGTTAGACCTTAACATATAAAAAAGTCGGGTTTACTGATTTTTTTATGTATGCAGGTTTTAACTGGTTTATGTACTGCTGTCTTCACAGAATCTACGTTATAATATTGTACTGTATATTTTTGGATTGCAGGTTCAACGGTGAGGTTGGAGATGTGGTGGTTGGCAGAATTACAGAAGTAAGGCACAACCAACAAATTTCTTCTCATATGTAATGTTTAAACATATTCTTTAAATATATGGTAACAACAAGCTGTTGTTCATTTGGTTGGTACAATTTTTTTCAGTATGGGTGTTTTTGTGATATGTAAAGGTACAACAGAAACGGTGGAAGGTTGAGACCAACTCCCGGCTGGACTCTGTCCTCTTATTGTCTTCTGTCAATCTGCCTGGAGGAGAGCTGGTGAGAAGCTTTTTTTTTGTATCCAGCTGACAGCTGAACTAGCTCTTTCCTATGGGGATATATGTTTGATTGGAAAAGTTTGTTAAAGGCCAAGTTTTATTTATTGTTTCATTCAATTTTCTCTTTTAGAGGAGACGATCAGCAGAAGATGAGCTCACAATGAGAGAATACCTTCAGGAAGGCGATCTTATCAGTGTAAGTGACAGTTTTATTGTCTTTTGGCTGTTCCATCCTAATACTTCCCTCTGTAATGTCATGAATGTTCTTTTCCTGTGCCTTTAGGCGGAGGTTCAGTCTGTCTTCTCAGATGGAGCCCTATCACTTCACACTCGTAGTTTAAAGTATGGAAAAGTAAGTTACATCAGTAAAGATGAGAATGTTCAGAAAAAAATATGCAGTGATTTTGCTTGTTGATAAATACCATTACACTCTCTCATTATAATTTGTTGCTCCATTTGCTTTACTAAAAGAATAACCTAGTGGCACTTCCTTTCCTTTCCTAATTTGCAATAATAAATATCATATATCATGTTTCTACTTTCTCCAACCATCAGTTGGGACAAGGAGTGCTGGTGCAGCTCTCTCCTTCTCTGATCAAGAGGCAGAAAACACATTTCCACAACCTGCCATGTGGTGCATCCATCATACTCGGGAATAATGGCTTTGTGTGGTTGTATCCAACACCAGAACAGACAGAGGAGGAGGCAGGGGGCTTCTACACCAGCTTGGAGGTGGGTAGGGAGCCTACGAAGAACATTGTTTTGTAGTTTCAGTGGTTGTTATATTACTGTATACACACTGACTTTAGATGAAAAAGTTAGCAATCATGTTTAAAGGTGGAACTGTAATCGCCTGCATTCAAACTGTATGTCTGTATGTATACTAAACTTGTTTATTGTGCATCTCTCATCTCTGCCCTTTTAGCCTGTTAGTCTGGCAGATCGAGAAGTGATTTCACGGTTGAGAAACTGCCTGCTGGCATTGGCTGCACACAAGGTCCTTTTGTATGATACCAGTGTGCTTTATTGCTACGAATCCTCTGTTCAGCACCAGGTAGGAATCAATTAGATGTTGACAATGCATCTGTAGCAACAGGCACTTATTTCAGTTTTCAACACTGTGATTATTATCAAATTACATCACCTGCCTCTCAGACAATGGCAGTAGAAAGATACTGCAGTAATAAAAGTTGACTTTTTGTGATGTAGTGTGACATCTGGTGGCCATATTGAGAACCTACAACAATAATGATTGAAGTTCTTTGACTCTCTTGTTCCATAACACTTTGGTACAGACATGGTTGATTTCATTGCTTTTTCAGGGCAGGGAATGGATGACTTACTCACTGTATTGTATTGTATAGTATTGTATTGTGTTGTGTTGTGTTGTGTTGTGTTGTGTTGTGTTGTGTTGTGTTGTGTTGTGTTGTGTTGTATTGTATAGTATTGGTTGTTTAATGTCAGCATGGTAGCTCAGCAGACTTAATTGTTGGACACAAAGTTTTATCTCCTGCCACTCGGGTAACCAAGCCTACCCCAATTGTTTTATGGGATACTGAACAGGCTCCTCATAAGCTGCAACTCATTGTTCATTGAAATAGACATTTTTGCTGAATATTCAGTTAATAAGTTTACTATTTGTGCTAAGGTAATTGAAGGAATCACTGTTTTTTACAAAAACCAGAATAAATGTGCATTATACATTATTCTTTAGGCTTGTTTGTAGCTTTAAAAAAAAAAAAACATTAATAAAACCACAAGTGTTCACCAGTGTCTCTATGATGTTAGTGGTGTTTAAAATAGTGTTTGTTTTGAGTGTAGCTAATCTATATTTTTTGCTTTATGCTGTCTCTGTAGGTCAAGGACATCTTGAAACCAGAAGTGATGGAGGAGATTGTCATGTTGACGCAACAAAAGCTGTTGGAACAGGAAGGTTAAAGAGCATAAATCCTAACTGTGACCTTGTCACAAAACATAAATCGAACCGAGCAGCTATTTTTCGGGACTGACCAAATGAATCAATAAGCAGAAATGGCCTATTTTCAAAGCATCCTTCCTATTGTGACAGTATGTTAACCAGTTGAATAGCTGTAAGTGTATTTTATCTGGCATGGTGACTGATTATTGTTTGACTGCTTAAGGGAGAATGGGTAACCTTTTCAATTCTGCAGCATTCAAGAAACACTAGAGCAGCTGTTCTTACACTTTTCAAAGGTATAAGTGAAACATTTTTGATAATGTCTGTTGTTATACAAAAAATGCTTGCAATAAATTTTCTATTATTTTCCTTACTTCTCAGTGTGATGTGTGTTGTTGGTAAATGGAAAAACATCTGTAAGTGCAAGTCTTAAGGGGTTTTAGTTTATATGTTTATGTAGCCTTGGTATAGTTCATCTTCAAAAACAGTTTTGCTGAAAGACTAAAGACAGTCAGTCTCATCATTAAATACTAGCCTAACTCATCTGGTAAACGTGGTTGGGATGACATGTAAGTTAGAGGGGCAGAGCTCCAAAGTCAGCTTGTTTTTCTTAAAAACCCTATTGTCTCTTAAATTTCATGCCTTTGGTAAAACCCACCAGAATGCAGAGACAGGTAACTTACATTGAGTTATTAATGGTTGAAAGGATAGTTAGGGTAGATTTTTGACTTGAACTTATCTCTAAGCATGCCCTCACTGGAGTTACCCCTTTGGAAGTTTCTCTGCATTTTGAGCATAATAAAGCCTTTGCTCTGGTGCCCCGTACTAGCCCACGCACGCACGTGACGTCATACGTCGCCCCACCCACATATTTCTGTAAACCACCTTGCGTATGGAAGTATGGCGGCACCAGCGACACTACTACTACTTGGCCAAAGTTTATTGCCCGGATTTTCACGTGAAAGCGATGAATAAGTACGCGAACCGAGGTGTCGGTAACGAAGAGCTCGGCGACTGTAAACAGAGGAAAGGGCCTGCAAAAAGAGACGTCGGTCTCTGGCCGGCTGAGTTTCCTCGATTTCTCTTCACCTCCTTGATTGAAGTGCCTTTAGTCCGGGTACCACAGTGGAAGAAACTCCGCAAGACGGGAAGAGTGGACACGGAAGTTTGAAACAAACTAAAGATTTTGGCTTTGAAAGGACTTCTTGCAAAGCAATAAATTATTGTGTTTATAGCAGTTATATTAGACATTTAAGTGCACTTGTCCGACGTTTGTTACCAGCGTGTTAACAGCGACCTAGCAAGATCCAACTGTTGAGTGCTCGATGTGCAGTTAAGGGTCTGGCGCTGCATACCACCAGCTAACGATAGTTAGCCTCCATGGCTACTTCCAACAGTAGCTCGAGGTCGCCAGCTAACCAACAAAATAAATCTCTCAATGGATGTGTAAGTTTAAATGTAAACTTGTCTTTAGTTCTTAACTATTGTGCAGCTTTGGAATATTTTTGTCAGTCTGTCATTTTTACGTATGTGCTTGCTGCTGGAGATTTAATGTTGTTGACAGTGCCTTTGTGAAAAAAAAAGTTGCCAAGGGACAATAGGTTTAGATAGATGATAATAATAAATAAGCTGCTGCAGCTACTTTTTTGTCCGTCCTCTAAGTAAACTGCTTTGTATGCATGCCTTTGTCATTGTTTACAATCAACACTACATTTAATGGTAGTTATTTGAGCAACGTTAGCTGTATTATGCTGAGGTTTTCAAAGGTTAGCTTGCCCTGTACAGATCTTGATAAGCATGGGCTGTATACAGATGAAAATACAGGCAACGTTAATGGAAATCCACTGATAACAGAAAACAGACGCAGAAAAAGTACTATTTTAAATCAGACAACATCATATTCACATAAATACTTTGTTGAGTCAGATTTAAAAGAAACTTCTGAGATAAATTTGCTTAACAAAGATGTCACATCATTCTGACTCTGAAGCTAAATGTACACCAGGTTCACATGTACTCTTTGTAAGGTGTTTTGAGGATGTATTTGTGTTTGAAAGACTATTCCTATGCTATTCCTAACTTTTTGATTTTTCTTTTTTTTGCTCTAGGTTACCACAAAATGCATTTCTCTGACATTTGAGTCACACAGGCTACATTAATGACAAATAAACCAAGACATACTGGAGTAGTGCAGATCTACATAGGTGACCCCAAGCACCAGTATTCTAAGAGAGGACAGCCAGGAAAAGGAGTTCTTGTCTTTTCCCCATCAACTCCCTGCCTGGTGGCTCACTGTCGGACAGTGAGCACCTGAGTCCAGCTTGGAGAGTCTCGGCCGCGGCCTGGCATCCTGCCCTTATGGGGCAGCAGCCGGGAAAGTTTGTAGGGGACCAGAGGAGACCCAGTCTGCCAGCCTTCATCAAGGGTGGGAAGAGAGAGTCGTCACGCCATGGGACCCAGCCGTGTAATGTTTTTGCTGTGCACGGTAAGAACAAATGTTTCTGATAAGATCCTTGTAGGGTTGGTTGCCACAACAGATTTGTTTGTCCAACTGCTATTGGTGTGCACAGCTATTTAGGTTTGTCAAATTAGGATGTCTGGGATTTGCTGTACATTTTTTGAGCATCATATTCACGGAGGAATGAAGGATGAAATTCTAGAACAGTTTTCTAACTTATGCTTGTCCTTTTCTGTCGGCTGTGTTATAGGTCAGTTGCCTAATTGAAAAGAGTAGACTGGACTGACCACTTTAAATATAGAAAAACTAATGATAGTATTCCTAGTTATGAAAAAACAAGAACTGAAGATGCAGAAGGCTTTACTATGCATAAATAAAAGTCACCAGAGCATTTAGATCAACGCGACTGTAGTTGCATCATTAAGGATGAAGCTTTCCAGCGGACAGTCTTGCTTGCACAACCTGTTCTTAAGGAGAGAAAATGGTGTTCACTTCAATACAAGCAGCTCACAAAGCCAATCTATGATGTCAGTTTTCCATAGACTGACCTGAAAGAGACAGAATCTGCACATTTGATTGATCACTTTTTTGGTCTTTGCTGTGATTGGTTGTCTGTCACGTAATGCCATAGCAATTTGTTTTGTTATGCTACACAACAACTCACACAGCTGCCTTTAATCTAGAATATAATGTGCAGTAAACTGCAACCAATATGGTGTCATCTTGGCTCACTTGGTGTCTCTAGGGTATTTAAGTGGTTAACAAATGAGTCCCTCTAAACGTGATGGAGAGGTGAGAGTCACACAGAGTCTGCAGCAGTGTTCTGTCCTTGTAGATCCAACATGTCGTTATTGAAATGTTTGGACTCATCAACACAGACTCATTTGTTTCCTGTACCCCCTAAAAGTATGTGAAATCTATACCTCTGTAAAGCCTGTTATTCTGAAAAAAAGTTTTCAGTTAAAAATGCTCTCTGCACTTGAATGACATTTGCTGACATTATATTAGATTTAAACAGAAATAACTTTTGTTTTGGATTTCCCCTGTTGACTTTTGATTACACTTCCTGTTCATCTGGAAATTTGTTTACAGCTATGCTGCTGACAGTAATGCCTCATATGGTTTAAGTTAAAAAAGCTTTTGGTTTGCACATTTAGTACTTCTCTTGTCTAATTACATTTACATTGTGAATAGGATTTTACTGTACTCACTCAGTTTTTTCTCATTTTTAGATTTCAACAGACAGAACTATTGTGCAGTGCTCTACAGATGTTAAAGTTAAAGCTTTAGATGTAATAAAATCCTCATAAACAGGAATTTTGGCAGTGCCTTCATTAAGTGAGAGCTAAGAAAAAAAGCAAAAAACAAAAACAGTATTCCATTAAAATAAATTTCTGAGATATGGCATATCAGCCATATCGTAGAGCTTTGAGATATTCCTTAGGGGTGTAAAAGGAAAGTTTTGCTTAGGCATAGGATGGTTTTTGTTACTCACCGCTGTAGAGGTTCAGGTTATTGATTATAACTTTTAGCTAACTCCACCACACAGAGTCACAGTTGCAGTAAGGCTGTGCACCACGTGGCCTGATGATATGGACATAGGATACTTTAGACAGCTTTAAGCTTGGAGCACACAGCAAAAGACAGGCCAGATCCTCTGCTCTTACTAAGCCTTTCTTAACTGAGGAACAGATGGGGAAGAAGTCAGAAACAGGCATGAATACCTCCACATTTATGATGTATAAGAACTTTTGTAGTGTGGCAGAGCACAAAAGTGCCTCCTCTTGCGTTTGTACAGGATGGTGTGCAGTGCATACTGCAAAGAGCAATGAGATATGAATATGGTAGAGAGCATACCAACCATGTCTGAAAATAAGGCTATAACTAACTACTATTTGCAGTATTGATCTGCAGATCCTTTTCTCCACAGTTTGATCAATGTATTGTCATTATGTGAGAGAACAGTGAAATGTTCCCAGATCAGAAGTGAAAATCCTTTGGACATCATTTAAAACACTAAAAAGCAGTAAATAATCCTAATTTAATATAAATGTTTGTCACTTTTGCTTGAAAATTGGCTCAAATAATTTACCAACTATTGAAATATTTGCAGATTTTGTAATTTAACAAATTTAATCATCTTTAAATGGCATTTATCCCCTTCTTAAATTAATCCCCATGTAGTTAAGTGTATACAGTCTTTTTGTCATTTTGAAATGTGTTTTTTGAATATCTAGTTAGAATTCTTACACTGTATATTGAATTTTATTAATTCCATAATGCATCATAAAAAGCACCATACAGTAGATTGTCAAAACTACTTTCATACATTACTGCAACAGGAATAAGGCAAGTTTAGATGGCTGCCAGTTAAAGGGATACCTGAAATTTTTAGTGGACGAGTAAACGATTACATGCAGTGTTACGTCTAAAACATGGCCCTCTCTCCTCTTTTGCCTCTGAGGAAGATTAGCCTGCTGCTGGCACAGAGCCTTACCCTGCTTTGCAAAGCAATGAACCAATATCCGCTGTATCACACTGTAGATAGATGCCCCACCAGGTGCTGTTTCTTCCTGGGCTTGTGTGTCATTTAGTCCATAACAACCTAAAGCATGTGTCTGTTTCCTGGTTTACTTTCCTGGTTAGTGGATTAGGTTTTACTCCTTCAAATGCCCCCATACATGATGTTTTTTAAAGCGTGGCAGTGGCAGAGAAGGTAGTGGTGACATCATCAGTTACTTCATCTCCTGTTTTTATAGTCAGTGGGTTATTTACTAGTTTTTGGTTATGAAAATGCCTTCCTGGTGGGCTATGACTTAACATAGTGCCCAGAATAACACACAATATAATCGAAGTGCAGGGAGGCTTGTTCTCTTTCATAAATCATAGTAAGAATGTGAAGAGCTTTTTATGCATTCATGCATATAAACTTCGTCATATAACTTTTTCAGCTTTGAATACAAAAAATTTGAATAAAACATTAAGAAGAGGTGGATCATAACATTTCTAGATGTCTAGAGACATTAGTGGAAAGTATTGCTGAGGTGAGCAGAAGACATATTTATCGATGCAGAACAAAATGTCAGATACAATTTCCACCAGTTAAAAAAAATTAATTCTTTGTTTTAGAGATGGGACTAAACTGTCTTAAAGTTTTTTAAAATGATCACTTGCCATTGAACCAAATGCATGCCATGCATCCAGCTAACTGATAAGTTTACCAAATGTGTCTGTAGGTCTGTGATTGCCTTGGCAGGAATACTTTCCACTGACTCTAAGTCTTGCATAACACAGAGGGGGACAGGACAGGGAAGGTCAGAAAAACAGAATGAAAGCCTTTGCCGGTAAATGGATCGAATTTGGCAAAGGGTCAGTGACATGGGGCTCGCTTGTTTTCTCTCTCTGTCTCTTTCCTCCCGTGATGAGCAGGTTAGACTCTGAGAGGGGTTTGTGAGTCATAGTACAAGAGGAGGGCAATATCAACACATGATTTTACATCTATGTTTTTTTTCTTCCTGGTTAGCCCCAGCTGGTTAACACTGAGCTAGCCAGCGCCATGCTGCTTCTCAGCAGGCAGGTTTAGACCTCTGCATGCAGCTGCCTGGGAGAGAGACAGAGGCAGTGAAGGGCAGGCAAAGACCTGCCTCTACTCTTGGCACCTCTGTGTAGTGTACAGAGGGGAGGTATGATCTCACTGGCTTGCTAGCACAGATTTTAAGGATTGAGCAGGTTAGTGGATTTTTCGGGACCAACTTACAGACTGTATTTCCGGCAGTTTTTTTGTTTCCCTGTGTGGGTTAGATAAGCCAAGTATCCCTTAAGTTGACTTCGGACTTTGATGGATCATATTCTCTGCTAAAAGCTGATGAAGGTTACCAGGCCTGTTTAAAAAAAAAACAGGTCTGATCACAACACAAGAGCGTACTTGATCACTTCTTTCTAGTCTGATTCCCTCTTCTGTATCATGTTTACCTGTAGATACAACAAGACTAGTTGGAAACCTAGTAATTTGCAGGACAATAAATACTCAGTGTGCTAGCTGTGCTTAGATTGTTACACCAGTTGTAGTGTATGTAATATGTATTTCTGTAAATTAAATGTTCATGTGCAATTATCTGTAGTGCTCTTTGTAACACTTATTAAAGTATACTAAACTTAAATATCAGACATGTTTAAGCTATGGTTGAGCCAAAACGATTTTAATACATTTTCAAGAACAATGCTTTTCATGTGTATCCAAATTTCTAATATACAGATAACCTACAATAAATCATATGACACTCAGTAACAGTAATGCTAGAGTCAATTAATTTGTTAGTATTGTGGTTTATACAAGGTGGAAAGTAAATGCATAGCACACACTGAAAGTATTTTTTCTGTATTTACTGAAGCACAAGTACTAAAAAATGTGTATCAATGTATGTATTAAAAGAACAATGACAAATAATGATATAGGGTAATGAAAGAGATAAAGATTTATTTGAGTTTTCTGGCAAGGAGTGAATATTAGCGAAAACATGAAGTTAGTGTAATACATTTCAATACATCTGTCAATGTGTAATTGTGTCTGAATTTCCTTTTAGTACCGTAATCAGAGCTGTAAAGGAAAATGAGGAAAAGCAAATACATCAAGACACATTTGACTCAAACAACAACAAGATTTTAATTAAATTTGTGCAGCACATTTATTCCTTTATATGAAGTGTCGTGAAAATTATTTCATGATCGTGATCATTATCATGCTTTTTTGATTTTTCTGTCCCTCTGCCTGGTGTTCCTGGAGTTGGGGCTAAGGGTGATACTGTCTATTTTCAAGGTAACTTAGAAAGTTTTGTACACACATTTGACGATTAATGGAATTTTGCCCCCTAGTGGCTATATTTATTTTAAGCTATCAATGCATTTTATTAGGGTACATTGCAATGTTATTTAAATGTCATTTTCATCCCAACCCTGATCTGTTTATTGTGTCACTTTGTTCATGAAAACGCTTTGGTTTGAAGTTTAACCTGTTAGGTGTAAATATCCATCAAACTACTGGACTAATGAAGACAAAAACCAACAGCTGGAGACAGGGTGAAAGTTTATCAGATAGCAGTTTTGGCATGGGATTGGCCACTGATTTCCCACAAATTCTTCCTACTGCCAACAAGAAAATGAGGATAGTTTAGATGAGTTAGGTCTCAAAAAATGTTGGAATCTGTGGAGAATTGCTTCTAGCTTGGATAGGTTTCAGTTTGAACACAACAGGGCTTATCTTGTCCCTTGAAAGCATCACCCCCACCATTTTATCCTGTTTGACGCCTGTAGGCTACTGTGGGAAAACTTCAAGTATGTTTTAGGCACATTATGGTGTGTGGGTGAAAGAAGATGACACCCCACTTGTTTGTTGTCTCTATTTCCTTATTTCTGTTTAGGGTCATGGGTTGCTGGAGCCGCATGTTCAGGGTAGAGCAGCGAAAAACAGCATACTGGTTAACACTAATAACAGATAAACAACAAATTATTTGACTTGAATGTCTGTGGAGGACAAACAAATATAACTAAAAAATGTATTAGCATGGGGATGCTGTGGTGGCCCACAGGTAAAGAGGGCTCCGTTACCTGAAAAGTTCATTGTCAAAGCCCAGTCAGGGATAATTTCTGCACATTATCCTAGTCTCTCTCCTTTCATTTTCTGTCATTGCTCTATTTTTGCAGTTCAATGAAAAAAAAACATGAAAACTTAAAATACTAAGTCTGGAGTAAATTAAAAAAACACTCCATCTCATTTGTAAAATTGTCTTCAGCCTAGTAGAGTCATGATTGAGTTTAATTTGTCAGACAATAAATTGGCATGGTAGCCCTCCATCCTCGGCTAATATGACTACTTAGAGAAATGTGTTTCAGCAGCATTAAGAAATCCATTTTTGAAGTTTCATCCAGGCGTAATCCTGATTCTTGATCCACTACAAAGTTCATAATCTTCAGTTCATATGGATAGGCTGTAATTTTTCAAGTGATGGTGGTTAATGTATTTTTAAAAGATCTATTTTGGGACTGTCTGCCCCCCCACCCCCCACACCAACCCCCCACTCTCTCCTTTAGTGTAGCCTTTCAGTGACATCATTTGATTTCTGTGTGTGTGTGCGCATTTTTTCTGCAACAGCTGCGTTCAGCATTTATGCAGTAAGTGAATCCATTTCTCTTTTAGCCTGTAATTGGCTGGAACTCAAGGAATCTTTACAGTCTACACACCAAATCTCCCTCCATGATCCCAGTGGGCCCTGAAGACTGGAGGAGGGGGACTTTGAGTCTGTGTGTGTGTGTGTGTGTGTGTGTGTGTGTGTGTGTGTGTGTGTGTGTTCGTTCATTCGTACATGCGTGCGTGCACACCCACGCACGTACCCAAGCAACAGGCACCTCATAGTAACACTCGTTCAGGCCAGCTGTTGGGCTCCTGGTGGCTTGTCTCTTGCCCTTGCAGGCCATGGCTCGACTTAAATGGAAGTGTGTGTGTGTGTGTGTGTGTGTGTGTGTGTGTGTATGAGTGTGTGTGTGTGAGTGAGAGAGAGAGAGAGAGAGCGAGAGAGAGACAGACATTTGTCCTTTACCGGATGACACATTGCTGATTAGTACGTGT
>JAQNCA010000013.1:12799607-12809766 GCA_029783725.1 Acanthurus tractus
ACACACACACACACACACACACACACACACACACACACACACACACACACACACACACACACACACACACACACTCTAACACTCACATTCAGAAAAAAATCCACCCCCGTTCTCTGCTCCATGCCCGAGCAGGCAGCCCCAGCTCCAGATGCAGCTGTTGTTTTCTCTGCAGACAACCTGCTACCTAGGATACCAGCTCTGCCTTTTTGTCAAAATTTGTCCATTTATGAGCTCTCTTAGTCAAAGAGCCTCTTTCCCCATGCAGATTATGGGATAAAAGTTCATGGGGGCATGATTTTACACAAGGGCATTGGCCTTTTTCTTAAGAAGGCCTTGACATGAGGTAGATATTTCCTGGAGTCTCACAATATCTGGAGTTTTATATTTTGCAAAAAAAAAAAAAATTGACAATTTGATTTAAGTTGTACAGGAATTAACATCATCCTTTCTGCTTAGGTATTGTCTAGCCTGTTACATTATTGTCTGGTCTGTGTTTTTATTCCCCCTATACCAGTTCAGCCCATACAGTACTGGTATGCTGTCCCGTCCCTTTGTGTTGTGTTAAGCTCCTCTTCATAGCGCTAAAAGAGGGGGCCCGCTATGCTTGCTGCATCTGGATCCACTTAGACACAAAGAGGAGCCCAAGCAGCTCCACTGCTGCAGCCTGAGAGCCTAGAAGCCAGCGTCACTCTTCTGTGTGTCTGTTTCTGTTTTTACCCCAGTGGGCATACAGACAAATGGGGTCTTTCCTCAGGCATTTAGACAACATCTCAATAACATTTTGGGCTGATAGTCTGTGAAAATAGACTTAGCATCCACTGGCTCTGTTGACTCAGTCTGTCTACTCTTAAAGTTTTTTTTTCTTTTATGCTCTTGAATTAATAAATTAATGGTAATAGCAGAAGCTTTTTTGATTGCTGTAGAAAGGCAAACCTCCCACTCATGTATGTGCACACCCTTTTTTGCTTTCTTTCTCTCCTCCGAAAGATTTTGGCTCTAGAAATCTGTACACTCATAAAACAATGGAATATAAAAGTTTGTGCTTTCATTCCAATACTCTCGGTCAAATTGAGTAGTTTAGCTCAACTCTGAAAATGACTGCATTAGCACCCTCTGAACAGAGCTCATGTCTGGACCTTCTTTTGCTCTCTTAATGTTCGCAGACCTTTTAAACACAGATGATTAAACGCAACATTTCAGCCCTGAAAAGTGATGGATAGTTGTGTGCATTTGACCTGGCTTTCTGTTTGCTTAATGTATGAAATTTTAACTCTCGGCTGGCATGCATACATTTCCATTCTCTGCAGGTTTGCATATTTTTGGCACTACATAATTTTGTCTAGACCTACAGCAGTCTGTCATGTGGAGAAATAAGCAAAGGTTCTGCTTAGTCACCTGGGTTGTGTTGCCCTGTTTTGTGTCTGTCATTGTGATAAAATGGTTCCTCCAGTCCTTTTCCGATAGGTTGGCTGGATTTAACTAGGTCTGCCTGGCCTGTCTGTTTCCATGATTGTTTTAAAGCTGAGCTGACAGTGGACCCTTAATGGGTCACCTCAAATGACTAGGGTTTTGGCAAGAGAGATTTTGTGTGAGAGAAGATAAATAAAGTCACGTATATAAAGTGGATTTCATCATAAAATGTGTTTAATGACCTCTGTGTCAGTTTCAATGTTTCCATGTAAAATACAATGGGAAAGCGGCTTTTAAAATCCCAGAGAGAATTCACATTAAGAGCATTGTTTGTCTTTTGGTCTCTGAGTTGGGGAGTTTATGCACAGCAGAAGCTCAAGCAAACTTGCAAGTAAATTAAAATACTTTCTGGTGTGCTTCTGTGTGTTTATTTTCACAGTTGTCCCCATTCATAGTTTATTACCTGACTGATGCTACAGCCCTTAACCTTGAACAAGAGCTGTCAATGTGCCCGTTCTTAAGTGTCCATTCACCTTGTTGACAATACTAAGTAGAGAATTATGTGGAACTCTAAACCCCTTAACCTCATCTCCTGGTCTGCACGCCTCAGACACTCTGGCTGCATTCTCTAGAGGGCCTTGAGTAAACAGCCACAAACACACACATACACACACACACACACAGATACATACACCACATACCTGGTTCTTGATTGTCTTATAATTAGGGACACTTGGCTGGTACAGATTGCTGTGACTGCTGGGTTTTGGCAATGTGGTGGAATGATGAACCATGTGCAGCACACTCGGCAATGTCTTTCTCCCCCTTCTCCCACCCTTTTCCTCCTCTGTAATTAGACAGCCTGGTCGGTTTTAAAGTGTAATAACTCTTGTTCCATGACTAAGATGGACAGGATTTGTGCCAAGTATTGGCTGGCTTACATTTCTAACATTGTGAGACATGGTGATTATGTTTGTGTATGCGCCCTCATGCACAGAGTTTGCAGGACAGAAGTTGGACATAGTTGTATTTTTACATTTAAAGATCATCTTAACGCTACTTTGTGAGCACCAACGTGACAAAGTGTTTTATTTCACAAGTTAATGGCCTGACTCTGCAAAGGGCCTTGCCATATACAGTTATCATCATAGATGTGACCAGCAGTTAATACTGTAATTTCCGGACTATAAGCCGCTACTTTTTTTCTGACGTTTTGAACCCTGCAGCTTAAACTATGATGCAGCTAATTTATGGACAAAAATAAAGGAGAAAGTGTTTGACGAAGTAATTCTGAGGCCGTTAAATTCCGACACTGAAGAAGACAGCTTGAGTGATTTTAGTTGTTAAATTTAGTGGGTGCGGCTTATATTCAGGTGTGGCTTATAGTCCGAAAAGTACTGTAATTTAATGTTTTTAAATATTCAGCTGCATTCTTGCTTGTTGCATTTTGGTAAAAGTAATGTCAGACTGGTATTTAGGCAAATGGATTCATGTCTACGTTATCTAAGTGCCATAACACCAAAGTAGTTTCAAAAATAATGCATTTGCTTTAGAAGCTTTGGAATATAATCTTTTCCCTGCTTTAAGGTTTATAGAACGGAATCATGAAAGCAGGAAGGGGGGTACATGAAAGAAAAAGGGCCAAAAATCATCCCGTGGGTGGACGTACGTCAGCTAACTGTTAACATACACGGCTCGGATTATAAAACGCAAGCGAGTGATTCTCCTATGAGCTCACTACCAAACAATGTGCTTCATGTTTCTCCATCTGCAACCTTTTTTCCTCTTTCCTCCTCCATTTTTATAGCCCTTCTCCTCTTCACTTTATCCTCTCATCTCCTCAACATTTTGTGACTGTGGTAACTTAATGGGCCTTTCTCAGAGTTTGAGGAAGCCTGTGTTCCTTCTTAATTGGGGTTTGGGGTGGTGCACGAGAGGAACACAAATGTTTGCCATACCAGCACTGCAGCGATGATGTAGGGACTGGTGCCATGTGACTGGATGTTCAGGGTATTGAGGTCATTACTTACAAAGCCAGTGAGACTGAGACTTAAGAATACCCATTTAGAGCATCACTGCCTGCTTCAAAGCATGCAAATTCTTGAGATATTTAGACTTGAAGACGTGGATATGTAGGAATAGTCCATGTCAAGTGTGTAATATTGGTGCTTTTATTTTTTCTGTTGTATTTTTGTTGTTGTATTAAGGTTTTTCTAGAAGAACTGGAGCTGTTTTCTGATTTCTAGGCCCCCTCGTGTATCTTGTGTTTTGGGGTAGAGGGGCCCATCAAAATGTTTTTGCTTCCACACATTTGTAGGACATTTTTGACTGCCAAGAGTCTTCATAAGGCATGCACAGTAAAACATAGAACATCTACATGCACAGCCATTGGCAAACCTGCTCTTAAATATATTAAATAATAGCTCACATTGTAAAATAGGTCTTATAGGTACTGGCCCACAGACACGACCTCATCTTTGTGTTTCTTCTCTTTTCCTATTGGTTCCTATCTTCTTCTTATGTTTCTCCTTGTCTTATATATTGCACATGAATCAATTTTGTCATCAGAAACATCTGTTTATTGTTTCTCTCTTCTCCTTGTTGTGCTTGCCAAGTGGACCAGGTTATCTTCCTACAATATTGGTTAGTTTGAAATCCAGGCCTCAAAGGTCCAGCCATCAGATATAACTACATTTGAGAAGCTGGTGTCCTTTTCTCTTTGTTCAAACATGACCACCAAAAGTTGTTGGAACCATTTTAGAGAAGTGGTGATTCAACTTTATGATCATTTTCGAGCTGAAGATTATGATCCCTTTGAGATGCATTGCATTGTGCTAAGAGATGTGACTATGATGTAGCCCAACCTCATTTGTATAATGAAATAAACAAGATTTTAAAAAGTTTTTACTTTCAGAATGAATTTTGTGTTGCAAACTGGGCCTTTTGTTTGCCCCAATATCATCAACAGAAGACACTGAAAAGACTAAGATGTAATTTCTTGGTTTCACTTGTTTTTTAAATGTGAAACTGTTAAAGTCATTGAACTGTATATTTCTCTGTACGGGTCATACTTTTAGTCAGCACTTTTTCTCCCTGATTGGAAATTCCAGTGAACTGGGTCAGCCAGTAAACTGGTTTTCTTTCATTCTATGGTGTTATTAAGCCAGCTTTCCACCAGTATGTAATCACCCAATCGACTGGGCTTCTTATCTCCGAAGTGACGTTTGTCATCCAATTGAAAAAATATTTGCCAGATCAAGTCAGTCCATTACAGCTGCTGTTGTTGCCTCTGTGGTTTTAATCTGCAGTGTGGTGATGATTGGAGATCGTTTTAGCTGATTTTAAAGATGTGGACCAAATAATAGAAACCGTAGGGCTGGATAGAGGTGAGGAGCTTATTTTCTGTCCCTTTCTGCCAGAAAATTGGCAGTGTGTGCCAAACCATTTTAGTAGTTTCCACTGAAATATAATTTGGGACTGCCAATTAAGTTAAATGATCCGTAGGCTTTTAATTTTTAAAAAGTTAACAGCATTTACTGATGAATTAATTAATATCAAAGTGCTTTACAGTCTCCATTGTGCTGTCATTAACAGTCTGCCTCCAGCAGCCTCTCTGCCGCACCGTTAGCCCCAGGAAAGGACATGACTTTACAAGACATTGAGAAAGATAGGGGTTATTGAGGTGAAACCCACTAAGCACGAAGTTGTTTTCTTTCACTATAAAGTTGGTTGAAGTTGCTTAATGCTGCAGTGTGTGTTGATCTGCCTGTTACATTTATCAAAACTGATTGCAGCTGTGCTAGTTAGAAGACCCTAAGCCCAAGTTGAGATGTATTTCTAAACACAGCTATGACGCTCACATTTTCAGCCCTTTCAATTGATTTATTTTCTCTTGATTTAGTTCAGAAGTGTGACTAAACCTCTCAATGATTTGTTTATTTCTACACTTTAAGGCAGCTGAGAAAAGACAGAAAAGTGATAAAAGAGTCATGTTGCAAGAGACCAAGGCTTCTGCCAGAGGTCACTCCTTCCTCTCTGATAAAGCCGCTGTTGCTGTCTAAAATCACATGGTCAAACATGTGTCTCTTAAAATAAAAAAAACAAGTATCTTTTGATGCATTTACATGTATTCCCTAATTCATCCCTTTTTAAGATTACTTGTGGCAAATGTGACTGAATCTGAGTGGATGTGTTTCGTCCGGAGTAGACTGCTGAAGATTATACTCTCCTTTCTTGTTGCTGCTCTCGATTGAGAGGTTTAGCTGACTTTAACAACCCAATCTTGTTTCCAAAAGTGATTCCACAACCTGTAAACAATTCAGAATGTAGGGAGAGAGAAAAGCATAGTCAGGACAAGGAGAGAGAGAGACAGAAACACAGCAAGAGGGGGGAAGGAGGGTTAAAAAGTTGGAGGAGGAGCTTCTTGTAATCATTTCATGGCTTCAATAGAGGGGAAGAGCTATTTAAGGTCTATGCCGCATCTAAACTTCAGTCAAAGTTTTAAATGAGACTTGTGCAGCTTTTGTCTCATATTTGGGCATGAATTTTGGATGATGGTGTGGCGGTGTTTGTTTTCTTGGTCAGTGCATTTGTGTGTGTATGTGTGTGTGTTTGTGTGTGTCTGTGTGGTGGCGGTCTCTCCCTCTCATTGTGTGTTTGCTGCTGGAGGTGGGAGGGCTCTGCTGATGTAATTGAGAGCAGCAGGCTGAGCCTGAAAGAGGCCCTTTGTTGGCAGCTGTAGCACGAGTAGTCCCTGTGCCTCAGATACACACTCACACAGGGGACAGAAGAGAGGAATGGCACCGTTCAGACTGCCCTACTGCCCACTCAACTGACACATCTACAGATCCGTGAGGCTTTTGGACCAAATTCTTGGATTTTGGATAGCTGTTGCATCTGACAAAATTGGAGCTAACCAAGAGCCCAAAAGCAAAAGAGGGAAAAAAAACATGGAGCCGCTCAGAAGAGAAAGTTGAAAGACTTTGCCGGACAGTAGACTCCGCTTTTTCCTGTTTCGGAAGAAGTGAGGAGGAACAGAGGATTTACAGCAACAGAAAGGACAGTGAAAAGAAAAACAGTATATTTCAACAAGTATTTTGGCTTGGTGCTGTTTCTCCTTTTATCAGTTTTTTTTCCTTGTGTTTGAATTTTTTCTCCTGTTGGACACATGCAGAGGGGAAAACGTTTGAGAGACATCTGATTTGAACCAGCAACAACTTTTTCCAGCGGGAAGGGAAAGAAAGCAAATGAAAATGTTGGAGATATGCCTAAAATTGGTGGGGTGTAAATCTAAGAAAGGCCTCTCGTCCTCCTCCAGCTGTTACTTAGAAGGTAAGAATATTTAGTGAAGACTGTAGTGCCGTCTCTTAGCTTGGGCCGTGATCCTTAAAGTTTACTGTGGAGAAATATAAACAATAAATAAAGCAGAGATTTCAGGAAGGGGGAAAAAAAAGTCAGGGGTTAGGGAAACACGGGGAGGAGAATAAAAGATGAAGGCTCAACAATGATTTCTGCCCTGTGGAAACAGAAGAATGAGGAGGGGAAGGCAAAAAGTAAGCACAGGGGAGGGTGAGGGAGGCCAGACACACTGGCTAGCTGAAGAGGAAAGAAGTGGAAAAAGAGACGGCAAAGAGAATACAAGGAAATCTGACTCCTGGTCGTGTCCCACTTAACTCTTGTTTATGAGCAGAGGGGATCTAATCTCAGTCTGCAAGCTCCTTTTAAGTTCTGTGCTTTGCTTTAGTACTTTAAGTTCTCCGCTGCTTCTACAGTGAATTAAGATGATAATGTAAATCTATTTATTTCACATACTCTTTGTACTGTGCGCAGCAGCCATTACTTCTTTCCCATTACTTCTAATTAGACAGTTCTGGTCACAGTTAAAGTGGGTAATTGATTTGCCCATGATGTATGAAGGGAACACAAAGGGAGCTGAGGAAATCCAGGGCACATTTAACATAGTAATTGATTGGCAATGGCAGACTCAAGGAAGTCTTCTGTGTGCCAAAGATTGCACAACCAAATGATTCAATTGAGTTAATAGTCCTGGTACGCTTCCCACTGAAGTGCATGACAATGATAAAGAGTCTCTAATTTCCAGACCATATGGTATAAGGAACATCAAATCTAATGTTGAGTGAGATGTTCCACCCCAAATCAAACTTTGATTAGACCTGAAGGCCTTGTTTGTGTACTGCTCTACATGGTAAGCTGTTGCACATAATCAGAATGGAGATGAGGGAAATTGCAATAGGAATATTTTATGGCACCTTGTTTGTATTTTAAATGATGAAAAAATAATGGCTTTTTATGTATTTGCCTTATAATCTCTGAGTATTCACTCCTAGCTCTTCCTCATTGAACATCTTCTTATTTACATAATGTCCCTCACAGTGGGTTAAACCATTTCAAATGTATAATTTAAATGAACACTGGGCAAAATATGGACATAGTGATGTGACGGTGAGGGACAGATATCATCTTAGATTTTAGAATTTGTAATGTAGTGATATGGCATATGTGTTGTCTTTTCCTGGATTTAGAGGCTGCATTGCAGTGAAGTGATGTAATTTTTTGGAGTGACCAGACTTTCCTAGCTGTTCTAAAAGTTGCCTTTACCCGCTTAGTCATTAAATGCGCATTATTAATCAGTATTTATTACAAAACCTTTTTGTGTTATTATTTAGTAAAAAGAACCAATAGCTGGCTCTACAAATATTGTCATAATGTCAATAGCAAAGTATTTTGTATATAATATTGGGATATTTGACCGTGTCAGTGTCCCCCAACCCCAATCTGAATCTGTTCCTTTTGTTTCCCACCACCTCCAACTCAGGTCATTACAGGTAATACAAGATGAATATGTGAGATAGTCTTTCCGTCTCTCAGCCCCTAAAAATATGTGGTTTTGGACCAGGCCCGACTTCATAGAAGTGGGTTACTTTGTTACAGGACCCAGACCTCTGCAGGTTTCCTATTGTTCCAGGTAGTTAGTTGTATTTTCCTTTTATCCAAGGTGTAAATCAGCCCTTGTAAGATAAATAGAATCAAATCTTGCGGGCTATTCTAGACTTAATCTGTAGACCAAGGGGAACCAGACATGATTTTTTTTTTTTTTTCAAGCAGTCTGGTTTTTAAAGAAGTTTCTCTCTTGCGTCAGTGAGATTTTGGATACTTTCCTATTGCTCATAGCAGTGCAGTCATAGTTATGAATTCTTTACAAGTTCCACACATATTTAATCATTTTGAGTGTCATCACAGTAATGCAGCCAGGACATGCTGCATTTTCTCCCCCACTGCATGGTTGTGGGGAACTGCAGTCTTATAATATTATAAAAAAAAATTTCGGTTTCTATCTTATGCACCTCCCGAATTTCCCTTTTCATGTCTTTCGTTTCTCTCTCCTCTTTGAGCTTGTGTTGTCACCATCCATGTGTCAGTATGCCGTCACCTTCTCACAAAGAGCTGTGGTATTTGGGGTCATAAAGTGGACATGTGTGGCATGGGCTGCTCAGATGTACTCACTTTATGACCAGGCGAAACTCTGGACATATGGCATGTCCCACGTGTTTTCAGGTCTGCATCTTGATGAGTTGTGCTGTTTTTCCTGTCTTGCTTGATCTCTTGCCTCAGTTTGGGCCCAAATTAGACCAAACACAGGTGTGTTTTTGACTGAAATCACAGTGTTATCTTTGAATATTTTTTATTTTTACTGTATTCATTGAGAATATGCTGCTTTTGTCTGTGTAAACACAACATAAACTAAAACTTGAATCTTTGGCTGCTATTTTTCCATCTTTTCATAAAGTACACGGTCTAGACATTATATTCTGAGTACTCAAGCAGTGTAATTCAATACAGTATCAATGTAAATACTTTATTTCAGTAGTGTCAGAAATTGTTTGGTTTGCTTAACTTATTATGCATCAAGATGGACCTCATTATTAAAAAATGTTTTTGACTGCAGATTTTTACAGTATATTAATTCGTGGATGTGAGACTGACTTAAAACACACAAGAAAAATGGTAAAAGACCTCACCAGATATTTTTCAGATGCCAGTTGACTGAGTGATTGCTGGCTGGTTGTTGCCACAACTCAACAGTTGTTACTGTATGGTGAAAAGAAGCATTAGTATTTCAAATGCTAATTCAGACGTCTTGTACTTAGTGGAATGATGATCATGTTACTTGACTGCGACATGAAAAGTGGCATATTTTGCTGTAGGAGAGGGATTTCTTTCTTAAAGGGCCTTTTGGTTTTTCTGCATCTGAACCTTCTGATGTGGGACTCCAGTTCGTTCTTATTTTTGCATGAGGCACAAAGTTTTTTGTATGCTTGCCAGCTGAGGGAAGCACCCCTGATTGCTGCTCCCAAGCGTTTTAAAAAACAGGTCTGTCTCTTTTAAGGATTAGAACCCACCTAAAAATGAGTGTACAACGAGGAGGCAGTAGGCTACAGATGAAATTGAATCTGGCATGTCCTCACACTAAATGGCAGGTTTGTGATCCATACGGAGCACCACATTTGGCTTTGATTGTCTCAGTGCGCTCAGGCTGGTGAGCCCTACTTTGCTGAAGAGGCTGTGTGAAAGTCTGGCCTCTCAACACACTGGTGCCTGCAGCTTTTCAACAATGTCATGTGACTTGCTACATATGTTCTGTTTACTTCCCATGGGGTATATTAGTTTTAGTATTATATGCTGAATTTTTTCACTTACTCCTTGATTTAGGGAACTTGCTATTCATAAC
>JAQNCA010000013.1:12842414-12856146 GCA_029783725.1 Acanthurus tractus
TCTTCTCTTCTCTTCTCTTCTCTTCTCTTCTCTTCTCTTCTCTTCTCTTCTCTTCTCTTCTCTTCTCTTCTCTTCTGCAGCTTTTGCTCAGAGGTGACTCACCCTCAGTAGTACACCCCATCCAAAGCTGTCTGCCTGCCAGCTTCAGCTTGATCTCAAAGCCCAGTCTCTACCACTCTGCACCCTGTAAGTGGTGGAAGCTACAGCACAGAGAAGGACTTGAGAGGAAGTAGTCTAAATCAACATGCAGCTCGACTGTGCTGTTTACTTTTCCTTCTAAGCTAAAAGCCTAAAAATCATAGATTTAGTTATATGACTATTTGCCATTTTAGGTTTGGTTCATATCCATTGTATCATAGTACAATGGAATTTTTAAGCATATCTTCTCATAGATAAAATGCTCCCAAGATTTCTTTCATCTTTAGTCTCGTCTCCTCAACAGACACCATCTCACTTTCCAAATGTCTAACTCCCTTGAGAAAGTAAGGTTAAGCCCAAACAGAACAAATCCATCAGAGCTTAAGGGGATTGTCCGTGACTTCGGACCACTTGCATACCTGTGCCTGACCTCCAAAATCCCACACACACAAGATGGAAGATCAGCTTTGGCTGAAACCAATCCTCCCTCTTTATCTCTGCAAACCTGTGGACTCAGTGCGAGGGCAGAGAGTGGACGCGAGCCTCTCGCTGCCTTTGCTCTGTTAAATAGCCCACCAAAAGCTCTGATGGAGCTTTCAGGAGCAAACTAATCCCAGGCAAATGCTCTTACAAAAATCACTTTGGAAATCTGCTGGAATCAATGTAAAGCCTCACTGGGACAGTGAGCACATGCCAGCCTTTAGCGGGTGTGTCATATTCCCCTGGCTGGTGATACACCATGCAGGGAAAGATTCCATAAATATTGGAGCTTTTCATTAGAGCTGTGTAATGGTTTTGGAAATTGAAAAAATGTGGAATTGTCATTTGCATCTGGCTAACAGCCCGATTCATCAATTCCCCGTGATATGATATTGTTACACACACTGCACTCACGAACCACTGAAAAGCTGCCGGTATGAGCATTTGTCAACATAATGAGGACATATTAGAAAGACATTTTGCTTTCATGGCACAATGCAATTTACTATAACAGATCTTCTCCCAGAATGCATAGCAAAAGTTGATTAACTCTGTATACATCGAAATCAATAATGACCTGAATCTAATTTAGTTCATTATTGGTTTGGAGCATGTTAAACATGTAAATGTGCAGATTTGCTTCCACAGCTCATTTCCATCTCAGCAATGAGTCAGTTATATTCATAACATTACTATATGCATTATACATTTTTTATGAGAAACATTAAGACAGCTGGAAAGAAAAAATAAGCAGCATAAGCCTAGGAAGAAAGAAAGAAGAGGGATTTTAGGAATTATAATAAGAACATTTGGGTTTAAATTTGCTGCTTTTCTGTCTCATTATGTAGTGTTATGTTCTGCTCATTCAGAGGGACTGAAATAGATGTTATGATTAAAATTAGCTTTAAAAGCACCATAAACACATTAGAAACTAATTTTGGATGCAAAATTAATGCTGTTATTAATGTCATACATAATGGAGTGGTATAATGTGTTGGCATTAAGGTATTAAGCTCTATGTGCTCATTGGATAGTGACTCATTATCACCATCCTCTTTTTTAAATTTTAAACATTAACTCGGAAAACTGACACTATTTTTAACGCATCACAGTTATATCTTTGTTATTTGTTGCCACATCGACTGCCTTTCATGGATGTTGCCCTATTTATGAACGCCACATCATTAATCGGTCCAGGAGCTCACATCAACCTCTGGTCTGGAGTTGGGATCAGAGGTGATCTGACTCAGACCAAAACATTGAGATACGAATCAAACAAAGCAACATCTATGCACACAAAAACACCCCACTTTCTTCTCCTATGGTCTCTTGTGAAAGGAAGGTTGCAGCAAAGCCAAGTCAGGTCAATCGTTATTGCTCTGTGGGGAAATTTAGTCAAATCACCAGTGGATATTACCTATTGTTGGGAGGTGTAGCTTTGAACTCCCAAGTCAATTACAAGTGGAACAAAGGCATATTTATTGGAATCCTCCTTCAACAGGGGATTCATTATACTGATGTGATTTGTCCAGTTGGTCCCACCAGCCCCTTTGCTATAATTCTTGTCTGCTGTGTAATTTTAATTGTTGTCAAATGTGTATGTTCATTTTTACTTTTACTTAATTTATACACTGCAGAATGTATATTTTTAATTAGTATGACTGTAAAATTTGTTTTTGTTATATTGTATCACTATCATTACTTTGACAGCAAAAGCCTGTTTAAAGTGAAGATTATTTTATCTTTGATGTCACTACAGCTCAATGCACTTTTTTTGTCTGTCACATACAAATCTCCACATTCACGTGCACACACACACACAAACACACACATGCACATATACCCTTTCACATATCTCTGAGCACTGCAAAATTATTCATACATTTCAATATAAAAAAAGAGAAACATCCCACTCACCCTGTGTAAAGCAGAGTTCCCAAACCAAGATAAATCCAAGCCCGTACACCAGCCAAGTATGTAAAGTCATGGATGCAGCACAGTGGTGTTGGTCAGTGGTCAGTGCTGGAGGAGAGAGAGCCAAATATTTCCCCCTGCTCTCATCCAATAGTCCACCAATACAGAAAGAGAGAGAAATCGAGCAGAGATCCCACTTCCCAAAGCCTGAGCAGCCCGACTGTTTCACTCCACCCCAGCCTCAGCGAAGCACACGCAGTGTGTGAGTGAAGTGCCAGTGAGAGGCCAGTGAGAGAGGGAGCCAACCATCCAGGCAGTCAGTCAGCTCAGCAGCCAGTCAGGCAAAGAGACAAGGGGGAGGAAGATAAATCAGCGAAGGAAGTAAATAAATGAATGTCTTCCTCAGTGGTCTCTTCACGTCCTGAGTAGTTGAAACAAGCGAAACTCGTGATTTGATCACAAAAAAGGAAAAAAAAACCCAGTCCTCTCTTCTTTCATGTCGTCTCTTGAAGCACAAAAATTTAGAACCACCTTATCTCATCACAGAGATGAAAACAAACAGTGAAACAGTGAGCGTGGTCCTTTTCCAGTTTGAGAAAACACATCAGCGAGGATTAATTCCTGATTGATAATCCATCGCTTCTAATAATAGCCCTATCAAAATGTGTTAAAAGCCCAGGCACTAAATAGGATGCCACACCAGGGGGGCAAGTTGGTGTGTACATAAGTGTGTGTGCATGTGTGTGTTTCCGTGAGGAAACCTTGCCAAAGGACACACACACATAGACACACACACATTTTCCCAATGGAGCAGGTTATCTCTGCGCGATGTATCACTGTGCTGGCACACTGGAGAGAAAATTCTATCTAATCAAGAATTAAAGAGTAAATCCTTTCTTAGAGACTGTAATGCCAGAGGATAAGGCAGGCTTTGCGGTAAGCTCTCATTCCCTCCCCACCCAAAGCAACATATGGTCCAGCCTGATAGATGGCTGCCAATGATCGCTGTCATTCATATTAAGACATATTTCCAAAGATGAGTGCAGATTTTCTCACATATGTTTTCATTATGGTGGAATGTAAATTCATAGCTGCTCATTTACAAAACCAACAATGCACAATCAAGACTTACTGTTCATCCTTTTGTCATGTTTCTGCGCACACACACACACACACACACACACACACACACAGGTATGTGCCTCTTTATTTACAAGTGTGTGCAGCTGCATGTGAGTTGCCCCCCCTCCTCTCTCTGCTTATATTCATGACTCACTGTTTGTGTGTGAGTGTGTGTGTGAAGGAAAAAACAGAGCGAGAGAAGAGAAATGCCAGCAGTGTATACTATTTGTGTAGAGCATATGGTAGGTAGAAAGGGTCATGTGGACAGTTGTGCATGTTTGCAGAGGAGGTGAGGGAAGAGAAAATGCTGTTTCAAGCCTAGCGTTAATCAATATGCCTGTGTGTGTGTGCGCGTGTATGTGTGTGTGTGAGTAAGTTTGACATTAGGGGAAATACACTTGATTGCTTTCTTGCCCACAGTTAAACGAGAGGATACTACTCTCACTTTATCATGTATGAAATTACATACAGGAAATGGTTTTCTTAGCTCAGCTTATTTTAGCACAATGACTGGAAACTGGGGAAACACCAGTCCTGACTCTGTCCAACAGTGACCAATCCAGTCATCGGCACTGCTAAAGTTCATGTATCAACAGTGACATATTAAATCTTGTTTGCTTTAATTGTGCAAGAATCAAAGTTTTCAAACATCAAATGCTGGAAGGCTAAGTGCTGGGCTATTTTTTGACCAAGCACATTAACCTCCTGTCTTTGCTAGTAGCCTAGCAACTGCCCATATCCAAGAAACAGTGTGATATATTAAGCAATATGAAACAAATGAAACATAACATGCTAATGAGTTAACTTTAGAGGTTCTAGAGGGCAGATTTTGAACCTTTGGACAAAAGTTGTCTGTTTTCTTTTGTTTGCAGTTTGTATGCTAAGCTAAGCTAACCAGCTGTTGGCTAATGCATCTTACTGACCTCACAGTCAGCTGTATCAATCTTTTTTCCTTTTTATGTAACTCTGCCATGGTGCACAAAAGGATCATGTTTCAAAATATGTCAAACTTTTGTTTTTGAACTTGGTTACAATAATGTCCTTATCTTATGTGATATACCAAGTCTAAAAGTAACCTCACATTTGGCATGCACACTCACATAGATAGACACAGAACTCAGCATCCCGAGATTAACACTTGACATGGACAAGAGTGATGAATCTGTAATGTGAAATGTTCATATTGCATTAACACATCCAAAGTGAGTGGCGTGAATCATGAAAGAGCAGTTCTTGTAACGGTCCCAGCGCTGATGTGCACTTGCAATATTTGTCTCAACCTTTTCCCTCTTCCCCCATCTTACAGCCCTTATTCATTTATATTCTGCTGAGCTGCTTGAGCTTTTGAGTGATAAAGCCATGAAAGAGAAAGTGAGAGAAGGATGGATTCGGAGGGGGGGAGAGGAGGTCCGGCAGTATACCACAATGATGAAAGTGAGTCTTTCCCAAGCCGCTCCTGACTTATCTTATGATACACAATAGCTGCTTAAATACCCTTGAAGTCCCCTGCAGTGTCTAGTTTGGAGTGACAGTGACAAGAATAGGGAAGGCTACATGGCTTTAAATTCTTGATGAAATTGCAATTAAGACACCAGAAGAAGAAGTGAGCCCGAGGCCATGAAAGCAACAACCAAAAAGAAACAACAAGATTGTGAGGAGAATATACATGAAAAGTTAATTCTGCTCTGTGGGCTTTAATTCTGGGCATCTGTCATCCCATATAACCCTCCCCTAAATGTGCAGAGGAGATGAGACTGGAAATGGCCATTAAGTCTCGTGTATTAACTACAGCCCAGCGGTTTCTCTCCAGAGTTAATGAGCAGTAATCCAGTAGTGTTTGACCACAATACTCCACAACATGGAATGATATTCTGCAGGCTATATGCAGCAAAACCAAAACATAAGTCTAGAAACTACATGGAGAGCAGTAAGATTTGAGACTTCACTTCCAGGGCCTTTGAAACCTCCACATTTGTGGCTAGTTGAAGATATACTTGGGGGGTCTTTTTCGCTTTCCTTTAGGGAAAGTTTTTGTGCTTTTGTCACATGACCCATGATTATCACCTTAACGCTAGAGCTAGCTGTAAGATTAAGTTCTGAAGCCTTGAAGGGAAACTGTCTTTTAGCACCCAGAATAAGTAATTGAAAGTTTGACCGGATGTATGTGCCTCTGCAGTTTTACACTAAAGGGAGCGCAAAGCCGGATTCTCCTTATACAGCAAAGGAGACGTCTCAGCAAAAGGCTTAGCTTCATTTGTGGAGAAGTAAGCATTTCTGAATTTTGCTTCATTGCCTTTGGCCCCAGCATTTTTTTATAGGATTTTCCGGTAAATATATTCAGGTTGCACTGCGCACATTTACTACATGAATTCTCAAATGCTCTATTTAAGGAGATAATGCATTCAAAATAGAAAACAGTATGAGTATTTTTTCATGGCATGAATTAATAATGCATAGAAATATTGTTTGTCATACATATAATTTATTAAAATATCTGCTTCTATCAATGTTTTAATCATTTTGTTTTGTGGGAGCACATTTATGTCAGCATACTCCATATGTTTTATGCATATGATGAGCATCTACACAAAAAATGACTTAATTGGTCTTGCTGACACCTCACTCAAAATAGGCTGACAATCCAGCCAATGACCTATTGAGACAGTCATTTACTGACCTAGTAAGCCACAATGTCTACCATGATGGGCAAGTGGAGGCTGCAGAGAACCTACCGCGTTAACATAATTATATGTCTTCTCAAGCATGTAAGCGCTGCTCCTCTCAGCGTCTTATCAGCCTGTGGCATCTTAAGAAGCACGGCCCAATCAGTAGCCTTGTATTTTGTGCATGGCTGCTCTGTCTCCCTGCCCAGCAACCCTGAGGGTAAAAGCCAGGGGCCCACTAACCATCTGCTGCTGTCACTGGGGGTGGCACTATTACATTCACTTTGCCATGCTAGCCCAGGGAGCCCAAGACTAGACTTTGACCCTCTCTTCAACTGCCTTCAGACCTACTGTAGTCCTCACCAGGTTATTCACAGCCAATGATGCACACCGGTTGCTGATCACTCTGACAACAACTTGATGCAAAACGTTGCTAGCTGACAAAATTTGTTTTTCATATTTTTGAGTGTCTGAGTTCAGTTTCTCAGCAGTTTTACAGTTTCAGCGTTCACAGTAAATCTCACATTTTTGCGGTTAGGATACAATCATTTCATTGGATGCAACACCAAAGCTGATTTTTCCCTTCATGCAGCAATTTTTTAACTTTTTGAGGAGCTGTTATCAGATTTCCGAGATTAATTTGCCCCTTGGATGTACAGCGTCTGGCGTGGAATATCAAACCGGCATTTGAAAGCTTGCTGGGGGGGACATGCCTGCCTGATATGCTGCGGCACATCACTTGCACTACTAATTGGATGTTTGGACTATTTTTAAAAGGTCCACTGAACCCATGGCCAGTCTTTTAAAGAGCAGTTGATAAATAATTAAATTGACACAGTTTGAGTGGAAGAATATTTAACTGCTATCCCCATTTAAAAGCTTAACGTTACAAACCATCAGCTCAATAATCTCTTAATTTAAACATTCCCATCAATCTCTGAGGCTTAGAGGCAGCATCTGCTGCACACATACACACTCTGCTGGAGAACATCTTTATAGAAATCCAACCTGAGACATGCTGACATCTGTTTTCCTAATGACTTTCATTCAGTGCCTATTTAGTCACTGTCTGCATCATGAAACAGCCTATCAAATTACACACAGATTTTTGAAATGTCAGACACTCTGTTGTAAGTCCCCTATAGCTCAGGATGCAGCTCCGCTTGGCCCACATTTAGTCCCAATAAATCTATGTGTGTTTGTCATCAAAAGATCACATGGTTATACTTTGTGAAATCAATGACAGGGCTCTCCGGGGATTTGTAAGAGGTGGGTCATTATCTAGCCATGCTCCCAAGACCAAAATTAAAACATGCTGCTCTGTTTTTTTTTAATAGGCTATGATACACATTGACAAAAACATTAAAAGCCCTGCCTCATGAATAAGAAAGCTACATTAGAAAATAAATTGCCTGAATCACATCATGTGGAGATGAGGCAGTGATTCAGGAGCATGTTTTCAACATGAGGGCTTGACATAGAGGGGAAATTGTGATTTAAGACACCGCCAGGAGCTTTGGAGGCTGACCTGATAGCGCACTGATGCCAACACCGGGTTTGTTTCAATGCCAAGTCGAGTACCACCACAACCTGTCATCCCTGCTTCATATGTAAATCCTCACAGGCTTTATCACTTAAATCACCTATGGGAACAAAAGCGGATCCTATATGTTGTTTCCTGCACCTATTGCACTGTGTACACCTCGCATCCCTCTTAGCTCCCTGAACAAATTTGGCTCCGGGCCACCGCAGCCGGGGCTCTGTGAGGGAATATGAATGGCATTAGCTCCAGGCTGTTGCCATGGTGTTGACTTATTTACTGTACATCAGCCCACTGACTTCAAACAGCTCTGTACACGTTTTGGCTGCCATATTAGTGTCAGTGTTATCATCCAAAGGACACATTTCCACTGGGTGATTTAAAAAATGTAACTGCGGCTGCTTATAAACAACAGAAAGTTATAAGCAAATGCAAAAAGTCAGTTGACAGCTGCAAGCTGCAGATATACTGACCAACAGAAAATGTGCATTGTCATCTTTTGCCAAAATTTTGAATGTTGCACATCATAAAAGACACATGTATTCCGATGAGATCAAAACAGAAAAGATTTTCATTAAAAACAGGAAGAACAACACAGTTGGGTTCTTTCCCCGACATTGGCTCCTTATGAATAACAAGCTGTCCATCTCTCATTTGGTTCATTAGGGTTTTTGATGTCTTGGGCAGCTGTTTTCTTGCACAGCAGCTGGCCTCTCATTTGAAGAAAGCCACATATGGGATTCCTCACTGACATTTAAAAGGCCCAATAATCAATGTGCAGAAGAAGTGAACACATGCATTATGAGAGGCTCCAAAGGACAAAATATGGAAAAAATGCTTTTCCTTAACCATTTTAGGCAAAATAAAAATAAGAGTTTCAGTAAGAGAATCACATTTGATCCCCTTACAGATTCAACTGGTTGTGTAAGATTAATTTTAAGTCAAGGCTGTCAAGAGAGGATATTCGATATAAGCTTTGGCAGGGCAACATTTATGAGTGGAGGGAGAGCTCTGTTTTGTTATGTCATCAGCAATGACACGGTATTATTTGAAAGGGAATGACAAAATATGGCTTTGTGTTTAATACTAATGCTACTTCAAACAATGACTTATTTAGTTTCGTGGGTGTGTGTAAATAAATATGGCATTTTAAGTTACAATACTAAAATTAGCATAATGCTGAAAGTCTGTGATTCTTTGTGTTTGTGCAGTGGACTAAAATCTGTTGGTTTTTTTTTAGAAATAATGTTGTGTGTTTCAGGATTCCAGTAGCATAATTGTGACAGTTGGTGCATGAATGGGTAGTTTGCCTGTGAAAATGACCTGTCACTTCATGAAAAATTGTGCAAAATAAGAAAAAGCTTTTATCGTCTCTTTTGGTCTCACCAATTTTGAATTATGGATATGTATAGTCCTCACAATAAAGGTATATTACTGCAATGGACATGCCTAAAGAGTAATATAATACTTCATGGGTGTGCAGAGGCTGTATTCATATCCAGTCCTGGTACAAAAAACAGTGTTGTTTATTTTACTTAGACAGATAACTGAGGTTTATTGTAATAAATGTGCAGCCTGATAACTTTAAAATGAGTCCACAGAACCCTGGAAAATGCAAGTCATGGGTATTACCAAATTTTCCTGTCTAATAATGCAGTAATGACAAGGAAATTACCCACAGTGAATCAATGTAGATAAAGGGGTAAGTAAAGAAAATATTCTTAAATGAACTTAATTAAGTTAATCTAATTGATAGGACAAATAAGGCTTATTGTGTTATTTGTTCCTGTTTCCTCCAGTTATGCAATTCAGAGGGTTCAGGCTGATAGAGAGGAAAATTAAAATGTTGTGTAACAAAGGTTTTGAAAGCACTTACAGTGATTATATCAGTATTAGACTGTGTGTCATACATCACAGCATCAGAGACATTGCTTTTGAAACTGTGGTGTAATCAATATTCAAAATTAGATTCTGCTAGATAAAACCTTGTTGGCATGTCAAGTGTACACATAGTAAGGCAATCACAATATAATGTGTTATTACTGTCTCTTAAATTAAGTGAACAGACAGCAAAAATGACAATTTCTTCATTTTTAAACAAAACATTTCTATCTGGTTGTATGTGTGCAATGAAAAATTAATGAGTCCATCAAGAAAGAGATGCACTCTTGATAAAAAAAGATTTATTAACACAGGAAGGAATGAGCTAATGAAAAAAGGACATGAGATGTTAAATGAATGATAAAGATAAATCAAAAGAACTTCCTGGTCGTATTGGCTTATAAATTTCAATCAAAATAGGAATCTTTGCCACTGCATTAATAATATTCATTTGGGGTTTGATGGGGATGGGATGTGTAAGACCGGAAAATGCTGTTGTATGGTTTGATTTAGCTGGTGCATCATTGGCTTTGAAGAGCCATTAATCACATCTACATTTTCTGTCAGTAAATGAGAAAGTATTACATCAGACTCTGGATTTAAAGGCTTTGTAAAGAGTTGCAGATAATAGAAATTACACAACATACAATATATGAGCCTCAGGGGAAGTGGAGGTGGACTAAAATATGCATAATTAAAAATTATTAGGGAGTACACTGATTGGACTTCCTTCTTGAGGCAGTAGGTGGCGGCATTGAGCTAACGTGCTAGTAGTTCTGACACAGATGAAGAAGAAGATTGTAGCCGAAGATGAGAAAGAAAGCGAAGAAGAAGCCCACACGTGTTTCCAACATGTCTGCCTACCGTGTTGTTGTGTGTGAGCTGTGTTGAACCGTATTTTGAAGCAGTTTTGTTCCATAACCTGTTCAGTAAAGTTATCGACAGTCTCGAAAAAGCCGTAAAGCGCCACAATGGCCCAGAGAAAGAAGAAACTGACGAAGAAGAAGAGGCACACAGCCAGCAGAGAGCCCGAGGCTGACTCTGACAGCGGAGACTTTGAGCTGGCTGCTGAAGTTAAAGACGATGACACTGTAAGGAAATTCTCTTTCAGACAATGATTCTTCCTCAGCCAGCTTGTGATATTTTGACTGTAGCATTTTTTATGGCAATGACATTACTAGCTCTGTTAAATGTTTAATATGTTTTCCCCACCTTGCGACGTGTTGCTTGGGGTTTAGCTCGGTGGACGGACATTTGAAAGCTCTTTTAGAGTTAAGGAATCCTTGGTCCTAGTTTGAACCAAATTTATGAGCGATATCCAAATTGCTTTATTTAGCACGGTACTTATTTGTATTTTAATTTCGATTCCCATTCCTACACTGCTGTAGACTGTTAGGCAACTAAATCTTAATCAAGAATTATACTAAATTAGGAGACGATAATAATCCTGTAAATTGACTATAGAATATTATTATATATAAATTTGCAATATAGTAAGGTCAGTGTGTTTTATTGTCATTTCATCTGTGAAGTCTCTTGCTACACTTTCACTGAAACATGAGATACATATTGGCACAGTAACATAAATAAGCTGTTGGTGTGCTTGTACTCATTCATCTATAATTTATAAACATAATAAAATAATTTACTTACTTCAGGATACACTTTTGCTACAAGGTCTATTCAATTTTTTAGTCATTCAACAAGTATGTACTCAATAACTTTGCATCTCTATTCAAAAATATGCTTTGCTCACTGCTTCACTTTGGTGTTTGACGATTACTGTGCAGATGTTGAAATATTTTTTTTTTTACTTCTAAGCATCGAAAGGGGAAAGTATATGTGCTTTCCGGTCAAAACTAGAATGCAACTCAGGCAACTCATCTTTGTATATTCATAGGCTATTTCAGTTAAGAGCCAGAGGGTCAGAGCTTAACAAATAAATGTTATCCTACCTTGCCAGAATCATTCACAGACAACATTTACCAAAAGTTAAAGATTTTGCATATGAAAAATAGATAGATGTATTTGAAATACACATCATGTTTTCTCGTTGGTCTTACAGTCAGGGAGGAAGCTGCCACGGTTTCCTGCCTCCTCAGACTGTCTGTCAGATGTGGAGCCTGACACCAGGGAGCTGGTCAGAGCCCAAAACAAGAAGAAAAAGAAGTCTGGAGGATTTCAGTCCATGGGTAAGACGTCTCATTAAAGAGTGTACATGTTGGGCTGCATGTCCACAGGCCACTTACAGTATTAGAAATCTACCCGTAAATATTCGCTTGATATGATATATTCCCTATAAGTAAAGTCTGATCTATTCTTTCCCACAAGGCAACATTGTTAAACTACATTGCATATGATTTCAGGTCTCAGTTACCCCGTATATAAAGGTGTCATGAAGAAAGGTTACAAAGTTCCTACTCCAATCCAAAGAAAGGTGAGTCAGCACCACTTCAGGATCCCATATTCATAAATTTGTGACTTCCTACTGTACAAGTATTTCATGCCCAATCCTTCTCCTCACCACCTCAGACTATCCCAGTGATTTTGGATGGCAAGGATGTGGTAGCTATGGCCAGGACTGGCAGTGGTAAAACCGCTGCCTTCCTGGTGCCCATGTTCGAGAAGTTAAAAGCCCCTCAGGCCCAAAGTGGAGCCCGGGCCGTCATCCTGACCCCCACCAGAGAGTTGGCCCTGCAGACCATGAAGTTCACAAAAGAGGTCAGACAGATCAGTTTTCAAGTTGGCTGATGTATCTATGTTTAAATCTTAAGTTGTTGTGGAGTGAATCTGTTGTATCTTTGAACAAAGAGCCCTTGACAAATGTTTTTTCCTTCTCACTGTGTTGTGGTGATACAGCTGGGGAAATTCACTGGCCTCAAGACTGCCTTGATCCTAGGTGGAGACAGGTGTGTGACTTCATAGTGTTCGTGTGTTTTCTATCAGACTTTGAGATGCTTTAACTTTGAAATGAATGTAAACATCTCTGCTCTTTTTCAGAATGGAGGATCAGTTTGCTGCTCTGCATGAAAACCCTGACATGTGAGTTTTGCAATTGTAGTGAGGAGTGATAATGCTGTTTTTGTCCCATTCATGTACTGTATGATTTAATTCTCACATGTATGCTTTTCCCCACAGAATTATCGGTACACCAGGTCGTCTCATGCACGTTGTCAAAGAGATGAACCTGAAGTTGCACAATGTGGAGTATGTGGTGTTTGACGAGGCTGACAGGTGAGAAAGTAACCTATTTTCATTTTTAAAATTCACATTCACTCGTATGCACACATGTTTGAACCTGACGGTGCTTTTCCTCCACTCAGGTTGTTTGAGATGGGTTTTGCTGAGCAGCTTGAGGAGATCATCAGGAGGCTTCCAGACACCAGACAGACTCTGCTGTTCTCTGCCACTCTGCCCAAACTGCTGGTGGAGTTTGCCAGAGCAGGTGAGAGCAACAGTTGGTTGTGTTAATGCATCCCTAATGATTAGAGATGTTTTTAAAGATCAGATACTTACATTGCTATTTAAGGCAATTATCAAACTTAAAATTATATACATATATTTTCACTGTGTTCAGGACTGACTGAACCAGTATTGATTCGTTTGGATGTGGATTCTAAACTCAGTGACCAGATCAAGGTAAGGAAAGATTTATTTAATTAACGTGAAAGAATTGGCAAGAAAGCGCTAATAATTCAGAATTATTTCCCCTGTAGAAATGGTCTGATATGACCTGGAATTGATTGTTGAAAGTTGCAAAAAAAAAGAGACATGAAATAAAAACAGAAAGCTTTTTCCACCAGAATGTTTGACATATCATACAGATAGTGTGTGGATCCTTTGTTTTAACAATCAACTTGTCAATATTCAGGCTTTCCTTGCACCTGTTGCATTCTGTCAGGGCAGAGAAAGTGCTCTGCTGCCTTTGGGTGCTCTTTGCAAGCTCTTACTTATTTGATGATTTGAAGTTATAAACATAGCTCTCTGTATATTC
>JAQNCA010000013.1:12873379-12892628 GCA_029783725.1 Acanthurus tractus
TTATTGCAAGACAGTAGAGTCTGTGAACCCATCAGTTATTTGCTGCTTTTTATTCTATTTCATTCACAGTGGTGAACACAAATTTAACAGGTTTTATGTGGATAGAAATAGAGTTAAATGTACTCATAAAGTACATATCCATCGCTGTAATATTCCATATTATAACTAACTTGCCAGAAGTCCCAAAAAGATAATACTGAACAAGTCTATCATGTTACAAGCTAGTAAATAAAAGTAGATTTAATCTGCCTATTTCCTCCAGTTAATAAAAGCTTTTGGGGAAAAACAGTGGCCTCATTATCTGCTGTTATCTTTTAAACGTTAAATGCTGCGGTTATACTTTGCTTTATTGTTTTATTTCAGTGTCATTTCAATGCATTTGTTAATCTGTTCTTTTTTAATGTTATTTTCTCAAGCCTTTAAAGAAGCTTTACATTAATAAATGCCTTTTCACGCATCCTCATTTACTGCTGCACTTTACCCACCTGCCAAAAGATGGAGCTAAAGCCATTGTCCAAGGTCAGAAAGAGAAAGCTAAGAGCCAGTGAGCCTCTCTGGGCCTCCCATCGAGGTTTGAGCTCTGGATGTCTGCGAGCGGATTTGGAGTGATCTTATTGTCAGGGCCCTGGAACTGTGCAGTGAGGAAAAGTTTGCATAAAGTGCCATTCATCAAGGATCACTCAAAGTTAACAATACGCAGCATCTTTTAAAAACGGCCACAGCTTTTCAGTAACTTTGTGTAGGGTCGAGTGGATGTAGGAGCCTCTTGAAGACTAATATACACACAGCCAGGTGTGGAGCTAACAGGTTATATAGTTTACATATGGTGTGTTGAGTAATATAGATGTGAAAGACAGAATGACCTAAAATTACAGTTGCAGCGACTGGAGGAAGGGGAGGAGGAGTGCTGTAACCTTTTCCATAAGGAGAACTGAGGGTTGTGATTGGTTGAGGACTATTTTCCCATCTTTCTCCCCCTCTCATGCTTCCTCCGTTCCCCCTCACACCAGACCCTGGATGGCACGCAAGGCCCTGACCACCGCCGCAGCATGGCGCCGAGGGGGTACAGAGTTTGTGTGTGTGTGTGTGTGTGTGTGTGTGTATGTGTGTGTTGTGTGCTTAAGCCAGCTTGGAGGGCCGAGACCCCGGATATGTTGTGGAAGTGTGCAGTGGACAGGGGCCAGACAGGACGTGACCTTCTGGAGGAAGCTCAGCCAGCCCAATAGGCCAAGTGGCTATCAATCAACACCCTTTGTCCCGCCCTCAAACCGACCACTTCAAACACACAGGAGGATTAAACCCACGGCCGCCCCTTTTTTTTTAAACCTCTCATAAAAATTACCAAATGATATTTGTATCGCTAACGGTCAAGAAGACTCTGATAGAGTTTTGAAAGCGATAATGTTCCTCTGTCAGAACTGTAAAATGTTCAAATGACAGAAAAGAAATTCTTTTCATTTTGATCATCTTTTCATTGATATAAAACCTTAAAAAATTGTTCTTTGGGCTGGATGAAATATTTGTAATTTCTAACCATTTAATGCAGAACATGAGCTTTTGTTTCAGGATTTCTATGATAAATCTTGTAATATCTATTAATCTACCACCAACCATCTTTGCTGTTTAATTACAGAATGTGACCTAGATCCGTACCCGTCACCTGTAGCTGGTGGACTTGATTATTTATTAGTCTTTTGAACCCCACTGTAATTTAGCAGGGGCACTTTCATTACTCCCAATCTGTGGTAACAGCAGATCAAAGCTCCGGGTTGGTTTCCCTCCTCTGCAGGCTGTCCAGGGTCTAACCTGCACTTCGGACAAATGGCCAACAGGTCAGGGACTCAGTTCCGCTGAGGGTAGAGGCCAAGGGCCCTGGACTGACCCTGGACTGATGCCACTGTGCTGTGAACTGTGTCTCTTGGCTCTCAAATTAAGACTGAGCCAATCTTTTGTCCAGCGGCGGTGATTATGACGAGATGATGGATTTATAACGACTCAAGACTTTTTATTGTCCTCATTGTGTCACTGTTAGCATCACAATCTGTGGTTATCTTTGCTAATAAAGAGGTCAAAATCAAAACTGGGCCATGGGTTTGTCAATTTTTTCCTCTGTTGTGGCAATTACAACAAACATCTGGAGATAATAGAAAGTTCATTTCAATTTCGCTGCAACACTAATTTGCCTGAGTGTTGCTTTGTGTTGTGGAAAAAAAAGTTATCCTTAAAGAGAGCAAATACCAGTTTAGTAATTGAAAACTTTTATTGCACATATGAAGATATTTTTTTTTATCCCTAATCTCTCTCAATTCTCTCTTGAAAATGGTAAAAGGCTGCTACATATGGCAAATATTGTTCTCATTCTCTACTTATTTGGTATTTTTACAACAGAATATCAAAGAAAAGACAAACTGGCCCAAAAGACTAAATAAGCGTGAAGAGGAACAGAGTTAATAGACATATGAATGTCTTTGTGTTGTCTGTGTCTGGGAGAAAAAAAAAAGCTAAAGGTGCTAATTAACAGAGCTGTCAGTGATTCCTTGAAGTGAAGTGAACTTGCCAATAAGCAGAGTGGCTGGTGGAGGGAAACTGACGGGGCCCCCAAGCCATCTGGACCTTGTTCTCCCAAAAATGAGACTGTGGCACAAAAAAGGGTATTAACAGTAAAATCTGCAGAATATATGAAGAAACCACGACTTAATATTTGCTTTTAAATCAAGAAAAGCAGAATCAGGTGTCTGTATTGACGAGCATTAAAGCTCAGCAGGCAATAAACTGTTGTAAACTAAAGACTGCATCCACATATTAAAACATTCAGATTTATGCAGGGATTCATGCATAGCTACCAGAATTTAATGATAAAATATATGTTTGTGAAAGTTGCAATATTTTAAAAATGGGCATTTGATTTTTTGTCACTTCATCTGCTGCCTTAAAACTAAAAGAACATGTACATAAATGTGCAGGATAATAATGTACAACCACTTTTTAGATAAACTCAGAATGACTTTATGCAAAAATTAGGCTAATATGGATTTATTCAAATTTGACAGTTCTTATTTTTATGTACAATTCCAGAGAAAAAAAAACGAGATTACAACATAGACAAAGATAGATTTTCTCCTTCCTTCTTCCTCAGTCATCTTCAGCAGTGCAGCTCTGCAGTGCTAAAATGCTATCCTGTGACTCTGGAGGGCCCACGCAGCTCATCTCCTGCAGGTAATCAACCATCATTCTTTCATGAGGCTGTGAGTGTTCAGGAGAGACTCTGGATCTCCCCTGCTGCTTCTGCCAGCAATACATCCTGCTACACGTTAGGGAACATGACAACTGCACTCCCTCCCAGCTCACTGCACCTGAACACACTCTTCTATCTCATGACATGATAGGTCAGATCTGATCTCTCACTGCTGCGCTTTGGTAAGCAAGCCTGCTTTAAGGGAGCTGAGGTAGGAGATGCATTGATTATTGATCTCTATCAAATTATACTTTGTAATAATAGTCAGCTTGGTAAATAAAATAATTGTGTTTTACTCAATTCTCATTCTTCAGTTTGTTAGGTGTTAAGTTTCTGCACACAGAGCAAACTGCAATTTGAGCAAACTGAATACCACAAACTATCATATAAATGACGATTTTAATGAATGCAATTTTAGTGTGGAATGCAAACAAAACACACAGCATAAGGCGGACAAATGTTAAAATGTTGCAAACTTGTCACATTTTTCATTAAAGACCCCAAAATTTGCAACAAAATTCAAGATATTTAAACTCCTCTGGCAAACTGAGAGAGTCCATCAGTGTTGGTTAATGAGCGTCTAGAGCCACTGTGCTAGAATTAGCAACTCTTCGCATGCCACTTCACATACTTAATAATTGCTAAGAAATTTACAATCATTTTAACATTTATGAATTCAGATGTTGTTTTTTCACAAGTATGTTGCAAATAATCCCATTCCACTAGATAGCAGGCTCACTTGGTGCTCTACTGAGCTGCAAATGACAAAGTTACTTTGTGTTAAACTTCTAAATATTATTTATCTCTCAAGGTTTCTTCATTCTCCATCTAAACTGTGTGAACAGGACCATGTGTCATTTAAAGGGCCAATGAAAGCAGCAAAAAAAGCAACATTCTTAGGACAAACTCGTATGAATAAAGTGCAGAAGTTCAGATCTTTGCCAGGTTACCACCCTCACCTTCAACACCAGCACATTTCCGCGTCTGACACTTTCTTGCCACACCTTATAATGTGGGGGAATGTATTTTTCCAACTTTTTCAATGTGTAGTTATTATATTAGTGTATGAATTTTTAACTTAACTGAGCTTTTACAGATTTTTTTAAAGATACAGCTCAAATTTACAAAAATGTAAGAATAAACACTTGACTTGATTCACCTGGTTTAATTCAGAATGGTTATGGGAAAAGGTTGCAACTACCATGCGAAAGCTGTGATGAAAAGAGATGTAACTGAGTCTTAATGAACCATCATGATCTATGCTTTCCTATGCAAATTATAAAGTTTTGTCTTTTAGGTTGCCCACTATTATTTTATTGAGTGTGTCTCAGACTCAGACTGAGAGCTGTACAGAAGTCTTATGACATATCGCCTACTGTTTTCTAGCCTTCTGTGTATGAAGATGTATCACAGCCTCTTTTTCTTTCCTCTTACGTTATCCCTCTGTCTCAATATTGTTTTTATTACCAAATGAATATATATTGTGTCTGTGCATGTATGTCAGGTATGTGTAGTCTATGTGTGTGTGTGCATGCACACATCATCATGAGACACGGTATTATCAGAGTGGTTCACTGGTTCAACGAAAAACAGTTAAAATGATATCCAGAGCTCAAACATCAAACACAGGAGGCCTGTTGAGTTATGGTGCATCGATCGGCTGCAAGAACAAAGGGAGCGATGGTAAAGGGGATGAAAATCGTGGAAGAAAGAGATAGATGAAGCAGACAGAAGACAAGCAGCCTGGGGTCTGCAGCAAATTCTGTTTGGGGTCTGAGGCTCTGGGGTTTTTGTCAGTCAGGATCTGGAGGAAAAGTTGCTCCCTGGAGAGATAGAGTGGAGAGCGAAAGAGAGAGAGAATCAAGGGGATGTGTGGACCACTAAGGGTCTGGATGATAGGTGAAATTAACCAGGTGCCCTCGTGGCCCAGCTGTCAATCCTTCGCTTTCCTTTACAGTATAACTCTGTAAGTGGTTATATATATATATATATTATTATTTTTTTTTAAACAGGGCTTAAAGTCAGGTGCTGCTCTCAAGTATGCATGGCTGGTGAGTTTCCGTCAGCCCACGTCTGTTTTTCTCAGTCGTTGCAGTTGTGTACGGGCACATGTCTGGATGGTGATGAATAACCAGACCCTCCTTGGTTATCTTGACTTCCTTTAGAGTTTCAAGTGAGAGCCAGATGTAGCTATTCATCTTAATCTTTCCTCTCATTTAGCCTAGATGTAGTTGGAGACCATTTCACTTTTCATTACATTATCGAACATTGGAAGGACATCTTGTTATGAGAAAATAATCTGGATGTGTTGACTGTATTGTCAGCATTGCACATAAAGTAGAAAAAAATTAAAAGAGAAAAATCCGTGCAATAATAGCCGTAAACTGAGACAATCTAGAGACTGTCTGACAAAGATGTTTGACCTGAGGAAGCCTCTCCGTGTACACATAAAGATTTAATTTCCTGTAGTCATATTAATGCTAATGCATTTGAGATGTACTGGAATAAAAAGCTTTTGAGACAAAGACTCTCTGAGTGTTGAGTCAGAAGAGATGGGAATTCTCACACCAGTGTAAATGTCATGCTGGGATTTTTTTCAGTGTCCATACATTACTCTATAAAATATTCAACACGGTCCTCTCTCGACTGATCTTGTGTCTCCTCTGCTCTTTTGTGACTCCTTAAAACTACATCTAAAATCTAAACCTTTGATAAGTCTGACAAAGTTTATTAAAAAAATATGTTTTTCTATTACTAATAGAAAAATGGATACAAAATGAAGAAGCTAAAGACAAGCAATGTGCTGCATTTCCGCACAGGGGATTTTAGGGAAGAAGCAGACGGCAGGCACTTCCTGCAAAAAGTTATAAATTTGCCTCCCCCACCGCAGATTGACAGCGTGCACACTTGTGTTTACAATTAACGGATTTTAAACGATGTCTTCCTCAGTGATGACAGACCACAAGCTAAGAAACTTCTGTCTGTGGCAGGGAAGAAGCTTTAGATATGGAAACGCACACTCCTGCTTGCATCCCTGAAGTTTCTGTGATGCAAGATGGTATAAACCTCACGTTAATTAAAGAGTGCTGGAGGAACGGTGTCATCTCTTACCATGTGGTTTTCGCTGCATTCCTAATGGCTGCTCGGAAGGAAAATGCTCATTAAGAGATGTGACGCACCACAGAAACAACACATAACAAACCCATAGTATCAAAGCAGTATGTAAAACAGCCCTGGAAATTAATCTATGTGATTCATTTACATGTAAACAAATTTTCAGTCTTTTCTTGATACTCAGCATGACTATGTTTTGTGCCTGTTACATACTTCTTTTGGTGAATACTTGGGAACTGCACTGGAGTGACGGTGGCTGTTCAGAATACAGGACTCTAAAACCAGTATCCAGGGTTTGAATCCAGTCTGTGCTGGAAAAACTCATCGGATAAGAAACATTGTTTTCAGCTTGTGAAATAGTCATCAAATTTAATCTGTAGTAAGTTGTGCTAAATGTCCCTTAAAAATAATTTACAATTTATGCCCATAAACATGCATCTTTTAGATTAAATGTGTCACTTTTTCACAAACTTCCATGGTACTGGGTTGTCACTTCATACAGGTTTGGTGTGAAAATTATCTGCATGAATTTGCAGTTTAATGAAATAGATCAAAATCATTAAAACACAAGTTAAGTTTGAGCAAATGTGCCCTGATTTAAGATTTAAAATTCCAGTTTTTCTATTTATCATCTCTCAACAAAGTTACAGAATTAAATGCTACTCCTTAAACAGAGAACTATGTGATTGTAATTAAAACATATAAGTTAATGAAAACAAAAGCTACTTTTTACATTTGAATGCAAAGAACAAGTTTTAGAACTCTTACAATCTGAAGATAAATCTGCAGTTTAACATGGTGTTTGCAGTGGATACTTCTGTATCTCTTGACATACAACATCGGGGTCAACAGGCTGTTGTTGGAGTGTATTGTCTTTTAATGATTTACATATGTAAAAAATATAATTGATCTTTTTAGACCAGGCCCTTTACTTATAATTCACATAAATTCCAAAACAACCATTTGTTTGTATAAAGAATGTGATCGCTTCTATAACTCTGCTTTGTTCAGTGACCACAACTCTTTGCCGTTCCGGGATAATTCCTCAGCTTCATTTATCCTTTCTTCCTTACCGATAATTAAAACTAAGGCATCTTGGACATTGTTCTTGACACTGCAGCGTTTCACAGCACATTGAACACTGAACCATGTAACCGAGAGCTTTGTAGAAAGCAACAGTGGTTTGTTCAGACAGCAGTAATGAACCAGGGGAGTGAAGAAGAGAGGACTCTGTGTGCGCCGGGCATATGCACATGGCATGCAATCCTTGCAGAGAGGCACATGGCTGCAGCACATGTATGTAAGTTCACAGTGTGGCTGCATTGTGCGTCAGTAATTGATAATAAACAGGTCTCATAGCAGGGATTTTATAGCTTTTCCAGTCTTGTTAATTCAGAAAAGAAATGCATTGGTTCTCTCCTCCCCAATTTAAGGAAGGCTTTCATTGGCTGCTTCCATGAACATACCTTTGTTACAGGCACTGGTGGCCAGGCTGCATTAAACCACTGTGTCAATACCAGAGACGGAAATCAGGTGACTGCCGTGTCAGGTTCAACACTGGACAGAGTGTTCGATAAAGGCTGTGTGCCTGCTCACAGAACTGCATACTTGTTTCCTTTCCAGCAGCCAGTTAGTGTTGGTTATTTAATTATATGATATACAGTAATAAAAACTATATTTTGCAGCAGGGAGGCCAAAGGAACAGCATGTTATTCCTATAGCATATGGATATTTTCTGTTTTACTCGACATCATGGGCAAAAAATGCCTAATTTGAGATCATGTGAAACAAACAACATTTTTTTAAAATTAAAGATTATTATAAACTGCCCGATTTCATGCAAATGGACACGTGGGTTTTGTCTACAAATTACGCATGTAGCAGTCATTATCATATACTTTGCAGCTTGAGTGATTTTAGCTGCATGCATGAATACATTTGAACAATTCAATGCAATCGCACATATTTTCACATGCTGGTATAGTCCATTATGGCTTACAGTGATGGAGGGGATATAAAAACGGACTTGCTTGTACTTTATAAAACATATGCAGTTATAGCCATCCAGCAGGGGGCATTTGTTCTTTGCAGTAGCCAACTACTTTGAGTGAAATCAACCATCCAGATTACAGCCTAACCTAGCCCTTTGTGTGGGGGATAGAGGTTGAACGGTGGTGAGCAGGGCGGCAGGAGGAGGAGGAGGAGGAGGGCTGGGAGCGAATTCTTGTCCAAACATTCTGCACGCGGATTTGTATTCATTGCACCCCTGCTGCTATTGATATCATTACGCGGGGTGCACATGCTGCGAGGAGGGGGCTGGGACTGGCAATGGGGAGGTCATGGAGCTGCAGGCCCTAACGAGAAGTGACACTGGCTCCAGGTCGGCCAAGCATCCACCGGATTTCAATGGGAGCGGCACTTTCCCAGTCAGCGCATTAGATCAAAGATCATTACCTGCTAATCAAAACACATGAACGTAAGGGGCTTCCCTTCTTCCCCTCTTCTCTCTTTTGCTATTCTTTGCTGAGATGGAAGGGAAGACAAAGGAGGAGACTGCACCAGCTACTGGACTGGATGGACCTCCAGGGCCCCATGAGAGTGGAAGATTCCCACTGTATCACTTCCTGGATTCATTCATGTGCCTCGGCTGTACCTGCAGCCTTTACCAGCCACAAACAAACTTTCTTTTGAGAAAATCCTACTAGAGTTTGTTTCTAAAATGTCTTAAAAAAGCTCACCGAGCTCATATCTATAATACAAAAAAGGTAGTAAAATTTAACAAGCTACACACATACAGATTAAGTTTATTCACATCTCTTAAACCCCAAACTTTGACTCCCAGTCTGTCAGCTGCATTTCTGTCACTGGATGTATTATCAGTGCCATCCACAGTGCTTGAGGTTTCTTTCAGGGGCTGTGCACCTCTAAATGGCTTTTGCTCTCTATCTTTTCTCAGGCCAAGTTGTCTCATTTGGTGCTGCGTCCTTTTTGTTGGGTCATCACCACCATCAGGGGCCAAACAGGGCAGACGTGATCACAGGACTCTTGTCTTCTCTAGATAATGACAGAACTTCTCTGTCTCTTCCCTCTTGTAACCTCATATTCAGATAAGTTGGATATCATACATTTAAAATGCATTTGTGCTTTAAATAATGCCATAGCAATCCATTAACAGCAAAAAAAAAATAACATGCAAGAGTCATTCAGTCCAACAGCCGAATCACTGTCCTTTGGTTCTCCCGATATGTTCATAATATTGATGTCATGTTGTCCACTTGGTTCAGTTCAGGGATCTCAGTAGAATCAGGCTAAGGGGGTGGCAGAAATATGTCGCCTAGGGGTAGGGGCCTGGTCTTGAAATGTCAAAACCCCTCGGCCAACATGGGACAGAGCAAGAACGAGGGAGTGAAAAGGGGGGGAGCAGTGGTGAGTACTTTGCTGCTGTACTGAAGGCTCCATGGCCCATTAATCGTTTGTTTGAGTTTCCGCCCCGACGAGCATGTCATGTCTCCATTAGAGAGGGTTTGTTTCTTCTTCCTGTCCGCCTCTTGGCAGCAGGGGGCTCTCACACATCTCATTTGGCCGTGCACTGCTGTCTGGTGCCAGGCAGACTGCCCTGCGTCTGTGTGTGTGTGCACAGCGTACGTGTGTTTATGCATGTGTGCATATGTGCATGGCGAATTTCGTGTTTTTTGGGCTACTCATTTCCTAGAGGTGAACGCTAATGCTAATCGAGTTAGGAGGGTGCTGATTCCAGTGTGATCTGTTGTGCAAACCAAATCCCTCCTAAAGGCTGTTGTCAGTTACTTGAGCCCTCCTGCTACTGCAATTCATGGATTACTCACAATTGGATTACTTTTATCCTACATTGTCTCTCTAATGTACACAGTAATGATTAAAATCAACAATTTACTCTCAAACAACACCTTAAGTTTCACTGTCACTTTTTATTTACTGCAATACATATCAGCTACAAAATGTAGCCGTCAGCTCTGTGCATCCTGCAGAGCTACATTTGAAGAACCATATAAATAGTGTGCTGTGTGTGTTTTGCTGATATGTGCTATGAACATGGATTATTTTTTTTGCCTAAAAGCTAGAAGAAAGATTGATACTAAAGCTGGGGCATCAATACCATGAGGGACAGATGGTTAATTCATTAAATCTCATATTTTGATTTCATTTTCATCATACTGAAGGATTTTAATGATTCAATCTTTTCAACTTCTTTGATTCACTAAAGGAATATGACATGTCACTGGCAGTGCACATGCCTTTTTTAAAATATATTACAATTAAAATCTGTAGTACTTAGAGGTTCTACTTCCTCCAAAACTGCATGTTGCTTGGGAAATCAGATACTGTGAGTCAAAACTGTGGCTCATACAATGAGAGTTTTGCAATCCAGTTTAATATATTGGATGGAATAAAATGCCTCATTTGTCCTTGCATTTATATTCCTGCTAAGATGCAAAGATGCAACATTCCAGGCAGTCTGCAGACTTACTTTCTGAGCCCTCTCCGGTGTAGGAGCTGACCCACACTGCCACGGCCTATCTTGATGTTAGTTTGACCTTCGACCTAAGACTACGCTGTAGACATCAGCCTGCTGACCTGTCAAATGGGCCCCTTTATTCCCGTGACCCATGGAGCCTTCCCCTTTAAACTGAAATATGGCCGCCAAGCCTACAGAAGCCAGCCAATTAGGAAGTAGAAAGAAATCGGAATGGCACAATGAGTCGAGACTAATAGAGTCCTCTTTATCTGCCGCCCGTCCGTCTGCCTGCTGGCTGCCTTAATGCCCTCAGTGCTCATATGTGCTGCTGCTTGTATGAGCGCAGCACTGAAATACTGTTATTGATAATACCCTCTTTATATTTAAGCTATTCTTGACAACTTAATGTGCTGAGACTCAATGAAATAATTAAAACGCTTCAGGGGGAAATCACATCTAGCTCTGAAGAAAGTAAATCACAGTCACAGGCACTTTTATATGGGAGTAAGTGGAATGTCAACCGGTTTAATAGTAATGACTAAAATTTTAGTTTTCAGAGTATATGAGACAGCACAACATTTAAGATGTCATATTTAAGACATCAGAGGGGTTAGTCTTAAACATCTTGATGTCCCAAATGTATTACAGGCAAAGAAAATTTAAAAATGGAAGTTCAAGAACAGTGGCTACAAATTTAAGCAACAGTGATCCATCAGTTTGACAAAGTCTGCTGACAATGGCTTTACTATTTGACTGACATTTACTGACTTCAATAACCTTTTCACAGATGAAAATTCCCATCATTTATGACCCATGGACACTTTTGACATTTTCCTTTTGCAACTACAGGAACTGTTCCCAGTTTCTTTCCCGTAACTGCAGTTAAACTCCACCTCCTCCAAGTACTTCATATAGAAAACAAAGCAGCGATGAGTCAGAGGAACATGGGGAACATGAGGAACATGATGAGATAAGAGGAAAAATACTATCATGACTGTGGATCATAGAAAAAACAGCCAACATAATAGAATCATTTTAACTTTGAACTGAACATTTTTGTTTCATTTAAAGAATATAAACACTTAAAAAACGACACATTCCCAGAACTTTGTAACACTTAAACATTCAGGCAACTTAAGAGAGTTGTCTTACAGTTTTTTGTGACCTCCTTGCTTCTCTGTGTGATGTGGCTGATCTTTTTTCTCTCTGTCCTCCATCCTGACTCCTCTTTGCATGACTATGACTCTCCCTGATGTCTATATACGAGGTGTACTTATTGCATTTTTCATTCTTTCTATCTGTTTTCAGGTCCGGGTCTCTCTCTGCGTGCACTTGGTCGACTCATAGCAAGTGTTTGCATCCCTAAGCAGCTTTGGGATACAGCAGCAAACAAAGAGGACTGTTGTCTATGTTTTAAAAAAGGGACAACCATCTCTGGAGGTGTTTCCCTAAATGATTTGCCACACATTTGGGTTACTTGTTCAGTGGCGGCGTCTTTTCATCCTGCGTCCCTGAGGAGTGCAAGAGTGCCACCAAAGGCTGCAGAGTGTCCGGAGCTCAAGAAGAACTAGGGACAAAATCAATAGCCCACTCGAGTGGAACTATTGTAGACTGTGAGCTGCAATTTCTCACCTTGTCATTCTGAAACACAGCTAATGTTTCCCCATGTCTCCCCTCTGTGTTGGATTGATATCTGTTGCACTTCTACGATGGAAATGTTTGTTCCTATTAACCCTAAACTTTCAATTTGTCCTCGCCCCTGCACGAGGAAGTCAAAAACAAACATTAGCAAAGGTATTTGTTGAAAAAAAATTGCTTTTCTATTGTTTAAAATCGTTTTCTTAATTCAAAAAAGCTGGCATATTATATGCATTGTGAATTTATTAGCTTTACTGTAGAACCACCAGTAAAAACCCAACTTTTAGGCCCTGAGTTAAGCACCCTCAGCATACCATCTTCTAGCACTGAACACAAATAAAGTAGATTTTGCCCTACTTTCTCCTCTGTTTTTCTAAGTTGTATCAAATTGAGAAATTGCATCCATCATCTACAAGCCCTCTTAGCAAGTAAAGCTACATTTCTTGTGATATATTAAGAGAGTTATTAATAAAACAACTACAAACTACAAAAGATGGTGTTGAAATGAATTAGAAGAATTAGAAGATATTAGAAGAATCTCAGGCTCCATACATCATGCACCCGCTCATCCTGCTGAATGTATTTCAAACGTCAGATAAGAGCATCACATTGATGAGAAGCAGACTTGGGTATTTTTACCTCAGGATCCACTTGTGTCCATTGACCAAGATAATAAAGATGGACTCAAGCAGAGATTACCGGCCCCTCTTATTTCTCACGGCGCTCTCTCGGAGCAGAAGGCACTTTGTTAAGTACTTGTCAAGTGTGTTTTTCTTTGTACACAAACATCACCTTGGTAATAGCACACCTACACAGCACTTGAGTGAGTGTTGTTGTGTATATTCCTGCATGGCTTTTGGGAGACTTTTAACACAAAAACAGGTTTCATTTTTCACAGTTTACTAGATTAATTTAGGTTTTAATGCAGATTTTATGACTTAAAAACATGTATCATGACAGTTCTATTATTGTGACTTTCATTAAGTCCGTTTAAACAAACAGCGTTTGTATATGCATTTGGATATGAAATGAATATGCACACAAACATCTAAGTTAAACATGTGGTGATACACTTAATAAACTGGCTCATTCTCCCACAAGTCCATTACACCATAATGCAAATTAGATTATTTTTGTTTTGGCAGTATAAATATACAAAACTGATACTGACATCATGCCTAAAGTGAGCCGAAACAAATTGTATTAAATAAAGTTGTATGGAATTAAAACTACACCGAATATTCAATTGAAAAAATCACTTTTTGTCCACATTTTTTGGCAAATCACAAATATGAGTAGGAAAATGAGATAATGGGTATTATTAATGCCACGTTTTTTTCTCAGCAATGATTTAGGAAAATTTTGGCCTAAATATGTGGTCATTTATTCAAATCCTGATCTGTTTATTTAAGCTTTCATGGACTATTCCCCTCCCTTTTTTAGAGCAAAGCTAAATGTTTGGTTAGCATTGTTTAAGAGAGGCTTAGAAGAGTGATAACGTCCATAACTGACCATTTGCACTTAAAGCCGCAGTCTGTGGTTGCTGCTGTCGGCCATTTTCACCCCCTTACATCCGCACTTTGTGCCCTGCAAATGCTAAGAACTATTTTGTGACATGCACATGGTTTGTATTCTAATACAGGCCTCATGAGCTGTTATGTAAAGTGGAAAAGTACCAGAAATCCGCCATTAAGAGAAAGCGAGATCTTAATTGAGATCCCTGATTTGACGAATTTGCATCATTAGCCTCGTATCCACCTGTTGCCCAATAACTCCACTGCCCGGTCTTGTAAAGCACAGCAGTTATATGATAAGATCCCTATAATTCTTCACTTTACACACCAGCAGCTTTGAAGCTACAAATGCCTGCTCTCTTTTCCTTTTCCTCTCCTTTCTTTTCCTTTTGTGTCCAGCTGTACCACCGTCCTGCCGCACCAGCCCTCTGCACATTCTCACTGTTTCTCTTTCTGACTGTGTTTCAGCACCCAAACTTCAGAGCAGATCCAACGGCAAGACGGAGGGTCAAGAGGGAAAGTGAGCCTTGAAAGAGTGTACCGCTTAACCTTGACCTTGGGCTTGCATTTCTCTAAATGTGTGTGTGTGCAACTGCAGCTGCCCCGCTCGCCACTTCAGAGAGTGTTTACATTTTAGGAGAGGTCTTTATCTCTCACAGGCCTGGGGTCCCTCGAGTGAGTTTATACAGCCAGTACGCGCTCACACACACACACACTCACACACACACACTACAAGGCTTAGTGCAAGCCTCCCAGAGAAAGACTAAAGGGAGAGTGCTGTCATACACTCATCCATCTCAGCTACATTCTGGACCAACGCCGGGCGCAGCAGCTCTTTCCCTGCGAACCCAAACACTGCAGAAGTAGGTTACCTACAGTCTGGAACTTGAATAGAGAGAAAAAAAGATTGTATAAACAACACCAGCAAGGGTATACATAGACATGGCGTTGGCTATGATGGGAATTTCTGTAACATCATACGTTTTAATGACTTCAAACGTAGCAAATGGCTTCATAAATCATGAGATTCGGTATCTGTAGCACCTTATTTTTCAAGTTTCTCCCAAATGCCTTCATGAGTTACTTCGCTGGTCACTTTTTGTGTGAAAACTAGCAGCTCATGTATCACCAAGACCAAACTAATGTGATCTAAAAGACACAAAAAACCACAGTTATGTTTGTCCACATCAACTGAAGCAATATCATTGCAAAAAAAAAGGTATTTTGTGGTATTTGGCTACCCAGCAGGTTGAGTGCAACACCACAATAAATAAATAAGTAAATACAAATTCCAGGTTTTTCAAATACTATTGCCAGTTGTATTGTATTAACTACAAATAAAACATGCTCATTTTGTTTGCTTTGCTGCAGTCAAGCTTTGCACAAGCTTTGCAAATAACTCGGAACAGCAGCGTGCCAAGCGGACATAACTTGAACAGCTTGTTGAGATGGACTGACTTTGCAGAGGCCAAACAAGTTATGTGTCTTCCATTGCAAATGTAACGCAAGACTTAACTTAGCAAGCCAGCTAGTATTACTTACAAGTCCAAAAGCAAGATGTGCAGCCATTTATTTTATGAAACTCTTGCCAGTGACTGAAAGTCAGTCCAACATTTCCTCTTGTCTCTTGCATGGTCACTCTGTTTTTCCTCCTCCTCACTACTTTCTTCTGTAGCATATCTTTGCCTCTGTCATGATGTCCACAGAGGCTGCAGAGCCTATTTGTGTTGCTGGGCTTGTATAGCTCCAGATATGTAGCTCATTCCATCCTTCCCTCCACAATTCTTTTTCAGTCTTTTTCAGCCCCTGATTTTAAAATTTTCCTCTGGTCCAAAGCTCCTGTCATATGGTGTAAAAACAAACACTAGGGCTCTGTGCAGTCTGTACTGCTGCATACAAAACACTTCCAATTTAATTTGTTCCTCATTTATTTTTTTTCCAATTGTTACTTCCTGTTTTTACTTAACCTACATTCAATTACAGGTAGAAACCAGTAAGTATTTTATATGCACTGATTCATACAACAAAATTGCTCCTTGATTTTGAGTTACAGTGTAATTATCAGGAAATTACATTATACATTATTAGCTGCAGTGTTTCCATGTAGTCTTCACAAAATATGACCCAGTTTTCACCAAAATGGGTGCTAGTTGTCAGTGTGTGAGACAAAGCTCTGTAATGTTGTGGACTGTGATTCTACCAGCTATCTGAAGTTACAAAGCATCAAGAGTGACTGAGATAGAGAATCCATTCAGCCTATTTTAAGTCAGCATACCATCAAAATAATGTCGAAACCATTGTTTTTAGCTTAAATTGTTACATAATCATGACTGGTGTCTGTCAACTGTCCTGTCAGTCAGTTTAGCCATTTAGTACCCTTTAAGACCCATTCGTCTAGATAGGATGCTCTGTTAAGATATGGGACCGTGGGGTGTCTTCCATACTGTTACTGTCAACTGTCAAGTGTTAGCTTTACTCTGCTAACCATGAAGCATTGCTTTCGAAATGCTAATGAATTCACCGACTCTAGAAAGGAGTGCTGGCTTCTCCGCAGTTTGATTTGTGTCTGAACTCACTGTTAAAAAAGAAAAATGCGCCTCACATACCATATAAATCCTTATTAGGCTTGTACAACAAACTCCAAATCCTCTTTCAGAGCACCACAGGTTACAAAATCTGCTCATATAGCATCTTGATGTCTGATCTTGTAAAAGTAAAAATTTGTCTTTCACATTTCATGGATTGATCCTGCAAAAGGGCCAGTTTGTTTTTCAAGTGTGAGAGAGGAAAAAGACCACCAGCACGATATCAAAGCCTCTTCCAGTTTTTTTTCTCTTTCTCTCTCTCACTCTCTCTCTCTCACACACACACACACATACACACACACACACACACACACACACACACACTCACATTTACAAAAGTGTGACCCTTTTCACATGCGTAGATAATAAGCTGTTACAAAAACCAAACAACCTGTCAGGGATAAGATAAAAGCAGAACAGCTGATTCACAGACACAAAAAGCTTGGTAATCCTCAGTCCTCAGTTATCCTGCAACACACCTTCAAAATCAGCTTGATTGCAGCCTGCTTTAAAACTCCACAACGCAGAAAATTAACAACCTTAATGAGGTATTTCAGTTTATAAACACTTCTTCACAACAGTTCATTGGTCCAGTTTTCCTCTTTTACCAATTGAGTCTTTCCTGTCCTCTTTGCGTGACTTTCCCCGTCATTCATCCGTGGCTCACTTTGACTCTTTTCAAACCCATGATACCTTGATCTAGTGAGTACTGTTGCTGACTAACCCAGAACCCTAAAGACCTGGAGCACAGAAAAAAAAAAAACAGAAGAGAAGCAGGAACATGAACTTGTATAGATTTGAGAAAAACCTACTGGTGAGATATTGAGTGTTAGTCTCCTTGTGGGCTTGCCTCTATCAAGGTGATTCCGTGCCAGGGGCCCGACTAACTGTGCGGGGGCACGATGAAAGTCCATCACAGATGATGGTTTTATCGATGGCATCAAGTCACACATCGGCCTCTGCGGGGGCACTATGCTGGCTGCTTAGCCCGAGTGGGAGGGAGAGAGAGAGAGAGAGAGATGGGGAGTGAAAGCAAAGGGCAGAGAGGGTGGGGTGGGTTTTGGGGTGTATGCTGGCACACAGAGGGGCCACAGTGTCTCTCCAAGAGCAACATGCAGACACCTGCATTTAGGGAGATCGATACCATGCCACAAACAGCTCAGAGAGTCTCCAGAGAAAAGCATGTATTGATTTGGAACTGGTGTTAATAGAGGGAGCTGATATTTCTGATATTCTCCACTCAAGTCAGCTCTTTTTATGTGTCTTAAATAAAATTGTCGTAATGCCACAAGAGACTCAGCCACTCCTTTCACATTGTAATGTCACAGTAACACTGTTTACAGTATAAAAGACAGTACAAGCAACATGATGCATTTAAATTAAAGCAATGAGTTCAAATTAGCTGATTACATATCTTGACAACTACTGCATTACTACACATTCAACATGATTTGAATGAACCCTTTCTGATATTCTGGCCGTGGCACGCATGATAAGTCATCTAACTGTCTCAAAATGTGATGGCCCCATACTGCTGCTTCTAGACGTATTGACCTGCTGTGTTGGCACACTGTCTCTGGAGGCACAGAGGGGTCAGGCAGGGCTGCTGCCTCATTGGGTTCAGTTACTCTGAAGGCATTGTATTGATCCCCCCAGCAGTTACAGAGCTCCCTGTTGAGTATTCCTCCCAAAACCATGGCTGTGGTCGCGGCCAGCGTATCCCATAGCAAGCTCATGACATGCAACAGGGTCTCTGGGTGAGGGCGTGGCACACTCTTGTCAAAATCTGCTTAATAGACAGCTAAGTGTGTCAGGATTACTCACGCCCTCTGTGTCATGCTGGTGTAGGATCTGGAATGATCAGTTTTTATGTAGACTTGTTTAAATTAAAATTGCTAATCAATTCGAACATTTACAATGAAGACATATTTGCCTGTTAAAAAGCCAGATGAAAAAAGTAACTGCCAAGCTGTTAAGAATAGAGTAGCATTTGAATATAGCATTTTTAAATAAGCTGTAACAGCGTTTCACAGTTCTAAATAACCTCTATCTTAATTGCTTTTATAGCAGTTGCTACTTTTCTTGTGGTCAACAGAAAAGACATCATGTAAGTTAAAGTCGATTAAGCTAGAGAATTATTCTTTTTTTATTGCATCTCAGATCTTTTTTATTAGTTTTGAATATGAAAACACTGTACTCAGTAAAGAAATAGTGATGTTAAGTCTGTCTTTATTCATGTGTTTTTGTCCAGTTCCTGTTTTAATTTGAAATGTCCTCTCCTTGTTTTTTCTTTTTCCTGTGTTTTCCCGCCTTTGTTGATTACCTCATATGCATCACCTGTGCCTCATTATTACCCACCTGTGTTTTGTTGGTAATCAGTCCATGCGTATTTAAGCCCAGTGTTTCCTCTGTTTAGATGCCAGATTGACATTGTTGCCACAATGTGTCCATTCTCATGCGTTTTTCTCCTTGTGCTCGCTCGCCTGGTTTTTGACTCTGCTTGACTTTGTGGACTTTGGATTTTGTGTATATTCCCTGAATAGACTTTGCTGCCTTATACTTATACGTATTACCACTGAACCTCTAAGTAGAGGGTCTATTCTTATTAACTGTTTTTTGTCTTCTGTTTTTATCTCTGCGTCTGAATCCAAAGGCAAGTACTCAAACA
>JAQNCA010000013.1:12915382-12929843 GCA_029783725.1 Acanthurus tractus
TAATAATAATAATAATAATAATAATAATAATAATAAAGTTTAACTTTTTTAAAACTCTATATAAACTTTAATGTATTGTTCTTTTACAGATATAATCTTACTTTGTACTTTATATAATTTATTTGGGAGATTTTTATTGCAGAACTACGTTTAGAAATTCATAAGAAAACAACACTCAGTATCATCCGTCAAAACCAGAGTTGTGAAAGACGGTAATACCCAGACCAGAAATCCGCGTTGCTGAAGTGCCACTAAGTAACACAAAAAAAGAAAGACAAACATCCTGGAGCAGCACCGCATTGTTGTTGCATAAAGCAGACACACAGACATGGGGTCACAGAGTATAAATGATAGGCCTAGGCACCTACGTGTCCGAACGGGTCCAGGTGGTTGTTGGTCAGTTTCAGCTTCTGGAAGGAGACCAGCTGCCTCATCCAGTGCGCCCCCGTGGCAGGAGAGTCCGGGTGGACGTAGAGCCTGCCGGGCATGGCGGGCTCTGCCTTCCCGGTCACAGACCTGAATTAAAGCAACACAGTCACACTGTAACACTTTAGACTGGCATTTATATGTTAGCTGTCAACAATGCAGGCGTAAATGTAGGTGAATGTGTACTTGGGGTAAAACGTTAATTAAACATTTACCAAACATCTGTAGGCCATTATTCCATTGTCGAAATTTAGAAATTACGCACGGGGATATCTAAATTAAATGTACCTTATTTAAAGGAAAATATTAAATACATTAAAATAGAAATGCAAAACCAAAAAACGGTTTAAATTCGCTTTAAAGAACCTCAGTCGATCATCAAATTTACGAACTCGCCATAAACTTGTATGCCACCTGAACGCCTCCTTGTCAAAACTTTGCACTGGGGCTTCTTTAAGTCAAACAGATCAAAATAGTGCCATCGTCTGTTGCGCGTAATACTTAAAGAGGCTAGTTTTGGATTAAAGAGGTCAGATTAAAGCTGCTAGAGACATTGCTTCCCAGCATCGTTAGATCAAGAGGAGAATTAGTTCCAGGGCATGCTTTGGGCAGGTCATTATCGGCAGTATTGGCATGTGATTATCCTCTTTGACTATCTCCTCACCGAAAGGCGCTGACCCAAACAAGACATTCCTGACCAAGGTTAGAGAGATCGACATGACACTAAACAAATAGCCATGTTTGTTCCCTCCCGTGAAAGACAGCCTTGTTGCAATGCACATATAGGCTGGTATAGAAAAAAAAAATCATCAACATTCATGCAACACCGAAAAGTCAGCTCGGGGAGAAACATTTCTCCCTGCTGACTGCATTTCTTGGCAAGCATTCGAAAATACGCAGTTCATAATTCTCGGGGAATTAATATGTGCACTTCCGATTCTCGTCCATCAGGACAACAACATAAAATTTCCTGTTGGAGTAAACTCCGGAGAGCGCAGCTAAGCCGCGACCCTAAAAAACAATGACCCCCATTATTGTGAAATGTCGTGCATAAAGTTAAAGAAAAGTCTGTCTCTGCAAAGTCATTCAGAGCTCGTTTTGTCTGTGATACGTTTTACTTACCATTTGTTGTCGGCGAATTTGTATCGATGGTCGTCCGCAGGAACAACATCCATCAGGAGAATATATTTAGTTTTAGGGTTTAATCCCGTGACCTTCACTTTGAAGCTGGGAAACATTCGCCTGGAAAGAACAAAACACAGTTTATAGCGCTATATAGTAAGTCTGTCACTATGGAAAAACGAGGCTGCTAGGCCCACAAACAGGTAAAAATAGACTGTGGTGTGTTTTCTTGGGATTTCTGCACTGTGGAAAAAAAAATCACTAAAATTTACATCCAGTTTTAGTCATTTTCAAACGGGTACAAACATCCATCAAAAACTTTCACAAAACAGAGAATAAAGAAAAAAAAAAAAAAACTCGGCCACTTCCCATGTTTTTTCGATTTCAGTTTCCAAACTAAATTCTTATGCATAAGTCAGGTCACGCGGGGTGGTTTTAAATGTCAAATATCTGTCTTTTGTTTGGTTTGGAGAAGTAAAGACTATTTTCAGGCAGTGTGTTGGGTCTGACGGGGACCTGCGCATTACAAGACGTTTTTCAGTGTAGGCCAGATTTTTTTTTTGCAATCCTCTGAGTAAATCATTCAGATATTTGGTAGCTGTCATACTGGAGAAAAACACACACACACACACTCAATGTGAGGAAGGTTAAACTGTCTCGCGAGTCAAGGGGAATGGCTGAGAAGGACAAGGGGATGCTGCGTATTATCATTTCACACCAAAAACAGGAGTGAAATGACTGACGGGAATACATAACGGAGACTGTGTGCAGCTGTGTGAAAACAACTACCTCCTGCCCGCACGGGAGAGCGCACAAGGAAGTGTAGCTGAGCTGAACTATAAATATTCATCATTTATAATACCCACATCTGAGCCACCGTGAGCAGACACCAGCCATCATCCTGCATGTAATTATATAAGTTCACACTCAGCCGACTTTGACTGGATGCAGTCTGATGGCGACTGTCGAGCTGACAGCGAGCCACATGTACAAACATGTTGCACAAGTGTTGCACGCAAGACGTGTCTGCCTACACACACGTACACGTTCACGCACACATGCACACTCACACAGAGCGGATACAGAAAAAAAATATTGCAAAAGGCAAAACACATGCTCCTAAAAAAAATGAGTTTATTTAGCTGGATTTCAAGAGAGATGTGGAGTGAAACACACTTAGATTCTGTAGTATTTTACAATGGAGGACAGTTCTGTGCATTTGCTCATTTGCTCAGACTGATTGATCGATTGTATTGTATTTCCCAACAGGGCCACCCAGACTAAAATGTAGGCTATTCTCTGGTGGTGTTACAGAGCCTTAAAACGTCTACCAGATGCTCTGTGTTTTCTCTGTGGTTCCTCACGGTGTATATTTCCAAATCCCCTCGTTAGAAAAAAAAAATCCAGCTGGGCCTATTCTCACCATTTTAATTCTAGGCCTTCCTGTCGTACAGGCCTAACGTTATTGCGTGGGGGCCTTATCAGCCATCATCCATGCAGTCAATAACCTCCCTTGTTCTTACTAGTGATTTGGCGGATGGAAATGATAAGTAATTTTGTAGTTTTTCTTCTTACCTTCCAGCTTTGGTGATGATCATCTCCGTCCCCACCTCGTGAAACTTTGTCCAGAGTTCCCTCTCGTGCAGGTAGACTTTTATTCCCTCCATTCCCTTCAAAATAAAACATCTAAGTTCCCAAAATACGCACAGCATTGCTGTAAAAACCTGATATTTAAACACAAAGATGTCAAGCATGGTTTGGAATTGTTTTAAAACCTTTTGGGTTAAATAACCTGTAGCCAAAAAAACATGAATGCTAGGGGTCTGAAGTAAAATATTATTAAAATGTTCAAAAAATAAGTACAAATAATTTAAATCTTGGGTTTTGTACATTTTAAACAAAACAGTAAATAAAGTAAAGCGTGTAGTGACAATGTGACCCTTGTGTACCTACTTCATTTAACATAAATTACTTTTCTGTGGTCTTTAATCTAATAGACTTTAGCATAAACATTTAAATTACACACAGTATGCAGCATAATAAGGACAGAGATGAAATATATTCTTCTGAAAAAATATATTACAGAGATTTTTCACATCCATTGTGTAAAACGGAGCGTTAAGTTATTCAAAATTGCTCTTAAACTTTTTTGAAATTGCCTCACTGCTCAAATTAATTTTCTAAAATCATTTAGCCTGAGCGACGCATGTGTGACAAAACTCACAGCGTAAAACCTAAAGAGTTCGATTATCAGTGACAACACACAATAAAAAAATAGCAGAACTTCTCCCCCACTGGAACACATTTTATGTAAGATCCGTGTGCATTTTAACAAACATAATGACAACGTGCTCCTTCGGCCTATAAATCCTTTTTTTTTTCTCTCCACAGTGAATGTGACCCCACGAGCTCGCGCTTGGAGCAGCCTCGGCTCGCAGCCTGAAGCAGTGAGAGTGAGGCCTACAACACTGACCGATACTGACCTGTTGAATGTAAGTTGTCTGCGACGATGGGGATTTGCTTGAGGTCCCGTTCTGTTTTTCTGATTTATTATCGCTCTGTAATTCCCTTGAATCCGAGCCACCGGGAGAGTTTTGAAGGCCAAAAGTCTCCTCCTGGTCCGCCATGACCGGAACTCCGAAAACTACTGTCCCAGCTGTAAGACCCAAACAGAGCTGTCAGTGTGTGACTGAACTTCCTTGTGAGATTTGAACAAGATAAACAGACCTTAGCTTTTTTTCTTTTTTCTTTTTTCTTTTTTTAAATTAATGTGTTACAAAAAAAGTTACCTGTAATTTTTGAAAGTTTTGTGCACTATTAAGGTTAGTAGCTAAAGCTTAGTGAAATAAGCATTAGAATAAAAAAATGACTTTAAGATTAAGCATAACATATTTACATTAACGTGTTTTTTAAATGAGGCTTTCAGTGTAACAACATGATGAAATTGAAACAAATTTGAAACAATTTTTCAATTAGTTCAAAAGTTTTATGGCTCGTGTAAAATTGCCTGTCACGGATATTTTTAGGCTATGACAAAGATGCTTGGTATATTTAAATAGGAGGGAACCGCACGGTCTCAGTTTTTCCAGCATTGGATGTTTAACGACAGACTTATAATATGAATAAGGCTGCATACTGAAGGAGGACTGCCTCGCTTTTAGGAAACATTATTTTTCCATCCGTGTTCACCAAACAAAAGACATAAGTTTCATTAATACACCAGGACACGCTGATGTCCGGAGCACAAAGAAGCACTATAATATACAATAATGCTCCTGGAAACACTCCTCTACACTTTGACGGTGTCACCACTGCGGAGAGAAGCGATTCCCGCAACTCAGAGCAGCCTGTCCTCAGCCTGCTCTGCGATGTAAACAGCTATGAATTGCAACAACAAGGCTTATGAACGTAGCCGGATCAGAGCTGGATCAGCTTACCTAACAACCAAAAAAAAAAAATGTGTGGCAGCTAGTGTTGCTATAGAGAAACACCGCCTGGTCTTTAAAACGCTCAGTGTCCCGTCCCGAATCAGATAATCCAGGCGTTTAGCTCGATGAAGCTGCGCGGAATCTCCATGAATCCTTCTTTTCCCCCCCTCCTCTCACAGTTAGTCCGGATTGTCTACAAGCAAAGCCGCGACCGTCGAGACCCTCGCGGAGCTCGGCGACAGCTAAAAGGCGCTCCTCGGTGCCTTATTGCGCATTTTACAACCGAAGACCGTTTTGTGAGCCGACTCTGCAGATAGCACCTAGCAGTAGGCTGTAGCCGAGTCCCAAAGGAGCAGGTCCGTCACCTCCTTCTTCCCTCCTCTCTCTCCAAGTCTTTAGCCTTGACAATTCTACGTCTCCCTCTCTCTCTCCCTCTCTCTCCTTCTTTCTCGCGCGCGCTCCCTCCCCAGCCCTCCACTGCGCATCAATGACCAACCGTGCGAAGCGGAAGCCGAGTCCGCGACGTAGATCGGGGGGTGGGGTGGGGTGGGGTGGGGTGATAGGGGAGCAGACTGTGCAGGAATAACATTGGTTTATGCCCCAGATGATAATTCCTCAAGGCCCCCCACCCCAGTTTCTGCCCTAAACCTCTCCATAATCCCAGTCTGGTGGATGGAATCCATTTGATATTTGCTGCTTCATGCGCCATTACGCGCAAAACTCCTCTTCTTCAGAGTCATAGCCTCGAGACAAAGTAGAGATCGAGTTTATTAAACATAATCTACATTTAGTGGGTGCATCATAATCAGATTTTGTAGACCAGCATGTCTTCTCTGCTTTTGGCCAAAGGAATGGTTATTGATTAATCAACCATGCGTTTTTTGCCTGCAGTTCCATCAGTGTCTGGGCAATTAACGACGCCAAGTAATGGACCGTTTGCTTCAAGCAGTTTGTTTCGACATGTTATGAATGAATCTTGCACTATATTCCGTTATTTTCCTGACAGACTGAGGTACGGAGAGGCGTTCACGACAGGGAGTTGGATGTCACAAACACGCAAAGAGATCGAATAAGATATATTGTCTCTACAGAAAAAAAGCAATTAAAAAAAACAAAAGACAAACCTGTTGGCAGGTCACATTTACACAGCTTTGGTCTGCTCACCGCTGACTGTTTCAAAGGACACTGAACGCATAAAGATCACAATAAGCAGCTAGATTCGTTTAAAATGTAGACAAAAATATGTATGGGCCCCTGTTGGCGTAACAAGTGACCTTACCTTACTGACAAAAAGATACTAAACGGAATAAACTATCCTAGTCCGCTTTACATTTTTACATAGGCATCGGCAACGTGTTCAAAAAGTGAACCGGAAATCAGCCTTGCGGTTGTTTTATATTTAACCTCCCATATATATACATTTTATCAGTGTTTTTCTTGAACCATAATTTCAGTGGATGGAGCTTGGCTCCGCCAGGCCTGTCTTGTTTCTTCTAAAACAAGCAAAACATGTAAAACGATATAATTAACACAGCCTTGAGGCAGAATCTTTTATTTTAGAGAGAGACATGAACCCCATGACAACATGCCACTGGCTGAAGTTGGCATTTTTTGCAGTCTGCGCACGAAAATGTCTCATTTACATTTTAGGCGGTTATCTTATTACGCAGGCGCCTACAGACTTAATTTCCTCCTCATTCAGCGTGATGCAGCAGGAGATAGATGCCTCTCTGTCTGACATTATTTGCCTCTATTGATTATATCATACTTCACAGTATTTTGTGATTGAATTTAAACGTAATAGTGTAACGGTTACAATTACTTTGATTTTTGTAGTAGAATCGTCATTCAAAAATGTCGAACGTAATATGTGAGCACCGTTTTGAGGTTGTAAACTCTAAATATGTGGTTAGTTTTATTCACCAGCATTTGACGAAACGAATAATCTTAAACACTAAAAACAGTAAGTACAGCATGAGTTTTCTGAAATATGGTCAACTTTATCCAAAGTCAAACTTTTGTTTACGGCAAACATTGAACATTTGCCTCCTGTTAGAAATTCCCTAAAAGTAACTGAAAGAAAACAAAACCATTCACTTAAATCAGTCCACACAAAATTTTCCAAAGTTTGGAATTTTGCTGTTTGTTATAAGGAAACTTCCTCGCCCCTCCTCACTCCCTCTCTCTCTTTCTCCCTGTCACACACACACACACACACACACACACACACACACATATATGCGCGCGCACACACATACACATTCGCACGCACAGCTGCAGACAGACTTCCGAGTGGCATGCCTCTCCATTACTGTATCAACACGTATAACGTAGCTTGTGCAGAACTTGGAGCACTCCCATACTGCACTAATGTTGTTTTCATAGAGCAAACATCTCTGCGGATATAGGCTTCAAAAATTGTCCCAAGATCTCTGAAAGCGTATGTAGATAATCGTTGTTGTAAACTGTTTTACACCCAGTTAATGGATGAAAAAACTACGAAGATAAACTTCATTGTGTCGTTATGATATAGATAAAAAGAGAGAGCACTGGGAATAACGGTGTTTATATAAAAATACAAAGAAAAGCTAAGTTGTCACATCAAGAGTTTGTCCTACAAAAACAATTTAATAATAAAAACTGCATGAATAAAATATCAACCACAAGTTCCCCGAACTGAAAACATCAGTATGGCACTGCAGGGTCAAAATAATGTAAAGGTCAGTATAATAAAGTTGAAACCAAAAATTCTACAAAATCATGAATAAATGTTTTCCTTAGTTAACTTTCACATAAGTTTATATTGGCAGCTCTACATATGCTTATTTTTAATTGTTCTGGTTCTATAGATAACCCCTTTTTGGACGAGATAAAGTGTATTTAGTGTGAGTTTTCGGTGGGAAAAAAAACGAATAAAACGCCAAATACGAAAAAAATAAATAAAACAAAAACTACTGGCTTTAGTAACAGAAACTGAGCTGCCTTCAGCAGTGAAACTAATCACACAGAAGAAACGAACAACGTGGAAACTGATAGAAGACCTAATGAGCAAGTAAAACAAACACAAAAACCCATCGGTAACAGCAGTTCAACAGCCCAAAACGCGAGGTTTGATCATTTTAAACAGTTCAAGGCAACCCTCACAAACAGATGACGTGGATGTAGAGTTGCAGAGTGAAAACTTCACTCAGACTATAATTAACTTGCAGCCTCCAACAAGAGACGAATTAACGGTGCGTCACCCGAATAAAATCTGGGGAAAAAAAACATCTGGACAGAATAAGGTGACATTAAAACCAAAAAATTAAAAAATGCGGTAATTGAGACATAAAACAAGCTAATGGTCAAAATTAAAAACACAAATTAAAAGTTTCCAATCAAACACACACGCAGATCGACTGATGTAACAAAGACTATTTGTTCAAAATATCCTCAATAATGACAAAGCGTTTCTAGTGAAACAAGAAAAATTAATCGTGTTTTTATTTGTTAGATACGACAAAAAAGATTAAACAGATCTATAATCCACCCAAATGAATGTACTTACACACCGAGTTACATTCTCTACGGATACAATTAAACAATGAGAGGAAAAGAAAATTCATGTCAAAGTGCTCTAAAATAAATCGGCCCTTGATGACTCAGAGTTCAGCTGATAAAGTCTTTGTGCGCCATAATGGATGACTGAACAGCCACGACAGGAAAACTTTCTCAGAAAAAGAAAAGCACAATAAACACAATGTACATTTCAGAAAAAAAAAGCTCAAATAAAAGGAAAAATAATATCCAACCAACAGATTTTTAAACAGAGTAGCTTTTTGACTATTTGTGTTAAAATCGCATGAAACATCTGCGCATTAGTTGTCGCCAACAGGTTTGAATTTAACCAATAAAACAATGAACAGCTTTATGGTATTTGCATACAATAAACAAGTTTGGTAAAATGCCTCACTTTTAGAGCACATGCTAACTGCCAATTTAAAACTTTGTAAATAACTAAACAAATGAGATCTAATGCTGCCTAATAAAACTCGTAAATAAAATTACACTGAGGTAAAACTGCAAGTGAAATAAAATAAAAACAGGGGAGGACAAAATAATTGCTCCACAAAACTGCACAGATGCAATTGTCAAATGGAAATAAGCAGCTCCACAAATAATACCCTGCATAAATTTACACAGTTTAATCACTATTATACTCCAAATAACACAAAATGTTTCCAATTTGCAGCCCCTCTCACAAACTGAAAATTAAGGAAATTGTATTGTGACTCACAAAAATAAAAAACAGCAGCATCATGCAGTATTTTTAGAACACATACAATACAGATAACAAAATAGCATAAAAGAGAAATTGCAGACATATAAATGTTTTGTTTTTAATCACAGTCCCTGAGCAGAGTCAAAGGTCTGCTGCATCCAAAGTTAAAAAAAGACCAAATTATTATGCAAAAAAGGGCTTTTAATGTGCTGGGAAGCAAAGTGTAACTAATGTAGATGAAGTACTGAGGATAACTGTCTCCACATGATCAAAAAAAAAAAAAACTGAATCAAATCCTCTGTGTGGTAGAATATAGTGAGCCTCTCAAAGAACCTGTTTATGTAATATACTGTAAACCTGTCCTCACTTCTAAAAAAATAAATCTCAACATATTGCCTGACCGTGCTGGGTAGTTAGTATTTACTCTGAGACATAAAATCTAAAAGTAGCCTGGAAGACATCTACAATGCATCAACCACACAAGTGAGTAGGCAACAGTGTGCTGACCAGTGGCATCTAAATGGTCTCCCGGCTGCTGTGAATCTACAGCGTTAAAATCAAATTCTGAATGCGAATAGCAGCTAAAAAAAACTTTTACGTTATACTTTAAAAAATGAGAACATTTACAGTGACAAAACACACTTTTTGTCATGAAAAGTTCCTGCTCATGAAGTACAAATCCCATTCAAGCAGGCACAAATACGGCTAAGTGTGTAAAAGCTGCAAGAGAACAATCACAGGAGCAGTGTTCTTGTGTGTTATATGCTGAAATACTTGTGTTGCAAGTGCATCTTGCAACACACACACACACACATATGTACATATACACACTCACAAAAAAAAACCACACACACACACTCTCAGGTTAAACACGTACTCCCTACCTCCTGGCTGTCCAGTACCATTGAGTGTGTGGTCTGATGTTACCGCTTGTTTAGAGCTGCTTAAAGTCTGGTGAGACTTCAGCGGACAGGCAGGTGAAAGCGCTGGTGTGGCTAACCACCAGGCCAGCCAGGACTCCTGGATCAGGGAGGGGAGCCTACCCAGATGCTCCGCACCAAAGACCAGCTGTGAGGTTTGTGGCTGAAAACCCATCCGCAGTTTGGCTCTCAGGAGCTGAGCCAGAGGAGAGGAAAGAGGGAAGAGGGAGAGAAGGAAAACACAAGTTGCAGAATTGCCTTTTTTTGGGGGGCTAGATCTTTTCCATGTGGCACCAAGAAATATCCTAATTGATAGAATAAGTATGTATTTGATGTCTTTTCATTTCACAGATGTGTAAATATAGTCATCCCTGCTTGGACTGTGCTTTCATTTGCACTCCACAGTATTAGTGGGTCTAACAAAAGCATGGAGTGGACTTTATGACCAATTTCTAAAACATAAACAGAGGAATATTGCACACAGCTGCTTGTGTGTTCAACAAACTTTCCACTGTCAAATAAAGAGACAAATGAAAGTAGATGATAGCAGAGGCAGAATTTTTTTTGTGCAGACTGCACCTTTAAAGTCCAGCCACTTGATCTAAAATATATATTCAAGCTGTCATGCAGCTGCAATGACAGCACATTCAATATGGCATTTAACTTTTTTTTTTTTGCATTTGTGTGTTTGAAATCTCCCGTCTTAAAGGAAACGGCAGCATTACGTGGTTTCACTTTGAAGACCGGAGACACAAGAGTGAGCTTTGTGACAAGAAGCTGAGTGACAGAAACTTTTAAAAACCAAGAACACAGAAGCAACGCAGGTTAAGTTAATGACGAGGAAAGTGATGTGTACCGATTGATGCCTCATTTGTTGGTAAGAGGCATGAACACTCCCATTCAGCCACCACCATCCTCCTCTCTCTTTTAGTTTCTCTATATAAAGATGGAGAGTTGTAAACTCCCTCCTAATCCAGTATGGTTTCACCCTGCCTGGCCACACGTGGGCCTGTGGTCTGGCCCCCTCCAGAGTCTTTGGCTGCTCCCCCCACGCTGTCGACCTCGTGAGTGAGTTTACCCTTGTTCCACTAGAAAAGGCAGTGATAAGGTATCTGGGCCTCTGCGGCAGTGCAGGGCTAAGAGTTATATTGTGCGTATACGCAGATGAACACACATACAAACACACACACACACACACACACACATACACACATGCATATTCACGTACAGAGCTCTACTTTCACAACCTGAGCAGGGCTATGGGCAGGGTTGGCGGTGGTGGTGGTGGTGGTGGTGGTGGTGGTGGTGGGTTGGTGGCGGTGGACTTGGGGCTGACACGTTTCTGCTAACAATCACATCACACACACGGACCCACATTCCAACTTCCTGATGAACCCCCCCCCTCCACCCTCTCCGTCCACCCCCCCCCAACTCCGTTTCCCTAGGCTACCTCACAGTCCTCCTCCTCCCCCAACAGGTCTTGATGGAACCGCACAGGCGCACTTATGTGGTCAAGTTTTCTGGGATTGGATAAACAAAAATCCTGAAAATGTTTTCAGCGACACAAAATGACAGTGGTACTGAGGAAAAATGTGTTTATCATAAAATATTTTAATTGATAAGTCAAGAGATGATCTACCACTCGTCCATATTTTAGGACATTGTAGAAAAGAGACATTAGAATTAATGCAATTCTAGCACATCTGGATCTAGTTCATTTTAAAATATTGCCAGTCATTTAAGTGAAACACATGCATGTGGGGCTGTGTACTCTACATATCATGTCCTCTGCTGCCCTCTAGTGATATTTTTTTTTAAATCATGAAGTGTCTGGTGGAGTAGAATCACTGAAATTACAAAATGAATGGAACTGCATGATTATAATTAGTTTTTACTTATATTTCACGTATGTTTTTAAATCAACACTATAGTCTGGTGTGTCCTGGCCAAAACAGCAGCAATGGTTTATAGATAAACAAAAAGAACAAAATATAAATAGAGACCAAAACACTATGTGATACATAAAACTCAAACAGAATTGAATTATATATTAATATTCAATTTCTGGTTTAATACATCCATATCTTTTGCATTGACCAAAACTTTGAAGAAAAAGATAATTAAATACAGAAGTTATATAACAATAGTTAAAAAAAAATTATATTGTGTATACCAATCTCATGTTTTTGGTACTTAGTCATAGTTTTTGAGGCAATATGATTTTCTACAGTTTACACTGACAAAAATATAATAATAAGTTTAGTGTTTCAGGTTGTATTTACAGATTATGATATTTAAATGTATGATGCAGGTCTTCTAAATTTATGTGGATAAGTTTATGCAAAAATTTTAAACTCTTTAATATGTATATGCTTTTTTACATAAAATTATTGTTTTTATTTATTTTGCTGCGGTTTTAAGTATTTTTAGCTGTGCACCTAACACATAATCTAGATCAAAATAAATTAGCATAAAATACCCCTACTATATATATATATATATAAGCCTCCAGAACACAAAAAATACTTCAAGAGAAACAGACAACCAGCCACCTACTAAGCTGCGGTAATGAACATGGGAATCATGTGGTGTGGTCTGCTTCAGCCACGGCCACATTTACAGACCCTCGGGGCCTGCGGGCCATCATGTCTCACTTCGGTGAGGTCAAAGCACCATCAACTCTGACATGTTCAAAAGCACAAATTATGACTCTGTCAAATCCAGAAATTATGAATTAGGTATTTCCTCTGCCTTTGGTATGTCCAGGAACAGCTTTGAATCACAAGCAGATACTTTTAGGCTGTAAAAACTGGATGAAACACACTGTAGACACGCTAAACCTGGGAAAGAATACAATCTGAAACAGAGAGGTAGTAACTGTACATCTGTCTTTGAGATTCCTCTATACACTGGGGGGGTAAACTGGGTGGAGAATCTTGCAATATTCAGCCAGACATGGTCTTGTTTGATGTACAAAATGATGTAATTCTAATGTTCAACATGTACATTTCCTGACAAAAAAAGAAAGACAAAACAAAGTAACAAAGGAAAACAAAAAAAGAAAAACAACAAGAACATAAAACCCCACTGAAATTATTTTCTTGAAAAAGTTTACCAAAGTTTTTTAGAACAGCAGTAACACAGTTCCTTTCTTACAAAAGAAACTCAGCAATTAAGAGTTTTGTAGTGCATTTCGTCGAATGCCAGCTCTCGCAACACCACAATAAACAGAGTGAAGAAATCTGCAATGCATTTTGAGAAACAAGAAATTTGAAGCTGATTGCTGATGGGAACGTAAAAGTGAACATTTAACTTTGGGGGGAAAACGCAGCATTAATGGAAATCAATCGGAGTAAGAAAAGACAATAGGAAGGAATTTTCTCTCCACAACCAGGAAAACAGACCACGGGCCTCATCTATAAAACTGCTCACTTCTATTTACACTTGACGTTAGTTTTAAATTTCTTCTTACAGTTTGCTTACATCGAATTCACAACAGGTTTTGAATATATAAAAACCTTTTTTTCAGCAGGTTCTAAGAATCTCACTCATAATTTATGCAACTGTGATCTATAAGTCTCAAATCAACCGAAACTAAAGGCAGCGTATAAAACGCCAGGACTACTGAGGGTTTCCACAGGAACAGCCATGGGCCAGGAGAGAGATTTGTGGATGATATTAAAAAGAAATAGACGGACCTCAAATTGCAGAGAAAATAAGAAAAGTCACTCAGCTTTTTCTTCATGCCTTCCATTGATTATTCATACTCCATTGTTCATAAAACTCATCCAAATCTCTTAACAGGCTTGAATTATGTTTCCAGTGTTTTTTCCAAACTGCAATAATGCTACATAATAAACAGAAACATCACTTAGAATAACAAAATAATGTCTGTGTCAAAGTAAGATTTATGAATAACTGCCCATGTCTATTTTTCTCCTTATTTCATACTTAAGAATTGCAAGTTTGTTTTATAAGTGAAGCCCCGGATCAAGAATTTCACACAGTAATGAAATTTTATGTTCTTGGTCAGTTGCATTCACCAGTCCTTCAGGTCTGTAGGTACTAAACAGGCTACGGGTTTTCAATGAATAACCTTTTATCAATAAAAACACTGAGAGACAATGTACAGCTTTCATCTTTTTGGGGTTCACAGCACCCTCCCTCAACTGTTTCACATGTTACACACATAAATTTCCCTCATAAAATAAGAGCAAGCAAGGCTTAAAATAAAGGGAAAGGCCCTTTCTGAAGAAATGGTATTGCTAAACTGAACTGCTGATATTTTATTTTTTATTTTTATT
>JAQNCA010000013.1:12939009-12958063 GCA_029783725.1 Acanthurus tractus
TGTGTGTGTGTGTGTGTGTGTGTGTGTGTGTGTGTGTGTGTGTGTGTGTGTGTGTGTGTGTGTGCGCGCGCGCGCGCCTGTGAAGCACAAATAAACTACTGGTAATATGACAAACATGTCTTTCCTGCGGGCAAACAGTAAGACTATGATGAAAACAATGCTCGTTAACTGACTGTCTGTGCTCTTAAAAGAGAACAGCCACACCTAGTATTTCATTCATAAAAACATAACCAAAATACTGTGATTTTCATCCTGCAGTGGAGAGCTTTGAAAACTAAGATATCATTTTAAAAGTAGTCTTCTTGGCCAAGAGTTATACTGTGCTGTTCCTTGATTATGTATTTTTTTCGAAAAGATTCACTCACTTTGTATAAAGAAATCTTTCCTGAATGCGTTTAAATTCAGTTTACCATTATTCTATATGTGCAAGTGTTAAAGTCTATGTTGCCGTTGCACAATAATAAGTCGAAATAATTAAGACTTTAAAACCTCAGAAACTGAAATGAAAAACCACACAGGAATCTTACCCTAAAATATCTGATATATTTTCTGCAAAACCTGAGATACAACACTGACTTCTGATACCGTAACTGTTACATGAAACTGGGAATGATTTAGAGCAAAAAACTAATTATTACACCTAACTGCAGCCTTGGGAAATGTTTAACAAAAGCCTTCATAAAAAGCAGAGTAGTAAACATGCCTGATTCTCCATTGACACACATACGCATTCCCTCACACACAGACACAGACACACCCACTCCCAATATAATTTATGATCAACATCTCATATCACAGCTCATGTTGAAACACATTCTTGGAATGCAACTTAATGAAGAAGAAAGCCTCTCCAGCTCTAACATACATTAGATACATTTTTTTTGCCACAATACATTCAGTTACACTTACTCAGTTTAAGTTTAATTTTAATATCACTCAGATAGTAATTTACAGCAGAGGACACTGGTGATGGACACTTCCACGTCTTCAAGCTTGTCACATAATCTGCTGTCTACTAACATTCTGAAGGTGTTCTTATGTTATGGATTAAAGGCAACAGCTTCATGAGGCCTCTTGATTTTGGCTGGTTAATTCAGTAAGTTGCATTTCTCTGTGCTAATATTTATAAGTAAAGTAAAAGTTGATTTAAGTTTAAAATAGTCATTTACTTTTTGCTTTTTTCCTCCAGTTGAGCAAAAAGATTTGAAGCTGTTTGTATTTTTTGTTTGTCTGTTGCTTTGCTTTTTTTTGACTGCAGAATGACTTTTTTCATCGTGTGTTAAATTGTTGTATTTATTAAAAAGCATCAAGGTAAAACATATTAACTTAAAAACTAGCATGATGCAAAAAAGCATCTTTTTTGTGAAATGCACTTTATTTACACACAAAAAAAACCCGGCATGCATTATGGCTAATTATATAGATTCGGCAGACTTAACCCGTCTTTATTGTTATAATAAATTTAAAATGTTATCCAATAACCGACCTAGATTTCACACCATTAACCAAAACATAGTGAAGTTTGAGCGATAAAGTTTACTGGATATGGATTGCAAACGAACAGGAGCACAAGTTTTTTTTCCAGTCAAGTTTTATTCGCTGCAGCTAGGTGGCGCAGCTGACCTGTGACATACATTTGAGTAAAAGCAACCTGTTAGATAGGCCTGTCAATCCGACATTAAAATCGAGTCTCGAGAGCACACTGACCAACGCGAGAGACTCTGTATTCCATCACAAAGCACAAAACCTGACATAAATCGGAATTATTATGGCCTTATAATTATTGTTGCTTTTTTTCAGTTTGATACCACTGCTGCTCGGAGGGGAACCGAGTCAAAAATGAATTAAATGGCCAGAAAGAATTAAACAAATAACTAAAAGACTTAAGCAGATACAATAACTACATATTCCATTAAGGTGTGCACATCAAGATGTGTAATTTGTTTATTTCTCAATATGACCTTCGCTTTATTTTAATATCTACTTGATAAAAATAGAACACGACATATTTAAAAATGCTAAATATGCTTCAGCAGTTACAAAAACCAAATAGCACTAAATACACACGTTTGGAACACATACAATCTTTTTGAACGTGCGAATGATGTTATTAAGTTTCATTTTCTTTCCTCTTTTTCAATACATTATTTCTGGGGCTCATGTCATTTTTCTTACAGTCATATCTATAATCGACCCTGTGGGATCAGGTCGTTCAAAGACACGTGGTTGTTGCCCAAACATACTGGTTTTTATTTAAATATAATAGCAGGCTGCTTTAAGCCTCAGCTCGGATGAAACAGATTAATTGCAAAACACTCTTTGAACCACACATTAAGAGAGCTCTCCCATCAGGTAAGACGGTCCTTATCAATGACCCTTCACCTATGATTTTGTCTTTTGGTAGGTCATGCTGTATTGCTGTTAATAAACCAGCGTTGTAGCCGCTTGGGGGCGTCGTATTTGGTATGATTACAGACGCATTGTCGCCTTCCGTGCAATAAAATAGAAGATATGCCCAGCGAAGGCGCCAGGTGAGCAATAAGGCAGTGCAATTGAGACAGTTTGTGTCATGTTTACAGCTATTCACTAGCGCCAGACTTGCTACACATTAACCAGACGATATACAAATAAAGATATGGTGTTAATAAACTCATGAGTCGAGGTGCAATACATAGAGTAATCAGGGGATTACAGTCATAAAGTAGGGCGACACTTCTTCAGTAGGCGACGAAGGCCAACATGTAAATCTAAATTCGTTTGTGTCCTCTCATAATGTTACTTCTCAAGAAAGCGTGTAAAACCGCGTGTCCTGATGCATGTTAGAGAAGGGCTGGAGCTATCACTTAAGGGTGACCTCAAATTACTGGGTCAGTGGGATTAAACACAAGTCCACGAACAACTCACTTCACTGAATAAATAAATACAAAATAATGGCCACGTTGCTTCTCGCTCTTATTCTCTGTTTATTAAGAAAAAAATCCAAATAAGTTCCATGGTTTTTTTATCAATTACTCCTTTCCATTATCACGGTAAACACTATCAACTTTAACCCATAGTAAATGCCCTGCCTTGAAGTTGACGCAAATGAGGCCAATAAAAAAAAAACAATTACGGTGCGCGGCCCCTTGTCCAGGTAGGAATCCCAGGTATGATCTCTGGAGCTGAGAGGATCTCTGCTTCGCCCTCAGTTATCTTAATTGGACTCTTTGAACGCAGTCTGGACGGATATCTCCGCATGAGTTTACTGAGGTGCAGCAAACAGGGAAAGAGACTTCTTTCTCTTCCCCCCCCCCCAAAAAAAAGCGAGCAGAAACACGACTGCAGATCACAGCATTTTTTTTTTAAATGAAAGAATGTGTCGTACAGAAGCAGCTTGAAATCAGCTAACCCTAAATTTGTAAAAGTGACAGCTTGTGCCCCCCTCCCCTCATTAATTCTTACCTATAATAGGATACAGCGATGGACACACAGCAAGAAAAGACATTTCAATATTTTATTGAAACTTTCAAGAACACGATGTCGATGTTGTAAACTAGACATAACTCCAATACAACATAACCCATTGACAACTTAAGAAACACAAAAGAAACCTTCATATTTTCGATTATGCGGCACTTTTACGATCAAATTCGCAAAGTCTTTTAATAACATAAAAATAGTCCACTTTTGTCACACTTAAACGATAGGCCTACTTCTTTTGCTCTTCTAAAAAAAAAAAAAAAAAAAAAAAAGATTATTTTTTTTTTCAAGCCATTGGTGCAGTGCGTTGTCGCTTTTTCATTCATCTTTAAACAGTAGCACTTCACACACGGGGACAACAAATGAAAATACAATGGCACATGAGTGTGAATAACTAGCTCAGTGGATATTTGGGGAGGAAAAAAGTCCATATTTTTAGAGGGGTATAAATGCAGATGGCAACAAAAGGATAATAGCCCACAAACTATCTTTACACAGGTATATCGACAATAAATTAAGAACAGATCCCTAGAAACAAACTACTCCGTTGTATTTACACGCAATAACAATATGAAATAATTACATAAATATTTTATATATTCCTATGTACACTTTTAATCCATACTACCTTTCTTTTATTTTGTAATATTTCAATTTCTGCTTCCCTTTGCCTGTTGGACATTTGGGTTAAATTCCGCATGCTTGGGCCGTAGGCTAGTTGTGTCCCAGAGCAGTTAAGCCAAAAGGCCTATTTTCAATTTAAAAAAAGCCATGAAGAAAAACAAATTTGTTTTAAAAAAATGAAAACCCAATTTAGAGGGAGCGTAAACAAAGAGAATGTCTTAATTATTTTCAAAACACCATTTTTTTCCATACTTTTCGTTTTAGTTTTTTAAGAGTTAAATCAACATTCGTTGGGGTTTTAGGGGACATGCAACATTTGGCCAACCAATTAATAGTATTCAACATAATACAGCAGTCTTTGTAAGGTAGGTTAAGCGGTAGTGAGTTCAAATAAGTCAAATCGATTCAGAGTGCATATTAAAAAACATTTTCTCCTCGTGTACAACAAAGTTATGGAGACAGGACACAGCAGCAACTTCTCCAAAATCTGAAAGTCACACCCATGCCAACTTTTCAGTTTCAATACTTGTACGGTATTCAAATGACAGGATAAAAGTGTTGTTTAATTTAACAAAGAAAAAAAAAAAAACATATCAGATGAGTATTAACCAAAGTGCATTTTCAGAAACTAAAACGTCCAACAGTTCATGTTTTTTAAAGTTTTTTTTTTTTTCTTTTTTTGAAACCTGCACGAATCTACGAGGGTGCCATATTCCTGTTTATGTCTTCATCACCGTCAACACTTTGCAACTTTTCATGACAACAACGAAACGAAAAGCAGGTGGTCTGTTTAAAAAAAAAAAAAAAAGAAGAAGAAGAAACTCCTAAGGGGACCCGCTCCGTGGCCTGTCCTGATTTGAGTCGAGTCCACTGACCAGGCGCTGGATGCTCTGCAGCTCGTTTGCGGCGTCCTTCTCCGTGCAAGTTTTAGGGGACATGGAAACCGAGCCGGAGGATATGGTGGACGAGTGACTTGTCACCTCCGATGTAGAATCTAGGGTGACAGCCGACACGGGGCTTGCCGGGACGATGCCGTCTCCTTTCAGCTCGGCCCCGCTGCCGGCCATGGATGGCATGGCGGTGGTGAGCAGAGTGCTGTCCGGTACCGTCATGGGAAGGGAGTAAGGGCTGTACCTGAGTCGGGGGCGCACTGCGTTCAGGAAGGGGTGCCGATGCACCGAAGAGGAGGCAGCGGAGGAGGCTGCCGCGGCTGCTGCCATGTAAGTGTACGGATAAGGGAACAAACTGCCAAACGGAGACATGGCGATGCCCTGTGGAGATATGGAGAGACTGCGAGTGAGCAACACGGCTGCGTAGACAGACAGCTATTACTACAATTGCAATGCAATTGAAATACTTCTGTGTAGGCTACTTTAGGCCCTTGAAGCAAAAAAAGTGTCAACGAATAACAGAAAAAAAAAACCTTAAAACGAACAGTCAGAACTGTTCCACCACACAGATTGTATTTGTTTGTTTTAGATTAAATTAGTGGTACAAATTGCGTGAAAACAATTATTTAAAGTGACCCGCTTTCACTGCCCTCACTAAGGACTTTTTTTTTCCACGCACACTGGCGTCCGTAATGCCTTTATTACAAAGCTAATGACGCCGCCTGACACTTGGCTTAACCGACAACATAACTTGGTCCAAAACGTAGATCTGATTTAAGCATCGCGCAATGAGCCTGAATGCATCCATTCACAGAGCTTTTCACGAATCTAGTCCAATATTTCTCAGCAAAGCTTTACCACCCAGCATTTAAACAGCTTTGGTGCTGGTTCAAGAATTAGAAATGCAAATAAAAAAGTCCTCTTGTCTCATGCTGCAATCACACAGGAGATTTTTTTTTTTGCAGCTGTAACACTTTTCTAATAAATGGAAAAAGACAAATCAGTTGTCTAATAAAACATAATGTTGTTCTCCTCTCTCAGCCAATTGAGGCATTTTAATACTAGCCATTGTGGCTCTTACACAGAACTCCTATCAAAATGCCTGTCTAACACCTTCAGCTGTTGGTGGTCTGTCTCTCAAAACTTATTTTTCCTCAGTAAATGAAGGGCTAATATCGACAACATCAATGCCAAGAGAAAAGGAAAAACAAAAGGTGAAAAACAAATGCCTTTAACAGGCTGTCAGTCAGACAGCAGTTGCCTAAGTTTTTCTTTGAGTACTACGTGATCAAACTGGCATTAAAAAAAAAGGGGCAAACACACACATTTTCTTTGTCACAGTAATGCTTAAAAAACGGTACACATCAAAGACATTTTGACCCATCAAACACATTAAATGTGACGCGTGGTCTTAAGGCCTGCAAACCCAAACCTGTGCTGCACTGAAGGCTGCGCACATAGGCCCAAAAAAAAAAAAAAAACAGGTTTTACCTGTGATGCCAGGACATGTTGCTGCAGATGAAAGGGCAGGCCGGGCGCTCCCGTCAAGCTTTGCGGAGGTGATGCCATGCTAGTTGTGTCCATGGTGCTCACGCCTCCCGTGGACACAGCTGCCAATAAGGGCCCCATGCCCGCGGCCATGTTTGAGAAAGCACCTCCCATGTTGAACTGACTGGGGTGCAAAAGAAACGGATGCGCACTCCCAAGGTGATTGAAAAACTGTTGTCCTGTCAGGCCTGTTGGAAATCCAAAATTATGCAAGTGGCTGTGGCCTATGTGCGGGCTGTCAGTCTGAACAGTCAAAGGCATGAAACTGTCTTTGTTTATTGGCCTGCACTCGTCCGTTTTGGGCTGCTCCAGGCTCGGGCTCTTGAGATCTTCTCCAGAACGGGTGGTGCTGGAGATGACGGTGATGGGGCTCTGCCGTGAGTCTGCCTGACTTTTTTCAGTCCTTGGACCGCTGTCGCGGTTCCTGCTGGTAGTGTCACTGTTACTAAAGGGGTGCCCTTTGGCCGGGCTCGCCTCATGGTCCTTCCCGTCCTCTGTGGTCGTGGAAATCTTGCTGGAGTCCGGACCATCCTTGATATGTCCATCTTTGCTCTCATCGTCGCTGTCCTCGTCGCTGTCACAGAAATCTGTCAAAGCAGTTGGAGCAGAATTTGAGTTGTCTCTCTGCACTTAGTAAATCAAGAAAATAAGAGGCCCCGTTATAAGCCAGTTTTCAAAACGTTTATGTCACTACCCAATAAGATAGTCAATGCAGATGACTGCTATATTAGCTTTTCTAATTATCAACCCAGTATGACTCATAAGCCATTTTTTAATTTTTCGTGACCTGTAATCTCTTTACATTCATTAACTTTATTGTGACTTTTTACACTACGTTCTAAAAACAAAACAAAACAGTCAACAACAAGACTTGACACTAAATATTTTACGACTTCTACAAATGACTTGTGATCAGAGCTGTGACTGACTGTGAGGTCTGTCAGCCTACCTTTCAGGTGTGGGGGGCCCACGGTGGACACGGCAGGGGACGAGGCCTGGCCGAAGCACTTAAAGGAAGCCTGCTCTCCAGAGGAGTCGTCTGAAGCCCCGTTCTCCTTTTTCTGCTGCTCCTCGTATGAACGCATGGATTGCAGCGCCAGCTGTTTCCTGCACACACACACACACACACACACAAGTACGCAGGTTATTATAGCCCAGGTGGTGGTCACTCTGAGGTCAAGAAACAATACCAGCGACGCGACGAATGATGTGGATGCTTGTGCAGACTGGCTATAGCTCCTGAATATGTGACTAACTCACCTACTGCAGGTGACAATATAAAATCCATGATAAAAAGTGCCATTGCGTTTTCAGTAGCGTGCAAGCTATCCAGCATGACGTGTCAAATTGCACATTCAAAAAATTTAGAAACACAATTTAATTTGAAATACTCAACACGCCCCGATAAATGTGTTATAAAAACAATCATAATTAGCAAGTAAGAAGGAAGTTTCTGTTACCAACGGTGCTGCAAGATTTACTGGTGATAGCAAACTATAGCCTGTTAATTTGATTAGAGAGTGTGGGCTCCCTGTGGGTTAATGTGGAAGCTTGACGCCGGTTTAATTTACCGAGATCACGGTCTCATGTATGCATCTAAAGACATCTGTGGCTTTTTTCCCCCCTCTTTTTTTTGCAATGCAGTTCCCCCCCTCTGTCTTACCTCTTTTCTCGTCTTCCATTGCCCGTGTCACGGAATCCTTTGGCAAATGGATTGTGGTCAATTTTCAGCTGGGTTATCTGAAATAATTAAAACAATATGTAAACATTAGCGATGGATCTTTCACATTCCCCCAAATGCATCTTCTTAGGCCTGCTAATTGCAGGTAAAGCACTAAAGCCGAGTCTAATATCTGCAAGTTTCACTAGTTACACTGAGACTATTACACAGAAGGGCTTAATTAACTACAGTAACACATTTTTGGTTTTACAGACAATACACACATTGTGCAAAACATGCAGGCACACAAACATATTTCCCCATTGCAGCTTTGTCGTATAAACTTTATTCAAAACTTTACTCCCACACCACTTCCTCTTCATCTCTGGCAGTGTTACCACTGCACGTGGAAGGGTGTGTGTGAGTGTACTTGTGTGTGTGTGTGTGTGTGTGTGTGTGTTGGCGAGGGCATCGCTTCCCAACAAATTCTTGAGAAGACTTGAGAAGATGATTTCCATTAATATGATGTCTTACAGAGAATAAACTGTTACCATGCTGCACAGTCTCACACATCTAAAACGCCCCACTTTTTTTCTTTTTCTCCATTCAACCGCGCAATGTTGCCCCTCTTCTTTTTCTCATTTCTCAACCCCCAACCCTTTTAGTTTTTTCTCCCACAAGCACACACACACACACACACACGCACACACACACACACACACACACACACACACACACACACACACCCTCTGCAAACACATAGTGAGGAAGAGGGGGAGAGAGAGACAGAGAGAGAGAGAGAGAGAGAGAGAAATAGTCTGGGTCTTTGCCAAATCCTTTCCACGTGATTAAATATAAGCAAGACAACCTGTATAACATTCCTCCGAATTATTACTTTCCTTCCACAGGCTGGTGAATGTGGCATTACCCGCAACATCATCCCCCTACAGAGACACTCCACTCTCACGAGCTCAAACAAATATGACGTCTTTCATATTTTATGACAACAAAATGGTGCAGAGCATGAAAGACAGGGAGGAGAAGGCGTCTGGCAGCGCAAGACACACAAGCTACACTTGAGAAAATATTCAGGATACGTTAAGCCTAAGAGCAATAATTGTGCTTACCTTGTCATTTTGATAAGCAGTCACAGCAATGAAATCCGTTTCAGGGAAAACATACGTCCTGAAGGTACTGTACGGGAGCTTGAGAATATCGTTGGCCCTCACAATGTGAAATCGAGGTTGATATTTGTGCATGGAGTTCAGTATGGTCTGAAACAAACAAAGTAACGCAAAAAGATTAGCGCACTTTTGATGTAGGGTTAATGTTAGGGTTGAATCAACTGTCACATCGTTAGATGAAATTACATCAATTACATCAGAATTAATGTAAATCTTAAATGGAAAAAAATATTTAAAAACATCATGTAAATTATTTTTGGTAGAATGTTCAATGTGTACATTAATATACGTATACATACATATATATATTGATAGATATTGGTCAAATTGTTGTGCTTAACGCTTGCAAAAATTTTACATATGAGATTATGACATTAGAAAATTTTTGCTTTTTTGCAATTACATTTTATCAACATCACGTCATCATAAAAAAATCTTAAATCTCGTGGAATTTCCTGTGCTTAAATAAAATAAAATAATACAAAATAAACATAACACGAAATTGCAAATTATTAAGACATGTGGCTATCTAGATGGGTAAGTTGATAAATAGGAAAATTGACATACATTAGTTGAACTTACAAATCCATGCTTGTCGGAGATGTTATTTGTCAGCTTGAGTTTGTGAAAATTGACGACTTTTGACATCCACTGTTCACCAGTAGCCGGACTGTCCGGGTGAATGTACATCCTCTTTGGCATTTCGGGGTCGGCCTTCCCCGCCACCATCCAGCGGGAGTTATGAAATTTGTACCTGCAGTCATCGGCTGCAACTATATCCATCAAGAGAATATATTTGGCCTTCTTGTCCAAACCAGTGCACCTCACTTTGAACGGGGGGAACATCCGCCTGTGTTTGACAAAGGAAAACAACTGATAAGCACTGATGCAGGAGCGAATAAAAATATGGCTAAAATATTCAAAAAAATATACCTGACAAGCTGGAATATTTTTAGGTACACAAAAATACGTTTTTCTTTTTTTTTTTTTAATTTTAAAAAAGTTTGTTGTATTAATCTGACAAGTTATGGGATACAGCCTGCTCTTATCTGCTCAAGACAAGTCAGCCGACAAAAGTGCATAAATGTCAAGCCAATAAAACGCTAAATAAACAAATATATATTTTCCTTCTCTGTTTTATCCTTTATAAGGCTATACACATCACATCAACGCTGTTTAATTGGTGTCTTGACTTTTAATGCCTTGAAAGGCCTGCACAGCGACACGACACAGCAGCCATCTTTGTGTATTATCACTGGGATGATGACGAAAATAATTTAGCAAGAGCTTCACGCACACAAAGTTGGCATTTCAATGATGCAATCAGTCAATGTAAAGTTTTCACAATGCGGACAGAAAATTATCATTGTAATCATTAGCAAGCCAAATTTTTATAGCATATGAGGGATATGTGATTCACTAAACCGAGAGGCTACAATAACATGCTCTGTATTCCGAATGCAGCAGCTGTAAGCTTTGTCATTTTTCGTGCCACAAAATAATGTTAAACCTAAAAACTACTTTCCTACTATTTAGAAAAGGCTTGCTTACATGTTCACTTTACAAAGACCTCTCTGAGGTCAGCATGCTGTGCCAACTTATAAATCAGTCCTTAATCACAGTTTTTCTTTTTTTTCCCTATCAAGATAAAAAAAATATATTTACTGAATACTTATGGAGTTTTATATTGTAACATTAACATTTTTTTTTATATAAAATTGTCATATGTACACAACAATTTCGACACAGTCAAACTGTAGTCTAAGTTTGCTAACACACGTTAGACTGAAAGGCTTAGGAGCGATGCAGGAAATAAAAATCTCTCCACAATAATTGGAGATTTATCCCCATAACTTTAAGTGACAGGTGTAAATATCTTTGTACGTTAAATTGTATTTTGTTTTTTTTTATCATGAGTTATTATACGCAAACTGGCTGCTGCGTGTCAGATACATTTTTTGGGATGTAAGAACACACACACAAACACACAGATAATATGCGTAGGACTACATTTTACCTTCCCGATTTCGTGATCACCATCTCGGTGCCTCTCTTGTGAAAGAGTTCCCAAAGCTCCTTAGCTTCCAGGTGAACTTTGGGGTCGTCCTCAACCTCTTCTTCAGGCTCCAGAGTCTTCAGAGGCCTGAGGTGGGCGGCTGCAGACTGGTGACCCAGCGAAGAGAAGTGGAGGCCGGTTTCCGCGGCTCCCATCAGCTGGTCCATGATCGGCTTCCCCAAGGCGCCCGGCAGGGAGAGGGAGCCGCTGTGAGGGAGCGCCAGAGCCGGGAAGAAGGGAGGCTGGTGACCCAGCATTGCACTCATGGCAAATTCCGGACCCCGGTGAGGTATAAACGGATGATATGCCATACTTGATCCCTGTATGACTGGATCTCTCATCAGGAAGTTCATCCAAGTGCAGGCAACAAATGTAGACGGCTGGTTGGATGTTAAACAATATTTCTAAAAGTGAACCCTGCGTAGAAGAGGAGCAAACGAAGACAAAATAAAAAAAAGAGGAAAAAACAAAGCTTAAGTTGTCGAGCTTCTGGAATTCCTCCTTAAAATTCTGCAGAAATAAGCATCCACTTATTTTTTCACGACTTGCTGGGAAATCTCTGCAGTCGTTTGCTGAGCTTTGATCAAAAGTCTGCAAAAAGAAATGTCCATTATTCTTCAGAAGTGCTGCGAGACCGATTTTCTTCAGAGGCTGACGCGCATCGGACACCTTTCTGTGTCTCGCTGGCTTGCGGACATTAGTCGAATTAAACCAACTCGGGTGAGTCACTTAATTGACTGCAGTGCATTCTTTCTCCTCTGCTGCTGTTTACAATATCGGCATTCCTGTTAAAATGCGTTCCTTCTTATTGGCTTCAGTCCTGCAGCGAGGGCGACGTGTTGAAATATTTCGATAGCGCCGAATAATCCCCCTGCCTTTACTTGCTCCGGACATGCACCCTCACACGCACACACACACTTTATTCCTCCTCTCTCTTTCACGCACACACACATTTCAGAGAAAGACGTGTGCAGAGAAAGGAGTCCGCTGACGGCCAGAGAGAGAGAGAGAGAGGTGGTAAGGTCCCAGCTCCGTGATTTTCCTAGCGCCTCTGTGGCCCATAGGGCTTCATACTGTATGGATGTGTTGCATGTTACGAGTAGCAGCGCTCCGTTTGATTGGCTCTTTGACGCTTTCGGACCAATTGTGTGGCTGCGTAGGCGTGGTTTTAACAGGTCGGGTGGAGGGGACAGACTTCAGACTTATAAAAAGGTGTTTGGAAACTCGAAAGGGTTTTGCCGTGAAACGCCACCCTGCCCCAGTCAGTGTTGTGTGAATATGCCAACGTCGTAACAGAAGTTGCGCTATCGGTCGGTCTGTGAGACCCAGCGAAGGGGAGAGAGCAAGACAAGCCAAGCCGGGGAACCGGCACGCTCTGTCGGCGAGATGTTATGATCTGTTGGGCGGCTGGCTTCCTTCTCTGTCCTATAAAACTTGTGCTTTGAATATAACGAGTAATTATTTGATTAATTCACAATAATATTTATTGTCACGATTCGGTCGTTCAATTCGAGATATTGTTAATAAGTTTGCAGGAATAGAACAGCGCCGAAAAACAGCCGAGTAGCCAACATTTCCTGTAACATCCTCCTTTGAAATCATAGCTGAGGAAAATATGAGCTGGTGACGGGATGAGGCGCTCGATGATATGTGTATGCAATGTTAATACGTGTGTTTTGACGCCGCCCAGTAATTATTATGACCATAATAATATGATAATTACATCGCTTTGTTGAATTTTATCTGATGCTAAAGTTTATTTGCTACATTGTCATCTCGAATATTTAAACACACGTTTATAAGCTCTTCAGTTCTCATTCATCTTCCTCAGTCTAAATTTTGGATTTGAGTCAGTGTGAGTGAAATCAGTTATGAATCTGTGTATTGCACAGATATATCTCATCTTACATCGGTGTAACATGAAGAGCTGACGAAGCCTTTTGGATGAGTGGCAAAACGTTTTCAACATCAGAGTGGAGATTTTCATTTTTGACGTGAAATAGAAATAAGTTCGATGTTGACCACAGTAAGAGCCGATTGCGCGCAAACAATCAGAAGAGCAAAGTCTTTGGGGGGGGTGTGTTCTGCTGTATATTATTTATTTTATCTAAACGTCTGTGTTTTGAATCATACTATTCAATTCTGTTGAAAAACAGGCTTTTAGCACGCTTTCCCCGTGGGCTACGGCTTTGTCTGAAAAACAATTCAATTTCAGTCCAAATCTACAAAATAACACTTGTACGGGCTGCAAGAAGCCTCACTGATACAAGGAGGCTATTTTTTTTAAATTCTCTTAAAGCAATTTTCTTTCGGCTATGAGAAGTTTTCTGACACCATTGTACCACAGCGTGGACTACTAATGGTGAATAAATTTTTACGGTTATGCTGTGCATGTGAATGAAGCTTATATTTAGCTTAAACCTCACTTAAGAGTGCAGTGGTTCACCTTTGGTGTGCAAAAATATTGCTCCTCTGCAAAGCGTCTAAGGGGCTGTACACCCTACAAAGCCACGCTAGTGCTCTCTAAAATGCTATTTAACCACAATTCGCAAGTAAACTAGAGAGCTGTGGCCAGTCAGCCACCTTGGACAAACATTGACCATCAATTCTCAGTCAATTGTCTGTCTCTGAGGATCCAGACGGGGACCGAAGCGGTGGTGGATCTCAAAGTCCTTGAGGGGGAAGCAACAAGTCTAAACTGAATCATGTCAACATGCTCCGTCCAGAAGTTTGTATCAGTCGTCCAATTTTAATGCATCTGCAAAGAATTGTACTCTCCGGATGTTTAAAACATTCAAACGCGTGATGTAGGTCTAACTTGTTGCACATCGGTTGTTGGAAATATTTGGTATTTGTTTTTTTAGCATGGAGCTCAAAAGAATCAGTAAAAAAAACCCTCAACGCTCCTTTTGGGAGGCTCCTTGTATTTCTTTGTCAACTTGGCAATCAACCTGAATCTGATTCTGAACCTGCATTTATTTCAGAATGAATTTCCAGTCTGCACTTCTCATGCATCCAAATGCTAGTGGGAAGCCTCAGCTGTCACATCAGGCAAATTTTATTTTATTGCACTTAAATTGTAGCCTGCTATGCTATGAGTTACACATCACAGTTCCCCTTTTTATAACATATTTGTTCAGAAGACAGTGTGTTGTCTTAGAAAACTACCTTCTAATATCTTTGTGTGTGTATGTGTGTGTGTGTGTGTGTAAGTGTCAGTCCCTATATGCATATGTGTGTAAAGTGGAGTGGTTTGTATGCATACGCAGTATATTTCCCTGGGGAGATATACAAGGATATCCCGCTTATGTGTTGCATGTTATTGATTTGCTGGAGAAAAACAAAAGCGATAGCTGTTGATAGCCTCAGCAGCATCTGACTGAATGAAAATTTCACACAGCTCCTGCAGCTGAAGTCAGTAGCTGAACTTTTACATGCTTTAAGTCCCCGAAATGAAGGTGCCGCTTTCCACTTGCCTACGTGGGGCCTTCAATCTTTCTCTTTGCTTGAGTGAGGTCAGGTCTGTGTCAATTACTGTGGCTTATTCTTCTTTAAACACTCACCCCCATTAGCAGCACATTTCAATTTGGTGGAAGGTGTCATCAAATAGGAAGCAGTGTTGACACGGGCGGCAGCTTTTTTCAGTCTCTGTGGCCAAGCTGGCTTCATTAGCTAAGCAAGTAGAGAATGGTCAATACACTATATAAACTTTTACAGGGTTAGGGCTCTCAGGGACTCCAAGAGGCTATAAAAAGGTCTGAGCTGACACTATTGATTGATGAAGCCAACTTTGTCAGCGCTTCCCTTTTTATACATCTACAGAGATGATGCATATCAAAATCAAAAGGGGCAGTATATTTGACTGGACAGGCTCTAAATTCTCTCACTTCAACGTGGGTGGGTGATTTCTAGCAGTATTTTTTTGGGGTGGTGGGTTTGGGGGGGGGGGTGACTTGTGTTTTTAAACTTGTGATATGTAAAAGCCTCGTGCAGTGCTGTCCACACAATTTGTGGGAGTTATCCTCAAAGAATGTGAAATGAGTCATTAGCATTTAAGTGAAAAAGCAGCTCCTTTCTTTCTCGTCGCTCTGCAGTGCGATGAGTTTCAGCTGCAACCTCCACGTTTTTTTTGCGGAATATTCTCAGCTCTATTTGCCCCCTTTGCTTATTTCTCAATATTATCAATGAGGAAAACTGCATTAAGGTCATGGGTTATGAAGCCTCATTGCCCTGACTACACACAACAGCCATACTGTGTAGGTTCATTAAGCAAAGCTTCAAAGACATTCCTGGAATTGATCACTGAGCTGCAAGTGATGTAATGTATGCTGTCCTGTTTATTTGCAGATTGTTAATGATAAGCAAGGACAGACTTGGTGGCACCGCTCCTGAATGGAGGAGATTGTCTGCTGAGAGTCATCAACCCTAACACGACATGATAGGGAAAGGAAACATCACAAGATTAGTATATTCAACTACTATAATGACTACAAACTTCATTATAGACATCCCAACACGAAGTGGAGGAGGAGATATTCAATTGACAGTGTAATGACTTTCTAAACGCAAACCATTTACCTCCAAGATTTAGGTGGGGCTAAAACGGATCCATTTAGGGCTGTATTGCCAAAAAAAAAAGGGCTGCAGATTTTTAAATACACTTTCTGAAATCACACACGTTTTTAGTTGATTGGCAGGAAGAATGATAGACTCTTTTACCTGTCAATGATTTGTCCCCTTCAGGTATTTTTAGTCAAGTCAACCCTTGCTCCCATCAATTCCTGTGCTGGTCAGTTATAGGTATTGATGAAAAACAATTTTAGTTAATTAGGGGATGTGCTCATTGATGGCAGTGCATTGACTAAAGCTTGACAGGGAAAATGGTCGTGTGCTGGAGAGACATTTGCTCCCTTGGTTGAGGTTGTTCATCAACTGTGACTCAGGCACCATAACTTTTCAGTTACTACCACATAGTTAAAGAAGAGGCAGTTGAATGGTGAATAACAGCCTGTTTGGCCTTTGATTAATTATCTGAATCAATAGAGACCCTGTCTATTAAATCTAAACTGTGACTTAAAAATCTAACTGGACGATTATCATACATCTGTGAATTCAAAATATTCACATTACATGTGTTTGGGTGTTTTATAAAACCCCATTTAAGTCCGAAATCATTAGAGCTCATGTTTTGTTTATAAAAGTTCACATTGTCTAGCCAGAGGCCCCCTAAATGCTTCCTTAATGGTACCTATTCACGTTAAACAAGCTATACTCATTATCACCTGTTGCTGGAGTGTAGAGTTAGGACTGAACAGCTGCTTTCAAAGGTGCACTGTACACAGCACTGTTAGAACAAACCCGTCCGGTGGCATGCATCACCTGTAGAGCATAATGCAGGGGATTTGTCTGCTCAACTCCATAAACAGCCGTCAAGCTTTCTATGCAGCCACAAGCTGTGTGATCAAGATGCCCCAAGTAAAAGCCTCAGATGTGGACCATGTGTCAAAAGCCCTTAGCCTGACTTACGTGCCACCACTCGCCGACATGAGAGATAAGCATCTCTGTCCTTATAATCTGCGTACCGAGAATCTCACTGAGACCAGTTTTGCATGCAGAAAAAGCAGACAACAGAGCGAGCAAATGGAAAACAGGAAAATCCTCAGGTTATTTGTCATCAAGTTAACACAGGGTTAATATGTTCCTGTTAGACATCAGTTGGGGACTATGTGGGATTTGAATCAAAAAAGTATTTGGGTTTGGATTGTGCAGTGGGCAGGGAGGTGCCCCTACGTGAATATCTGCTGTCCATTTAACTTCCCCACCATCTGCATCGGCTGTGTGCCGCTTTGAGTTTACAATCTCGCAGAGTTATAAGGTTTTTTTTTGCTGTAGAGTCAAACCTCAAGTCCCAGCGCTTTTAAGAGGAAAGTGGTATAAAGCAGCGCATTCCTCCACCAAGGGAATCCTGGACTAAGGGGTTAGGGTGGCTTCTCTCTAGAGGTTAAGTGGGATAAGTGTGTGGCTCATGTCAACCCAACTACCCCCCAATAGTTTCTGGAAAATTTGCAATGGGGTCAGATTGGATTACTGTGTTTTGGTATTTACATGGAGACATAGGGCTTTGAAATGGAAAACCATAGGCGGAAAAGCAAGTGCCATGCAGTCTGAAAGGCTGAGTAAAAGAAACCAGCACTGATTTCCACTGATGGGACGGTTGAATACACGTCTTTTATGTCTTTCTGCCCCACAATCATGCATTTTGTTACAGAGAACGGTGATTGTGGTAAATGGATCAAGTGCAATACCAATCTTTAAAGTAAATCCATGGTAAGTACTATGATAGACATAGGAAATAAGGAGGTTTCAGGCATCGTGCTTATGCTCACAGATGTACCACATCATAGCTGTGACTGTGGCTTCGACGGAGCTTCTGAAATGCAGTTAAAGAATGTTGCTGTGCAGTAGTGCTACATAAAAACAGCAGTATCCTCAGTCCCAATATGACCTTGTGAAAACACATAGGTGTCAGGTCACCTTAAGGTAAGCTAAGTATTGCTGGATACGTGCCTCGGGTCTGTCATATTTACCTGTTCAACCTTGTTGCAGATGTGCTAGAGTGAGTTTTGCGGGTTATTTTAGGATTCTCCAGCCACTCCCTACAGGTGCTGTGTGCAGGCCTGAGCCCATAATCCACCCTTTTCACTGCGGATTTCACTGCACCTCGTCCCACTAGGATTTGTTGTACTCTGTCTACGTGACGCAGCAGCAAAAGAATCAGGGCAGAATAGACCTGTGTGAAAAGTCTGTTTTTATTTTCACTTTTTAATGAAGTGGTAAAACATTCAGGCTATTTCTTAACAAAGCTAAAAAAAATTAAGTTGGTTTGGAATATTTTGAGATCTCAAGCAAAGGTAATGCTGAAATTCTACTTTCAATGTAAAACTGTTAAAACAAAGACTTATTTCCTTTAAATACAGCATTTACAATTATTACTTTTGTACTTTAAGATATAGATGTGAGCAGGTTTTATGTGTGACAAAAAATAGGCTCGTTCAATACAGCAATTGTTTTCAGATTCCTCCTTGTTAAAGAAAGAGAGATGCGTTCAAAGACGCTTTCTGAGTGAATTAATGAATGCTGGAGCGTCACGTGTTTCATCTGACTCCGCCGCTGTCAGAGCTCAGACTTCGCCGTTTGATCGCTGATAAATAAAAAGCAACAGGTGTCAAACGTGTGTGATGTTCGCTGTATATCTGCGCAGAGCTCGGGGCTGAGTGTGTGTGTGTGTGTGTGTGTGTGTGTGTGTGTGTGTGTGTGCAGAAACCTTTGCGGTCTGATGTTCCTGTAAGTTGCCGGCAACTTTTTTTTTCTTCCTCCCTGCTCCTGCTGAAACTTGACCTCCCGTTTCTGGGTGAATTAACGGTTTTGTCAGTAGCGAGAACAACAATTTGAAGTGTATGCGGCAAGCTCAAGCGGCGGCAAAGTTGAGTGCGGTCAATTGAATCTACCACATGCTTCTCTGCGCCATGGATGAAGCCATAATGTCTTGTGAATGTTTGCGTAAAACTCTTCTGGGTAAGGAGCTTTGCTTGAGGTGCACTAAAGTTGTTTTGATCGTCATTATAATTTTTTT
>JAQNCA010000013.1:12969668-12983351 GCA_029783725.1 Acanthurus tractus
CAACAATACTTTTAGAATACAACCACGTGAATAAAAAAATTGTAATTATTGAATGTAAGAATATAATTACTGTTATACTTTCTTAAATTTATTTAATGAAAGTATCAGTTACAGGATAAAATGCCCTCAGAGCAACAGTATGCAACTTGTTTCATGTATTCTTAATTATAGAATACAAATTTTGAGTCACATCATCCCCTTCAAGCTATTTGAACCATCCTTTGTAATTTCTGAGTTAAAAATCTGTTAGGCAACACATAAAAAAGAAAATTGAAAACTATTAGAATTGGGGTTAAATAGTTAGTATCTCGGTGTAACCCAACAGCAGCACATTTTAGTATATTTCTGTTCTTAGAGTTTTTCTTCTTTTTGTTTTTGTTCCTAAAATGGGAAATATTCTTGTCTCAGCAATGGAGCCTCAGTCCAGCTCCATCTGTGTGTCGAACCGGAGTGGCAACGAGACTAACTTATTGCTAGCACATGTGACCGGGTGAGTGTGTGTGTTAGTGCCCCGGCCTATCACACAGCATCCCCTTGCCTATCGACTCCTTCCCCAAGAAGGATCTCTACCTTCATTAATGCAGGCCCACGGCAAGCGCACGTCTCCACATGTTAGCAAAGGACGCAAACATCTGGCCTATTTTGAATTTTGTGGGTCCCCTTTCCTCACTTAAACCTTCTCCTGCTCTTTTCTGGTGTCCTAAAAAGGGCAACTCGCGTTTTGTCTACTTGAGAAAGGAGAGTGGTGTTGATGTTGTTGTGGCGAGGGACTTCAAAGAAGTTGAGACTTCAGTCATGAGCAAGCAGAGGGCAGAAGCTGGTCAATGGCAGGGATTTATCGCCTAATAGCCCCTCTGGGGGGACTTTAGGTCTAATTTCAGAGGTGCTGAAAGTAGGATTTTATGGAGTATGCCATGTCCTAAGGTCATTTTGTTTCATGTTTTTTTTCATAACACAGAGGCTAATTGCAATGGTAAGGGGGAGGCAAGTCGCTGTTTTTTTTTTCTTTTCGAACATTCAGGGAGATAAACGATGGTTAAAAAATTACCCGTTGCAACAAGCAGACGTTCGTGGATTCTGGTATTCGAGCAAACACAAGTAAAACACATGCTTACATTCATAACTTATGATGTAAATTCATCTTAGGTTCTTTATCTAACCTGCTGATGATGTCAGTGCAGGGAAAGCCACGTCACACAGCCGGCTGTAACTCCTGTTCCCTTTAATATTGATGTTTTGCTCCCCTTGTCTCTCCATCAGCAATATATTTAATGGTCACATTCTGTGCTTATTCAGCACAAGAAAAACGAGAGCAAGGTAAACATGCCAACGTGAGAGCACAAGACATTAGTCTTGTAGCTTGAAATAACTGGATTGCATTTAATGAGACGTATGTAAGCTGAGAGGGCAGACATTTGTTTTGTTCCTGACCGCATGTGCCGAATTAACTGACAAACAGTGAACTTCTCAGACTTTGGGACTGCATAGTGTTCCAGCCGCCATCAATACAAGCTCATGATCTGCAGTCGTTGTCAGTGAGGAGGTCGTTTAGGAGAAATGCACATTTAATGGCTTGATCCATTGTGATTGGAGTGGTTAATTGATGATCTGGTTGTAAATTTCTGTCTCATGGCTGTCACTGTCTCTCCTCCCCTCCTTTCATCGTTCTCTCTGTTTATCCTTCTTCGTCTCTTTACTTCTCTCAGCTCTTCGCTCCTCCTGTTTGTGACTTGTATCCGTACCTCCCCTGCCGCCTCGATCTGTCCCTTTTCTTATTGATTTCGAAGTTGAACGTGATGGCGCTCTTGAAACATTCCCAGTTGAAATCCATCTAATTGCCCAGTTGAAATTCATCTTATACAATTATTCACAGTTATGCAGTGGGAACTGTTTGTGTTGGCTGCCAACCAACACCGAGGTCTGAGCATGCCAGATATGGAGGTTGAGTGGATGCCGGGCTGCTGCAGGCTGGTGCAGATGTGCCTAATTGCAGATCCCACCATGCGGAAACTATTCCTCTCAACCATTTCAAAGCATCTGCAATAGGTGTCACTGCAAGGTTAAACCAACTTCAAAATGCAAGTCCTGTTTCCATTCCTCACTGCTGAATTGATTGTGTAATCTTGCGTGTCCTCGGAGAAGAAGAGAAGAAAAGAGATTAGGAGAAGGAGATTCGTAACCCTTGTCATGGTTCATATTAGCTTACCAGTTTCTGTCGGTGGTGTACTGTATGTCTTTGACATGAAATGAAAGGAAAGAATATGAATAATATTGAGAAAACAAGGTTGCGCACCATTTTGTGTGCATCTCAAACATTTCAAGCAGTGATTCAAGCTACAAAAAGTAGCACATAGTAAATTACTTGAAACCTCTTTTGAACGAGTCCCCTTGTTTTAATGTTTAACTGCAACTACTGGCAGAGGACTGAAAATGGAGCTGATTACTTTGTTTTGTGCTGATTTGGATGCTTTCTGGGAAGCTATTGATTTGTTCAACTGCAGTTGTTCATCGTGGCTGTAGATGCTAATTGAAACCTGGAAAAGAAAGTATAAGATTTCATATTCCTGAAGCCATAACGACGCAAACCAAACAAAAGGAAGTAATGCATTCGTTCATCAATCAATGCGGCCATTAACGCGATTACTTAAACTAACAATTGCTGTGAGAGCTGAATGAAACTCAAGGGAAGCAAAAAAAATTAAAAAAAAGAGTTCATCAACACATCAAGGATGCTCTTAACAGCACGCCAGCAGTAGTTTAATGCTGAAACCCAGACAAGGTGACTTCACGGAGACGGCTAAGCTGTAACCGGTGGACAGCTGAGTGAAGACCACAGAGCTCTTATCAGCGGACAGACGCCATAGATCAAAGGCTGAAAACATTTCAGGTCAGAGGTTCTGCTGTGCAGTGCCGCGTCTGTGAATGTTTTCTTGTATCATGAAAACTTGACTTATGTGACATATAGCAACATTACTTAAAAGACCCCTGTCGCATAAGTGTATATTGTTATTATTCAAAAACAGACAGGATGCAGTGAGTTAATAGGGGCAACCATTTTTAGTTCCAAAAGCCATCAGTAATTATGCTTAATGGTCCAAAAGAATGTGTATATTCTACTGTGCGAACTTGAGCAGTTGTGGCTTTATCAACTTTTGCTCTGCTGCTGAACTCGCTTCAACATGGTTGTCCTGCTTTTTATTGTTGTTTATCTGCTCTGCCACATCAAGGATTTTGTCATAAATACTGTCTTAAATCACAAACACAAATCAATGTCACTGTATTTTGTTGCACAGCAAGCTCGAAGTCTGTTTAGGAGGCTGAGAAAGAAACATTGAAAGAAAGAAAGAAAGACAGTATGTGTGTTTGTGTATGTGTAGGTGTGTTTGTGTGTGCGTGCCCATGAGTGTGCAGCCCTATGTCTGGCCAGCCATGGCCACATCTGTTTGTCATGTTAGCACTTAAGCGCCTGCAGGAGCCACGATCCTAAGTGGAGACAGAGTCCTCTCTCCCACTCTCTCCATCCTCCCTTTCTCCTAATTACATTTGTTCATTAATCCATTTTCTGCCCACTTCTCTTTCTTGTTTATGTTCTTGCTTCAGTGGGCTTTTGCCTCCTCGGACCGGCAGACAGTGACCTTTAAGGAGATGCCAAAAGACTCTGTAAGACAATGTTACCCCTTCACCCTTTCACCATTCACACACGCACACAGACACAGACACGCACCCTCGCACACCCCCCTACCCAGTCCCATCTTGGCCCCTCAGTATCCCCTCAGGCCATCTCCTTCAGAGAGGCTAATGGAGTTAGCCTAATGTCTGCACAGCGCCAGCCATAAAACTGATTTGAGGCTAAAGGCTTGGTGCCGAGACCACCACTCTGCTTACAAAAAAAGAGAGATGTGAGTGAGATGTTAAAAGAGAGCGAGTGTATCTTTAGAGGAAAAGAGGTTGGGGTGGCGGCGGCGGCGGCGGTGCGGGGCAGGCTGGCGTAACTAAGGCAACTGCAGACAATCTAATTGGTATTGACATCCTTGTCTCGGAGGAAATTTGACATCTAAGGGCAAATCATTCTATTTAGTCGCCTGAATAGTCTCCAAGGCGGGGCCTGAGGAGCACAATCACGCTGTAGCGTTGTTCTGGTCCTCATGTCTGGGCCAGCTCTGCCATGCAGCAATCGATCCTAATCTGATCGGGGGAGGGGGAGGAGGGGTAAGCGGTATGGGGAGAAAAAAAAAAAAAATGACAATAAAATCAAAAGCTCTGTTGGGGTAATATTTAACAAGCAGGAGTACAATCGGGCCCTGCTGGGGCGGCAGCCTGTAATGCACTTGTAGTATGGTTAATGTAAAGAAAAAACCCGGGAGTAATGGCTCTTCAGCCAAGGTGGCCAGACTTCAAAGAAATCTGCTTGCTTTAGCTAAAAGACTGCCAGGCCGGGCCGCCAAAGACCTTCATTCTGTTAGAGCATCAAATATGGCCCCCGCTCAGGACACACAGACACCCTGATTTTATTATCCTCACTCCCCTGAGAAACTCATCTCATCCCTCTTTTTGTTTGTGTGACTGACCATCAATGTAAAAGAGTGAAGTGGTGCTGTCCATCAAAAAAGGCAAACACTGCCTTTTCCTGGGTCAAAGAGGAGTAAAGGGTATCTGCGGTGTCTGCACACTCTGTCAGCAGTGACTGTGGAGGTTGAGGATGTATTTTTTTATGAAGTGGATGCATCAGTTTTACAAGACAAGTTAAAATATAGTTGTAAGAGAGCTCGGTTTATGACAAAGAACTTTTTATTTTTGGTTATCATTTATTCTTTTATCTGCCTTTATCCCTAAAAGCCAAGCTAATTAGAAAACGACTTTCATGCAATAAAATTGTCAGAATGATGGAAGTTTTCAAAATTCAGACTTTTCTTTATAGTCGTTTTTATAAAAGCTGTTGCATGACATCAGTTTTCCCCCAAATAAAGCCATCTTACAATGTCCAGATTGCGAGTTAAATCCTCTTTTGGATGCTTTTTACGAACAGTTACATGTGTATGAGAGCCTGCATATCATGTATCTGGATCCTATGATGGCTGGCTCATATAGCTTGGTAAGGGTAGCATTGTTTTTATCATCAACCCAAAACTCAAGTAGATCATAATGTTCAGTTTGTTCCACGATGTGGCTAAAATAGTCAGGAGAAAGGATGTTAAATGTCATTCGCATCAGATTTGAGGCTGACTGAGTCCTGAGAGTGAACAAACAGTGGGGCACATAAATGCTTGCAAGGACTTAGGTGAATGCACTGTTATTCTTTTCTAATAGCCTTTCTCCAAAGGTTCAACCATTCATTAAAGAAGGTTACGGCTGATACTGATGGAGGCTCTTAAAAACACGAGGAAGTAGACTCTGAGTTTGGAGTGCTGGATCAGAGATATAGTTTTCTTTTCAAGTTTTCTTTTATATACGATATAATCTGATGCGATCAAATTAAAGGCAAATGGATACACATTTTTAAATGTATTACTAATAAAAGAATGAACACAACAGTAATTGGTTGTACTTCTGTTTCTAAAGTTCTAAAGTTCTAAAGTAACAGTGAATGAAAAATCTTATTATTTGGCTGTAATTTAGTAAGCATGGCTTCAAATCGTTTGGACATGCAGTCAGTTTTATCAGAAGAATCCCTGCTGTTTTCTTCAGTTATATGGCTCTACCATATTCAGTTTGACTCAGTTTGTAGTCTATTTGATTTGGACTGCTCATGCTGAGTGTGTGTGCTCTGATATGTTATCTTTTTGAGGACTCAATTTCTTTACACTGATTTTATGATGAAGATAAACAAAGACCACTGAAAAAAGTCATCTTTGAGTCAGATTTAAAGCTTAAATTTCACCTCTGGTCCTGTATTATGACTGAGCACTAAAGCGAGGGTCAGGTTACAAGTTAATTTAAGTAACAAACTTTGGTTAAAATGGTCATTTGTTGTTATAAAATACCAGTTCACTGAATTAAATTTGATCCACAGATTTTAGGCGGTCAGTTGTGTACAAATGTCTCTCAGCACAAAAAAAAATGATAGGTGGTAGAATAAATAGAGTGAGGTTGTTTGTACCAGTGCATGTTGGCAGGCTCGCTTATATGTCAGTGTGTGTGTGCAGACTGTGTCATCTTGTGAGATGGGGAGAGAGAGAGAGTGTGTGTGTGTGTCCCAGTGTCTGTGTAAGTATGTGATGAGGGTGTATTGAGCTGATGGCTGCAGATATCAGTACCAGATACTCAAGTCATAAAAGTGTGTCTCGGAGCCCCATGGCTGTGCAGACCCTGGTGCCTGATGTTATCAGAGTGAAACAGAGCCATTCTATCAGGACAGAAGAGTACAGAGGCATTCCTGTATTACTGGAGCTGATGTCGGGCCTGTAGCTGTGACTCGGGGCTCTGTCAGAGTGTGCTGCGGGAGCAAAGGGAGACAGTTAAGGGAGTGGTGTGGGAGGTGCCACATTACAGGACAGGCTGCTGGATTATTTACAGCAGGGTGTTGTTAGGGCTTTGTTGTGCTGGCTTGTCAATAGCTTAACTGGACTAACAGGGCGACAAAAAGAAACTGACAAGTCCAAATGAAGTTTTGTGTTTCAGCAGAGCCTAATAAATCTCCACGACAGAAAAAAACAAAGGCACCACTCCTTACCCACTCAAATTTTCATCAATCACTGGTAGCAAATAGGTTTGTCAAGCCGACACGTTCTTGCTTTGATACTCTTAATTTCAGCCAACACCTCCAGACGACTGTGCGGTGTCCCAAAACACAAAAGTCTTTGCCAAATCTCAACTGATCAAATGATGCACATGCACGCTGTCAAGGTGACAGTTTAATGGAAAATATAATAGCAGCTATTTACGCGAGGTCCTGTTGTACAGATCACCTGATGTTAGCTTCATGTATTTACATATTTGCAGTGTTTTGGAAAAAACAACAAACAGGAATTTGTGCATGCAATGGTGGGAGACATATTCAGATTATTTACTTGTAATAAATGTATTTAAATTAATTTATTTTTCTTTCGTGTTAACAGATGCATCAATATGTTGCAGCTGGTTTGGAAGAAGATGGTAGCAACTTTATGTATGGTTGTGTATTTTAATATGGACCAAACCCCTGTCTCTTAGAACATGATCACAAGTTTTGTTTTAAAATCCTTAAAAATAACCCAAACTCACAGATACAAAAGATACAAAATCTACCTCTCCAATGTGAAGTGAAGAAGTATTAAATAGCATAAAATAGAAATATTCGAGGTTCCACTAACCTCAAATCTGTCCTTACTTGATTATCCACAAGTGTGTGTATGTATTAGTGTGAGTGCGAGAGAGAGATGAGCAGAAAAAGAGTGAAATAAGCTCTTCAGATTTGTAATTTCTCCATCATACCCGACAGAGTGAGGGGGCAGGGTGAAGAGGAATTTTTAGAGAAACACGTCCAAGTCCAGGAATGAGGGAGACTTGACAGGTTATGTCTTCAACACCCTTTCTTTTCAAGTCCTCACTCATTCTCCCCGTCTCTCTGATCTTTGACCAGTAGCACCTAGCAGGCCTGTGTCACCTTAGTGCAGAAGTCAGCAGTCTCATGACAGAGACAGCGTATCCTCACAGGGAGGTATCAGCACCTCCAGGGCCTCCGTACGCCAGCAATTGTCTCTGGCCTGGATTAGCTTTTGTATCCAGTTACGCACTTTTATTCCCGTGGAGTCAAGTTCAGCATGGCACTGAGGGCCGACAGTGCTGCTGAGAGCCCCGTGATTTATGTATTGCTGAGTGAGAGCAGCAGGTTCAAGTCAGAGGTCTCCGGGCAGGGTAGCGTGCCTTATATGTTTGTGTGTGTATGAATCAGTGTGGCTCTCTGCAAACACAAATGTGTGTGTGTGTGTGTGTGTGTGTGTGTGTGTGTGTGTGTCTGCAAAGCTGCATGAGGGCCAACCCAAAGCTCCCGGCAGGGTGCCTTGGTCTATTTGGCTTGGAGAGGCTCCATTCGTTAGACTGTGAGCGTGCCTGGAGGAGTTTTCGTGCTGTAAAAATAATGATAGACTGTGAGAGGCGGAGTCATCCGTTTATAAGCCGTGCTCATTGGTTAGAAAAGGGACGCCGAATAGTGAGTTTCGATGATGGACTAACTTTTAGATATTTCTGATATGTTTTCTTGCATGTGGGTTTCGGGTATTATGAGGCATACTCACGCAAAAATGTGGAGGAATGACATACACGCACTCCAAGAGCCTGTGATTTAATTACTTAGGCGCAAGCAAAGTGAGGTCACTTCCTCCTGGTAAGGTCTCTGCCTTCTTCTGCACACAAATCATGGTCTACTGCCAACAGCAACAAGCTGGACTAATTAGTGTGCTGATTTCAACAGGGGTTCAGGATCATAGCAGAAAAATGTCCAATGTTTGCTCACTGTGTGGGGACCTTGGTGAAGTTCAAACATCTCTTTTAATGTTTTTTGATGTTTATTTTCGGTTGTTTCTTGGAAAAAATGACTCAACACATCACTCTTTTTTTTTTTTTTTTACGACTTCTGTGTCAACCGTGAGATTTTTAAAGTGTCTGACCTTCTCCGCATTCCTTTTTTTTAAAAACTACTTCAAATGAATTAAAAAGTTCAGTGGTTAAAACAAAAAACTGAAGAAAGCAAGCTGTTACTGTTGGACCGAGAATCAATTCAGGCTTGCTTAACACAGCTTGGGCTCAGGCACCAAGTAGCCACCCGTATCCATATCCATATTCCTTTGAAATATGATGTCCTAAAGATGGAGCCATATTTATTCTCGATGGTGCATTTTGGATCCCTGAGATATTTTAAAATGGGGCATCTGTCCTGTGGCCTGGTCAGCCATCTGGATAAGACGGGACGAGAAGAAGATGTTAATGCACTTCATGATGAGAAGGGAGGATGACACCTTTGACCTTCCCCAGCCTTTGACCTCTGCAGCCGATATGGAGCCACTGACGCTATGGGTTTCCTATATCTAGCATATGCTGGCCAGCCCAATACGTTAAGAGAAATTCTTCATTTGCCTCACACTGTTTATGTAGCCGCTCCCCAATGTTGTAAACAGCACGGCTGTAAGAAAATAGATATTTACTTCACAGGCTTTCTATTTGATTGCAGAGCGAAAAATTGACATGCATATTGAATATGTTGCTGTGCTTATTGCCATAAATGCTAATGGAGAACGGGTTGCAGATACCTGACCAGGACAACATGGGGTTGGAGTTGAAATTTCTCTGCATACTGTCGGACCTTCTGTTATCGTTTCCTCACATCGACATGGGGACATGCACAACAAGCAGAGATTCAGTGTGCACATTTTGCAAACCCAAAAGAGCTTTAGTTACATATCACAGAAGCTCAGGTCCACTGCTATGTAAGAAGATCTGACCCTAAATCATAGCTGCATTTCTAGGAACCACCACTAGAGAGGAAGAAAAGCCCTAGAACTCCATGTGCTTCCCCCTTGTGTGATGGCTGTGACTCCTTCAGTAGCAGTTTCTCAGTACATTGACATTTATATAGTGTTTCCCTGGGGTGCAGCCAGGGAACCCAAGGTGGCTGGAGTCCACAGGCTTTGGCTGGTGGGGTATTAAAGTGGGGGCTTGATCACTTTACGTGTGAAGCCAGGCTAGCTGAGCCCTTGTCAATAGGAGCCTGTGGGCAATGACAGATCACTTTTCCACACTGAGATTTAATTAGAAATTAGAGTGCACATCACCTCTGACCTCTAATCCTGCACCGCTCTTGTCTCAGGGAGGAATTCGAAGCAGATCTGTGAACCAGGACGACCAGTCCCCATCTAATGTAAAATAATAATGAGCCAATGAAGCTGTCATAGCTGATTTTATGATGAGAAAATCCACGACAATGCAAAATATGATAAGAATCTATCAGTTCTTGGTGCACCTCAGTTTATGCAACATGGTGTAAAAAAAAGTTGAAGTTATAAAAGGCCACATGAATCACATCACTTGCATTAGGACCTGTAGACTAAAGCAAGGTCACAGGACAATTAATGGAGGAAAACCTGGTGACTTTTAAAACCTTAATCTTGTCAACTTTTTGAGAAATCACTCTTTTTTTAACATCGTGTGCCAGTTAAATCGTCAATGTAAACTAATGAGATACAGGGAGTATCAAGAGTAATTTTGGGACTGATTAATACAAACAGCAGTCAGCTGATTCTGGCTGATGAAAGAACTTTGGGTGGGTGTATGAAGCCTGTGAAGTGTTATTTCAACAGAGGTGACGGGAAAGTTAGCTGTCAGTCAAGAACGGTAGCACCTCCACTTCCTCCACACTTACAGTCATAGAACCGATTGCTGGTTGTGCACGGTGCATTTCTAGTCATCTGGCCGGTACTGTGTGCTAAACATTGACCTTGTGACCTCTGCTCATGACCCCTGACCTGTGATGTTGACCCCTTGTCCAGGGGGATGGGTCTCTTATATATCTCAACTGGCCGTCTCCATTGACTACCTGCCAGGCACCTGCTCTGAGAAATGAAGCCAAGGCGAATGCCTCTCTTGGGAGCCTTTTGGGCTCAGCAGACAACAAGGCCTGGACTCAGCCCTGCATTTGAATAGGCTTTGAGTGGCCCTGGCAAACCAATCTCCCTAATTATCTATTGAAAGAACATTCTTTTTCCTTGCCCAGTCATTACCTTGATTTCAATTGCTGAAAAGTAACATGGAGGAGCTAGAAAGAAAAGAGAAGGGGTGGAAGAGGATGTAGAAAAACATACATGCATGCATGTGCATGCACACACACACTTAAGAGAGATATAGAAACACAAAAGACTGCTTCCTCCTGATTTCATTAAGGTTAATTGTAGGTCAGAGGGAGCAGTTTTGGGATATAAATCTATGAACGGGTGCAGGTCAAGGCAATGAAGAGAAATTAAACATGAATATATGGCCTTCAGCCGCATTTTGCTGCTATAATAACTGCTGTCAAGGCAGAGTGCAGCTTTGCCTCCGCATCATTACTCTCCATCAAAATACAATTATTTGGTTTTTATTCTGGTATGAATATTAAGAATTATTTCCACCAAAAATCTTATTATATACTTGTTATAGTATTATCTACATATCTTTCTATCTATCTACCTGTCTGTCCATCTGACTGCCTGCCTGTCTGTCTATTTGACTATTTATCTTCTGTCTGTAGAGAAAAATGAAAAAATACATGTAGCAAGAAAAAGAGCAAAAAAATATACTTAATGAGACAGAGACATATAGATCTCCATGTATAGTCATTGATCGCCAGCCACATCTCAGCATCTCAGAAACCAAATCAAACTACTTGAAAACCTTTCACTGTACTTTGTGAAGAGTGTCAACAGGATTTCTTTAGAGATAAGTGTTACCTCCGTGTATCTGTTACCATAGTTAAGGCTATCTACATGCTGTACTGCTGGGTCAAGAGCATGGAGATAGTCAATCAAGAGTGGGCTCTCGGGGCTCTAGAGCTGTTCTCAGAAAGCACTCAGGGCTTGCATGCAGTCACCATGTAGTGGGGTAGATAAGAAGGGACAGAGTTACCCTTTGAAACTAAATATAGGTCATGACAAGCAGCATTTAGGTTGTGTTTCATGCCCATAACATCTCTATTTTGTGCCTGTTATTCTTCTAGTGTTGTGCGAGTCGCTTGGTACATGACTCTGTGTAGGCTGAAGTGTTTTAACATGTGCTAGTGAAAATATAAAAGATAAAGACAACCACACAGACTCGGTTTGATCCCATGGCTCCACATAGACCTCACCGGGATTATATAGCATGTGATATTTGGATTTATTTGGACACTCCATCCTGGTTGTTTAGTCTATGACTGACCTCCATTTAAAGTTTTTCCACACAGACCAAAAAAAAGCTTAATGATGAAGTGAAATATGTCCAAAAAGAGTAAAGATGATACAGGAAATTGTAAAAACAAAATGATTAAGAAAAAAAACTCAAATAAGTTGATTGTGGAATGAAGTTTGATCGTGTTATTGACTAACGTCATTTTTTCAGCACTGTTAAAATTACCAGTCAACATGACTTTTTTGCCCATGTGTGTCTCTTACGAGCTGCTGTAGTCCTCCCTCTTCTGACATCCTCTCCTAAAAACCATAAACACCCGTCTTTGAACTTCTCTGAGTGTCTGTCTATCTTAAGTTCTGTAATCTCAACCTGTCTGTCTGCTACAGCAGCAGCACCTCCAAATCTGCCCCCAGCTTTGGACACTGACTGGAGCCTCAACTGTCCACACTCTGTGATCTCGGCACACACACACACACACACACACACACACACACTCACATACATATATCAAGTGGACTTCATAAGCTGTTGTATCTTCTTCCTGATAACCTTCATCATGACCTTCTTCAGATTTTACCTGCATGAGGTCAGACAGACTGAAATGTTGTGATTGAGAAAATATTTCAGCTGTAAGCGAGAAGTGTGTGTGAGTTCCTTTGATTATTTTCACCTGCTACATATTTAGGTTTGCAGAGAAATCTGTCAGAATAATTTTGAATCTCTTCTTCTTGAAAAAAACAAAACAAAACCTAATAAGACGGCCTGTTCTTGCACTTTTTTCCTTTGTTACATATTACACAGTGAGGTCACACACACGCTCCTGTTTCTCCTCATGGTCTCCATCCTTCATTCTTAACAACAAACACATTGAACCATCTCTCCTCTCGGCAAAGCTGTTCCTGTAGTTGTGCGACCACACATTTTTAAATTGGCGCCCGCAGTCGTACTTGATCCATGGTTACCTCTGACATCTGTTCAAGACCTCTGACCCCCAACAGAAAAAAAAAAAGGCTGCCAGGCTTCACTCGCTGTTTGCAGTGGTCAAAATAACAAAACCATGTTGTGTCGTTATGTGGTGATGTTCTCAGCAGTTGTGACCATGCTCACAGCCCCAGTGTGGTTACTGTCAGGAACAATAAGCGCTGTGGATTGAAGTTTTTCCTCCTCACAGCTATCTCTTGTGAACCTCGAGGCTCCTGTCCTCTGTAGCAACACCACACCACACCACTCTGCTGACATCGAACAGCTAAGAAACAGCGGACCCTGCCATGCTAATGCCGTTCTCAGAGACTAGGTTCACACATATGTGCTATACACACATTTCCTTATATTTGTACAAACAACATCCATGCACACAGATGTTCGAAGAGGTCCAGCGATCTCAGGATTAAATCCCATCAGCTCCAAAACACTCTCTGTAGACAGCGATGGCTCAGTCAAATCATTTATCTTCCAGGCCAGGACCACTTCAAGGCTCTGCTAGGTTCATGGTGCTGAGGTTAGCGTGGGGTGGATCTGGGCACATGAGTGTTAAGATGTGGAGACATTAGAGAGTGGTACAGCATTACTGTTATTATTAGCGTGATATCATCAAAGGTCACCAAAAGTCACATTTGATAATATTTTTGATTAATATAGCAAGATGAGAAACTTTTATTTTGTAAGCTGCATTAAATCAATCGCTCGCTGGACACATGAAAGATTTTCCCGTCACCAGTACGACATGGTTAAGAGGTAGGACCGTGGTGTTTATGAAAACTAAACACTTTTGTTAATCACACCTTTTGTTGCAGTTGTGCTGTTTGTAATGTTTATAAAGTAACATTGTTTTCACCTTTAGTATGTTTGAAT
>JAQNCA010000013.1:13039227-13050523 GCA_029783725.1 Acanthurus tractus
AGATATGAGTGCATAAGAATGGTCGTGTTTGGACACTACGTTCTCACTGAACAAAACAAAGGCAAGGCAAAAGGCGTCGAAGTCGGTTATATTAAGCTTTAAATTGAGATGTTTCAATATTTTTAGCATCTGATTGATCTTTTCACCCACGCAGGCATCCTGACTTTTCATTTAATGCTAACACGATATTGATATTTTTAAGTTTTAGGTGAAATGTTGCCATGGATTTGGTGCAGATATTCATGATGCAAGAAAGTAGATTTTGTGATCACATGGATTTTTATGTAGCCCCATAATGAGGTTGTTTTTTAAAGTTAACAAGTAAATACCTGCAAAACTGACAGCATTTCCACCAGCTGATGTTGATCATGTGTGTTTGGAATTATAAATACAAAATGTTAGCATGCAAGCATATCAAACTATGATAACACCAATATAAAAAGACACATCTGTAAAATACAGGACATTCTCAAATGTAAACAAAGTCAGGTCTAACTTTTAATACTGCGAATTTACAAACCAACCACACCTTTTGTTTCCAGATCATAAAACAGTTCAATTGCTGGAATCATCTCACCTGCAGCACTGATGGGTTTTTTTTTAAGCATTCTTCAGTCATGTTTCAAAATGCATCTAACGCTGCACTGATTCCTGGTATTCCCCTCCCAACCCCTCCTTGTAACTGCTGTAACATTGTTTTGCTCTTCAGCTGGAGGTCTGTGTTTTCACTTTGAACAGGTTTGATTCCTCATTAAAATTCCCCTAATTACTTGCACACACACACACACACACACACACTCTTTTGACTGCACCTGCGACAATAATCCTGCACTTCTCGAATTATCAGACATCAGCTTTGGTATTTCTGTGAACTACATCTTGTTATTACATGTTCTGAAGAAGACTGTTAGTTGAAATGCGTAGGTGTTTAGCAAAAATTGGTAAATATTTTAATGATGACATTCTGATCACTGCTTTTAATCTCATAACAAATTATAACTTTTACAGCAAGTGCACATATATATGCATCTATACAAAGTCTCTGTTCATGATTAGTTAGAATGTATTTGTTATAAATATTTTAACCTATACTTAAGTGTTATTGCAAGACTTTAGCAGGCATTTGACATGTGAGGGAGTTCTCTCGGTCACCTGTCAATCCCTCAAAATGCTCCTCAGCCATCAACTGTCCATCAGTTGTTGACAGTGTGAGGATGGGAGGAGACGAGAGGCAAGCAGACAGATGTGTGGCCATTATATGACTTGGGTTTTTATCGTCTTTCACCCCTGCCCCGCAATGATTAGAGAGCTAGGAGGAAGTTTAGCACACGTCTGTGATGTGTGAAAGCCTGACAGGGGCTGCCTGTCCACACAGGCCCAGACTCCACAGACGGGCACACAGAAGTACAAACATTACTTGACATCTTTGTTTAAAAACGCTAATAGAAATTGGTCAACTTTCACCGTGCAAATGTTGCCAGCCGATATTTTAAACAGATTTAGCATACTTGTACTTTTGAGAATGTCACAGAAAACCATTTAGATCTTTTAACTTTTGTTAAATATCTAAATATTGCCTTGTTTCACATTATTATTTGTAACAATCAGTTTTATAAAATGACAGCATTCCCCAGGGAATTTTACCACACACCTCTGGATGGATGTGTCATAATTTTGGCTACAGGATGAAATCAGGTCACCTAACTTGTTAATAAACAGTTATCATCAAGGGTGTGTGTGTGTATGTCCATGGTGGGTTTTATGCTGTATGTGTGTGTGTGTGTGTGAGAGAGAGAGGGTGTTCCCTGAGGGCACGGCTGCAGTAATGATTTACTAAATGTCAAATGAACAGTAGTGGGGAGAAAACACCATCCAGGCGCGTTGGCTGGAAGCTCTTTAGCATTTCACGCCCTGATTGTGAGACAGCTCCTTTGGTCAGCACACAACGCCGAGGCAGCAGCATGTCCCGAGAATTAGTGCCCAAGGATTACATACACACAGTCTTGGTCACTTAAAGCACCATACTCAACTCTTTATATGGACGCAAATGAGCACACGCACAGTCTGACAGTGGTGTGACATGATAAGGTCGAGATGAGCCTGAACGGATGTGAACTTGAATGTTCTCTGCCTTGTAATGTAACTCCGGAGATTCTTTACCCCCTTTTCGTCTTTTTCCATTTTCTCCATTGCCACAATTCTGCGTTCTGTCACTGACAGCTTTTGAGTAGAAAAGAGCATAAACCATCTGCGCAATAATAGCTTTTATGAGTTTGTCCCTCTCATGGAGAGCGCACTGCGGTCTCTTGGGTGGGCATCACAGTCGGCGACAGCCTGATGTGGGCTGAGAGGTTGCCATGTCAGGCTGTCTACCCCCTCTCAGGCTCATCTCCAGGGTCCACAGAGACTGTGAAGAGGGGCCTATCACCAGCGCTCCTGTTGCCTAATCACTTTCTTTCTCTCCTCTCTTCTTCCTCTTTGCATCTCAGGCTGCCATTCGCATTTGCACTCTTTCCACACACCATCATTTATTTATTTATCCCTTTTCCAGTGTTGTTTTCCTTTCAGCACTCTGATTTTTCCCGATTTGAGGGGAAAAGGACCCATATGGCACCAAAGGCGAGGTCTCAGACACGCAAAATGGAACACACACACACACACACACACTAACAAACAACACATCTAAGAGGAAACGGTAGCCTGGTCTAAAGTCGTCACACCACATCTGCGGCCGCTGATGCTCCACTCATTATTATCTCTTCTGACATGTGTTTGTTGATCACCAGTCTGCGGATAGTGGGTGGATTTGTTGACCAATCCAATCTGCCAGCAGAGACTTTATGCAAATATAGGTCATCACACTTGGCACATGCAATTGGTGTGAAGGGGCAACATGACACAGAAAGCAAGCAGTAAGGGGGGGGTGTGGATGTCATGTGAGGAAGAACAAGAGATAGGAGTTGAGTGGAGGTTTCACTCTGGTATTCTGGAGACTATTCACAATCTTGAGGTGACAGTGGCTTTCAATGATGAGAGTGACCTCCTGTAGAACCTTTGCTCCTCTCTCAGCAGACCCACACATAGGCTGTCATTTTGGCTGTATCATTGATGCGTCTCGACAGCTGGGTTGAAGGGTCAGTGGTGGTTGGAAGGTGAACGGGGTTGCAGGTTGTTGTGTTGGGATGAAGCTGTAATCAAAGAGGCACCCACCTACCTGTCTATCACTTGTGATTACACTGTCTGCAAACCCAGGTCTCCACAGGGCACATGGTGATTGGGTGGCATCAGCAGACTGACGGCCGACTTTTAAACAACCAGACTGACTTCACTACCTCCACCCAATCATCTTGCAGCCAGACCCTCATCCCTCAAAGCATCACTATCACCTTCATTACAGGACTTCTACCCCTACAGGCCTCATCAAGCCTACATCGAAGGTTGGTGCCAAGAGATAGACTCTGCCAGAACTGCCTTGAGTCTGATTCAAGCAGTTGTCATAAGCTTCTTTCACACATAGTTCCCACTAAATTGTTGGGATAACCTTTTGGGCAATGCTAATGATTTTTTTATATTCACACAGGCAGCTACACTTTGCTACATTGCATTTTATTCCTATGGATGCCATAAGTGAAAACTCAAGAGGAGAAAATCGGGAAAAGTCAGATGGTGAAAGACTTCTCTCTTTTCAGGAACACGACAGGAAAGAGGACGATGGAAGGAATGAAAGAGTTCAGTGCAGATCAACTGATTTTCATATATTTTATTGAATTTTCTTTTTCAGTTACAAAGAAACTGTGATGCATTGTAGATGGTTGTCTTGTGATGTATCAAATAGGACAGGAACCCTGTATCATGATATGATCGTTACTATGGGCAACATGTTGTCATAGTAGCATATCGTGAGTTGATTCCCACCTTTATATACATGTGTTTCACAAAACAACTTTTAAAGATGCCTTGGGAGACTGCTTTAAATCTCTGCCTAAAAAAAAAAAAAACTCACAGAAATTATGAAAACCATTTTAAACCATTTTTGGATAAAGGGCTCATGTAGTGTTTTGGATCGATGGCGAAATGCGATGTTTTTTGAAGAAACTCTGCAGAGCACAATGATGAACAGTGGCAGAGGGAGTAAAAGGGAAGTGATGAAAGGGGTCATAAAGCATGGCTTCAAGGATGGAAGATACACAAAGGGAGATGGAATTCAGGTTTTCACACTTTTCAACAAAGGCCCACCATAAATTGTTTGTACAGTGTTATAACCGACTCAAAGCACTTTTAAGATGAATAGAATTTGGTCTTTTGTGGACCCCTCACTGGAACATTAGTCAAAGCAATGCAATACAATACAATAGGAAATTTACAACAAGGACGCAGCAGCCCATAAACTAATCTGTAAGGAAGGACTACGAGCTAACAAGTCAGCAGATAAAATGGACTTTCTATATTTCACCATATACTGAATGTCATGAGCAGCCCCGCCATAAATTTTTTATGGAAAAATGTCTTCAGGCACACAAGACTGAGAAAAACCCTTGGAGCAGGTGTACCTGACAGAAAGCAGATGCAACCACACTGGGCTTCACTGAGCTAACATTTGCATTGCTTTTCTACAAATTGATAGCATTGATCTTGACTTGTGACTTCATGTGCAGACAAATCACCTGGATTTACTGAATACATATTACAAATTAGTATACAGTATATGCCTGTTTTTTTAAAGAAATGGTTTGTCAGTTTGGAATAATGTCTTATACCATCTTGCTGAGAGTTGGAAAAGAAAATAGATGCCTTTGTTATTTCTGAAAGTTTATTATGAAGCTAACTGAAGCTAGGTAAGTAGCACAAAGGCTGGAAGGTGGTTGTAAGGTAGTAGCTTACATAGCTGCCTGTAAGACCACAATTACATACATACAAAGAAGAGTAACATAATTGAGTCATTTTAAGCCCCATCCAAGTAAGCAGAGGGCTAAAACGGATGCTAGCTGGCTCAGCCGACTGAAATCGCTAGTGCGTTACTTTGTGGGCCCCACAATATTAAAGCTTTGAGAAAGATTTGGAAAAATGTATCACTCAACAGTCAGACTTTTTTGACTACACATGCCACTGAGCTGTTTCATAAGCTGTTTCCTCCTGCTACTTTGTGCAAAGCTGAGCGAACCAGCTGCTCCCTCAAGCTTCAAATTTAACAGGCAAGTTTGAGAATGGTATCAGTTTCCTCTTCTTAGTCTTAACAGGAAAGCGAAAGCAAAATGTCAACTGTTACGAAAATGCAGTTGTGCAGAAACCAGCTTTTTCATGAGGTTAGGCCTTCAAAATTCTATCTATCTATCTATCTATCTATCTATCTATCTATCTATCTATTGGTAGGACAATTTATCCATTTACTCATTTCTAATTTTCACTCTGTACATTAGTTTCTAACACACTTGTTCCTTCTCTTTTGTCACCTTCTGTGCTTATCTTGATTTCTGGCACAGAAGCAGACAGGTGTTCCTGATTGGTGTTGCTTTCCAGCACCGAGAGTGGTAAGGCAACACCTCCAACTCAACTTTTATCCATTTATCCTAAACAACTGTGGCATAGTAACATTACCACTGTCCACTGTGTGTGTGTGTGCATGTGTGTGTGTGTGTGTGTGTAGTGTGTCAGTCTGTCTGTCTGTGTAAATGTGTTTGGTTCTTACGTTTGGGGGCTGGAGGTTAGATTTCACCCTGATAGCAGGGGCAGTCGTGGAGGAGGGCCAAACATATGTTCCGAGGGCCAGGAACAAAAGCACTGACACGTTAGCCTTTTCATGGAGATGACCTTTCCGCCGCTCCCTATCCCAGCCTCTCTGCCTGCCGCTGTCCTTTTGTCTGCCAGCTTGCCCCAGGCCCAGCTCGAGCCGAGCGTTAGAATTTCTCCTCATCTCCCCAAATCTCCCTTGACTAAATGTCAGGATTACATATTTCTCTGCTCACACTGAGGGCTTTAATTAGCACTACTGTGTGCATGTACGTGTGAGTTTGTTTGTGTGCAAGTGCGTCTGTGCATGAGAGGGTGAATAAATGTGCTTAAGTCTGTGTCAGCTTACTGCATGGAGGTGTGTGTCATCTGCACTTTTGTAACCATGAGCACTTGCCTGTGTTTACCCGTGTCCTGAGCAGATTTGTCCATTCAGTGCCCCGTAACCTATGTCACTCCAGGCGAGGCTGGGCTGACAAGATGAGGGAGGAGGAAAAGGTGAGAAAAAGATGGAGAATCACACTTAACAGTGGTAGCAGATCTGCTAATGTGCAAAAAAGCTAATGCACAAACACACACACACACAGACACACACACAAACACACACAGACACATGCACACATATATGAACGCATGAAACCTGAGGCCACCAGAAAGATACTAATCCAAATGTCATCATGAATGCTACTTCAAAGTTTTCCATAAAATTTAATATCTTAAGTATAAACTTTGTAGTGATCTGAAGATTGATTTATGGTATTGATTTATCTATAGAGATCAAGTGTGCATAGGTGAATAAGTAAGTGACATATAAATGAAAGTATGTATATTATATTGATAACAACAGGCTGTATGAACTACTTAATTAGCTTCCTGTAATCTAAGTTGCTAATCCGTTTACTAAAAGTTACCCATGTAACATGTAGTTATAAATGCATGTTCCGTGGCTTCATTAAAAAAAAAACTTTTCTACATAATCTCCAAAGAGCTGAGCTGAGAATCACTTCTGGAAGGCTGCAGCCCATCCACTGAAACCTCAAGCTTTGTCTTGAGCCATGTCACAGCTGAGGTGCCATGCAGCCATGCCGAGTGATGGGTGCGGGTTAAACATGTTGTCCCAAAGACTCATTCTGAGTCTGTATAAAAATAACTGTATTTTAGAAGGTCTTGGGGCTTCGGAGCTGTATGATGACGGTAGCATGTCTCTGCAAAATTGTTCCCTCTGTGCAGCTTAGCTGGTAAATTTAATGCACTAATATGGCAGAGTAGCCCTTCATGTGGAAATTTCCCTGCCCCAGAAGGGATTTCTTTCTCAATGACTTTTACATATTGTAACTATGGTTGCTTGTGTACATACAAATTCAATTGGTATCGACAGTGCGTTGCTGTTTTGTGAGCAAGAGGCCATTGTTGGTTTTCCATCTTCCATTGTTCATTTTAATAATAATGGAAAATTTCAATTGTTCTCAGCTCCAGGGGCTATTTTGTGTCTGAGGCCTGATGTTAATTAGGGAACAATGATTTAATATTTCACGCTCTTCTACCCTGCCCACTGACACTGTTCTCAGCAGCCCTACATCCTCATCTCAACATCACGGCATAATAACACATAAAAAAAAAAATAAAAAATTAAAAATTCACACCATAGCAGCAATACATAACACCACCAAGACAAAAAATTTCCATTGTTCCAGGCTTCTTCTAAATAACTAGAGGTTATGCTAATAGATATGGGACATAGCAGAATGATTAGTGTTTGTGTGTGTGTGAGCATGTGAGTGTGTATGAGAGAGACTGTGTGAAGGCACGTCACATCAAACTGTCAAGACAGGCCCTCCTCTCCCCTGTGCACTTGAAGAGGCTGGCAGTCACCCAGTCCTCCATGAGCGCACGCCGCGGACTGGTTCTGAACTGGTTCCCTCACTCGGGGCTAGCCTGGGACCAAACCCTGCGTCGCCTCTAATTAGGGGAGGCGCCCAGGCGCAGGCATAACGAGCTGATGAATAATTAGAATTGGAGGAAATTGTGCAGCCAGGGTGGCAAATCTGGAGGGACAAGTGCTGAAAACAAGGCAAGCGGCATTAAGTCCACAGTCAGTCAAATCTGTGAACTTGGCCAGCGGCGTTAACACTAGGCCTGTGTGAAGAGGAATAAAGCTCCAGCACTGGTGGCCAGCCAAGGCCATAGTCAGACCCCCAGGGTCGATTAACAGAAACAAATAAGATGTGGGTGATAAATGAATCCATAAATTACCGGCGATAAATAATAATTCTCCAGTGCTCTGGCATTGTGAGAACGATAAGCCACGTGCAAAAGGATGCAGAGTGTTAATACTGTGATAGTAGGGCAACATTTTCGAGGCAGGATGTCAAAATCCCAATACATGATTGACAGACATGTTTGGCTGCAAGTGCTGTTCTCACTTCTAACACCCATGCTGAGGAGAAATTAGCTCGGCGACTCTGTATGTGTGCAGGAAGTCAAAACACAGGCCGCACTGTTTTTCAAATCATCATACCTCACGCTGGAACGTAAAAATAGATTTTAAACTTAATCAAATCTATATTTGAGGTCTACCTTCACAGTAAGTTTTGAAGGTGTGAATTTCCCAAAAAGTAGAACGCTGAATCATCAATGGAGCGGTAGTAAAGTGAGGTGACAGTAACGATGGTGTGGTGTTGGGAGGCTCGCATTTGACTGACACACTTTGGGTCAGTCTTACCCTCTCACAAACACCCCCCTCATTATCATGCAAGGGGTCGAGGCTGGCGTGAGAGGGGGCGAACAGTCCTCCCGAGGGTCTTGATTGGGATGTGACGAGGACAACCATGGGGGGAGAATCCAAGGACTGTGCCCCTGTGACGAACCCCCCTGACAAGCCAACATGGCTACCCAGCGTTAATTAGTGCTGGCCTTCCCCAGTCACCAAGGTTATTCACGTCCCTGGGTCATTTAACACGCTGCCTGCTTTCCGCTTGCTCTTTTCTCTGCCAGCTGTGCCACTTTGTCTGGCAGAGTGGAATCACGCCTGGTGATGCAGGGCATTAGATGTGTGACTTTCATGTTTTCACCTAATGTTTGGTGGCCTGTTTGTTTTGTCATGTGCTGCTGATATGTGAGCGGCTGACATGTTCGCATTCATCAAAGAGACATGACTTTTATTTCATGGTTTCAAATGACTCAAGACCACATTTACTGTTATAATAATGACCACGGTTTTTTTTTTTTTTTTTTTTTTCACTGGAGTTTTGTCCTTGAAAACACCTCTTTCATTACTGGCCATATAGGGGTTATAAAGCTGTTGGCAAGGCGATTGCTTACAATAAAGTATACCATGTGGAATATATTAAATGATATCAGAGCAGTTGTGTCAATGAAAAAGAATCAGATAACAACAGCAAAATGCTCAGCATTCAGTTCTATTGGGACTACTCTGGGAAATTTAAAAAAAAAAAGGCAGTGAAACCTCAAGTGATACGGCTGTGTGTGTGTACATGTGTGTGTGCAAGGTCAAAGAAGGGACAGTTTTTTAAAAATTGGGTGCATCAAAGTAAAGGCGTATATTCTCTAAATTTAATTTATCTTTTTTAAAGCCAGCATCTTCCTTTTTTTAGGCTAATCACCATTGTTTCTCTGCTCTCTGTGCATCCTTCTCTCACTAAAAGGATTTTTTCCTCAATTTCCCAATGCATTCACGTAAGACTAGCCTGTTTTTTATCTATTATGCTCTTATTACACAATTGCGGATATCTAAAAAACATGTGGTTAAAATAATAAGCAGTCTTTGTGCAATGTGGAGCAGAAAACAGAACCAAATCATGCAATGATAAACACGACTTTTCCCCCTTTTCCAATCTTCCAACTCATTTGAACTTAATGCTGCATTCATCATTTTGATAAGCATCAGCATGCAGCCAATATGGTAGTTGAGGAGGGCAGATAGCCGAGCGAGGCCAAAGCTCGTTAGGGCCACCTATTATAACATTTAGGAGTGTTCTTAATAGAAACATGCCTCAGAGCTGATGGCTTTTAAAAGGAGAGGAGTTTTTGGTTCCTGCGCGGCACGTCATATCATTAACCGCGAAAAGGAAGAGCACAGAGTGTCTCACATCCCTGCTTCCCGTCCCTTTTCCTCATACATTAGTGTCCTAATGTCACATTTCATGTGTAGCGGAAGGGAAAACGCGTTGGTTCCCCGGCCGAATGTGGGCTAAGGGGAAAAAAGCTAAGCCTTGGGCAATCAGAGCAGGGGAGAGTCGTGGCATTAATGGTGATGAGTAGTGATCACAGACTCTGGTCATTAGACTAATAAGACTGTATTTAAATTAGCCAGGGATGTTTTTCCTTTATCTTTTTTTCCTCGTCCCCTCCTCCAGCCCCCCCTTCCCGTTATTTCATGGTCATGCGTTGGAAAACACATCCACATATTCCGATCAGAGTTTCTCTCCCTTCATTTTCTTAACGAAAGGACTAATTAAATGAGGCGCTCCTTCCTAATTAATAATTATTTTTCTCCCGTCAAGCAGAAGAATCTGTTGTTTTGTTATTGTTAGTATTATTATTATTATTTGCCTAAATTGTGCTATTTGTAATTAAATGCTTGTGAACTGTTTTTAATGTGGAGGCAGTGATGGAAAAAAAAAAGAAAATCTGATATTAGAAAATAGAATGCAAAATTTTTCAGTACCTTACGGAACAAATGACCATGACTCTCTACAACTTAACTGTCATGGTAATACTTTAGCTGAATCTCTTTGAATGATTTTATGATAAAACATAATGACCTCTGAACGCACTGGGAAGTGCATTACTTTATCTCTGCCAGTTTGACTCATCTCTTTCTTTATATTCCTTTTATACAACAGGCTGTATGAAGTGGGTGTGACCTTGTGCATTTACGTCTCCGGTATTACATGAGTGAACACTTAATTTGATATAGACTAAGAGCAGTAATTTATTACTGAATTTAAACTACAGAGGAGAGTATTGAGATAATTTCTCAACAACAGTTATATGTAACATTCAGTCCTCCTATCGCACAAGCTTTTACTTTCTGACCAAAAAAGCTATTTTGGAAATGATCTTTATCTTCTCTGTAAGCCCATCAGTTTCTATTATGGCTTATAATGCCACGCATGAGCCGTGTTACTGCAGGTAGAAGCAGCATAAAGGTCTCTGCGGTCCGTCTGCGTTTAAGCCAGGCTCGCCCTGTGTGTACAGTGATCATGCCCGACAGTACCACCGGCTACGGTGTGATCGACAGGGCGCCTCCAGTGATAGTGCGCTGCGTAAGAGGCATATTTTTGCCCAATTTCAGCGGAGACCCCTCTCTTTTAGCTTTCAACCTGCTTTTACAGACGAGCGGCATTTTTAAGCAAAGGCAAAAGCACCAGCCAGAGCTCGCTCGCTCCGCTCCCTGCGGCCTCATGCTCCAGGCGCTGGTGTGATTTTGCAGGCTGACAATGACCCTGGCAGGGATGGGGTAGGACCTCTCTGGTCCTCTTTTCTCTGGAAATATCCAGGGGTTGTGTGTGGAGAGGGGGTGGGGGGGGGTTGAGATAGAGGAGGG
>JAQNCA010000013.1:13063486-13082615 GCA_029783725.1 Acanthurus tractus
AACTAAACATTGATAATGAAAAATTAACACAGCTAATGTTAGCTATTAGCTACATTTACGCCTACAGTATGTGAAAATTACTTAAATTTGCTTGTGGGGCAGAGGAGTCTTTTTCAAAGTCGAGATCAGATTGTTTTGGGAGTTAAAGCAAGTATTTCATTATGCTACTAAGTAACAATTGTCTTTTTTTTAGATTTGGAAACAAAAAGTATGGCCAGATGTGACCAGATATTGTTGCTGAAAGCTGAAAGCTCTCTCTTGTTTGGGTTAAACTCTGTGATCATGGCATCATGGTCAAAAGAAAGGTAGTTTTTCTTTTATTTCACACAGCTCGTGATGTGGGATCTGCAGAGGAGGTGCTCTCTGTGCACTATCCATAGACAAATAATCCCAGCATTTTGAGATGACTAGCTGTACCAAAGTGTTTGGCAAGTAGAGCAAAGTAGAAAGAAGATTAGTGGCTAAAAATAGATTTGAATTAAGGGTAGAAGCAAGATTTTTAAACAAGGAACACGAAGAGGGCTTGTTTCTTAAATCAAAGTTTTTCATTCATGTGCCTCACTTCTACTACTTTACTACCCTGCACTGACTTTATATACATGTATTTTAACTCCAAAGAATGTATGTTGTACGTATACGACACGTGTCCATACCAGACCTGTTCTATCTTTATCAAACAACAGCATAAATGTGTCTTGAAAAAACCTGCCAGAGTAAAAATGGTCACCGATAATGTGGCAGACCTGGCGGCTGTTATTCGACAGGTAGTCTGTCGAATGTGCTGTTTTAAAACAATCATTGTATCTGTGTATGTGTGCAAAAGCCTGTGTCCATATGTTCATGGGTATTTGTGCGTGTGGATGGGAGTGTGCTGGTTTTCCTCTTGTGTACATTGTCGTGTTTTAGGGCCTCAGAGTAACAGATACTGCCAGATACATTCCATAGAGAGCTTTTTTTTTTTCTTTTTGCCAAGGCTTAATTACTTTTTTTCTAGTTAGCTGTGGCTCTGACTAGGCCTCAAGAAGGAGAAGGGGGCACAGAGGGGGGAGAGCTGGTGGGGTTTTGAGCGACTACTTCAACAATCCATGTTAAGGCGACCGTGTTTCATTTCCTGGTGCCTGCCTTAGTTCCCCTTAAATAGCATTACCTGTTGAAGCCAGTTAAATCACCGACAGCATGATTAGAAGGCCACTGAGGACCCAGAGTCTGGGCAACAAAGCACGGACTAGCCTTTAATTCAATTTATCTTTATAAACATACACATCTGCCTCTGATTTACCACAAAGTTTCGAGATGTCTTTTACTGCTTTGTCAAAAAAAGTTTGGGCTCAATTTACTTTCCAACCAAGAAACACTCTCTCCTTCAAGAACCACCTATATCTGGATATTGATCATTTTGCTCATAATAGGGTCTAAGGTAGTGAGTGCTGCATAAAACAGTACATAAAATATAGTCCTAATGGTGCATTAATGACTAGGATCAAAAGACAACTGTATTAGCCGGGATGATATAAATTTCCTGGGTCAGTTCATGGTTAATGAGGATGTATGTTTTCTGAATTTATCAGAGCCGATATAGTAAAATATAATTTTGATGAATAAGTGTGTTCGTGCTCTTTGTTAGTTCAGAGCCGTTTGCAGAAAGTAAAATGAGCAATGGATTTTCACATCATTGTAGGAAAATACTATTGTATATCAGACTTTGATGAAGTCTACAAAGTCTCAGACTACCAGACTTTCTCCTACATGCATGAACACAATAAAACTAATAATCGCATGATATTTGAAATTTGCTCAAACTTCCTAAATTAGCATTGAAATAATAATCCAAATGCTAATTAGCTTAGCTTTCACTTGTGATTACACTTACAGTATACAGTGTGTAAAACATCACATTAGACTTCTATTCTGGTCCTGTTGCTCCAGACAGACATCTTCATCTCATAGGATTCATGGAGGTGAAAGCAGCAGATGGATGCTGAAGGACATCAGCTGTGGCTTGTTAGCCAGGTCACCCTGCTAACCATTGTCACAAGGAGACTCGAGCCTAATGTCTACATTCCCAGGTCATGTTCTGGAAGTGCGAGGTCGTGCCCCTTCACCTCCACCCCCCACCATTGAGTTAGTAGCCAAACACGATGTAATTACACCCATTTGGCCAGGGGACTAGTCATAGGACTGGCAAGTGGTCGTCAGTCTCCTGTGCCTGTCTCCCCAGACAAGGCTACTCCAACAAGGGCCATGACCTACCTTTGTCAAGCACAGACCTCTGAGACTGTCGGGTGATCAGCAGACATTTAGAGCAGACAAAGGGAGGGGTTATTGTTATATAAATGTGATTTATTCATTCGCCTTTTCATTAAATCTGTTCAAAGCCAGAATGCTGAAATGTTATTTAGCCTAGCTGTTCTGTAATAAGGGAGGAATGTCGTTGGAATTAAGTCGGCCGTTATGCTGTCTAAAATGACACACTCGGGCAGAATTATGCCTTCATTGTTTGGATTTGTGTGAAATATCCAATCTGGCATACTGAAAGTTTGTCTTTATGGCACTTTTGCAGGATCCGCCTTTAAAAAGAAATAATCCTGCACCTTAATCCTATCTAAAAGTTATTAAATACTATAAATACAATACAACTTAAAAATAAATTTTTAGAGGCGTCATATATGTAAAAAACAAAGTGATTTGAGGCCACATTACAACATGCATGGCAGGCCACAACCGTGCCGCAGATCATTAGGGTGTTATCAGTGGCTGTATCAAAGGATGGGCAGAGGGAGAAGTGTAACAAATCCTTGGTGCTTTGTGTATGATAAGCATCATTTATCACTGAGAGTGCTGCTGGCCCATTAACAACCACGGCTCCATTAGCACTATCTGCAAAGCTTTCATAATGCCTTGTCTGCCCACATCTTTACGTTTGTGTGAGGAAATCATTAAACATTGTTTGTGTGAGACGGAAGCATCTAACAGCTAGGTCATGTTCTCCAGGGTCCTGGTAGAAGTGGAGATAAGGGAAATTGTTTTGATTTTCATTTTTAACTGCGACAAAATAAGTTTTAAAATTGCACTTATTTCTGGTCTCTATGTTTTTTTTTGCTTTTGCTATGTATGACCCAGAGCAAAGACATGCAAGTCAGATGGTCCATAGCTAAGAATGAGCCTTTATATATATGCTGATTGTTTATTGATCAGGCAAAAAAAAAGCTGGAAAAATATGCTAAAACTGTGACCAAAGTAGTCGTTGGCTACTTTCTATGGTGAATTTCATACAAGGGTTAAAAAAAAGGGTGGATACTGTTGCATAATTATTAAATCAGTGAAATTCTTGGATTTGAATCTCAGTTGCTCTTGTTTTTTTTTTAAAAAAGTGTTGTGCAAGGGTTTATATTTCAGATGATTGTGTTTAATGGATTCATTTAGTGGAGAGTCTGTGTCATTGCACTGGCTAGTAGCCTGCATGATGCAAACATATCTGTCTAAACCAGGAAAATTTGTGGTGTTGTACACTTTGCAATCATGGAGTTATTTACTTCAATACTTGGTGTTCTGCTTTACATAAAGCAATTGTTAGGTATATAGTTGATATGTAGGAGAAAACTGAATGAAAGTACAGAAATCTTAATGCTTAAATAAACTGTTCAAACTCTAATATGTTTCCATATTTAGTTGTTCTGTCCATGTTTGCAGCGCACATCGTGTGTGTGTTCTTGTGTGTTTTGTCTGCCTGCAGGTTTTATCTTAATTTGCAGTGCACTGAGCTCTCAGGCTTCTGAACGATGGCGTCAGATGTTCTGAAATTTTGAGATCTTTTAAATTAGCAGCTGGCTTGGACACAGTCTTCTGCACTGGACACAAACAAGCATCTATCTGAGGCAGCAATGAAAAACAAAATCAAGAGAGAGCACACAGAGAAGCTTTTGCACGACGGAAACAAGAGGAGGATGAAGGATTTAATACAGATGTTGCAGCACATCCTTTCAGACAGCTAATATTCTGGCTAATAACAAGACGTGATTCGGGTGATTGTTGAGATAACTTACCCGTTACTTTGTCATAACTTTATTCGCCCTTAATTCAAATCAGTTTTACTGGCAGGAACATCTATCTTTTGGGGTTTCTTTAAAAAAACACAAATGGAAAAGGTTTGACAGAAAATTACAAGGCTGAACTGCATGTATGAGTTTGTGGTTTACTTAGAGGATAATCTAACAAACAGAACATGCGTGTATCTCCAAAAAAAACAGGCAAAAGCTAAAACATTGAAATCTTTATAAGCAGCATTCAGCCGCTTAGAAATAGTTAAACTAAAACACCAGTGAGCGGGTAAGTCTGAACGGGTTAAAATTACATTGATCATTACATTTGAGGTGTCAGTCAGTCAGTTGAGAACTTTTTCAGAAAAACAACATCACATCTATGACCCTGAATGGCATCAACATGTAGAAAAATATGGATTCCACCTGTAAAGTGAGGATCATTTAAGGAAAAGGCTGAACGGTAATTACCGTCTGACCCCATAGAAGTAATAATGGTGAGGAGTGGGGGATTAGGAACAGGGGAGGGGAGGCCTCTCACTCAGAGAGAAGATGAAGACAGTCATGTTTGTATGAACAGACACTGGAGTTCATTGTCCTCCATACTTCCTGCGCCCCCCTCCCTGCCAAACATAAAATGACCCCCTACTCAATCTGGCGAGGTATCTTCATCCACAAATATATGCACAGGCACACACAGACACACTAACACACAGACCATATTCTGAACGCACACATACTCACACACACACACACACACACACACATCCTCTTCTCCTGATCAGATGACATCATTAACAATCATTACTGGGACACCAGGAAGTGCAGAGATCTCCGGCTCAGAGTCTGGCTGCATGGGATCAGGTTAGCCTGCTAGAGATGAGAGATTTGAAGAGGAAAGCATCCTCAAAAGCTGTTTTACCCCTGAATTTCACTAATACCTCAGTGTTAGCAGAAGCCACAAAAAAGATGGTAAAATGCAAGAGAAACTCCAACCCACCATCACTCTTTATGTATTGTGTCTACATGGTTTACCATAAATTTGTTGCTGAACTCCTCCCGAATGCTTTAAATTGATTTGCTCTTGTTTTGTTTTCTTTGGGAAAACCAGAAAAACATGCTGAAAAATGTTTGTTCCTGGTTTTAAACATGGAAGAAGGGCATCCAGATGGTGGTTTGATCAAATATTAAAGCATATTTGCAGTATTACACAGGCATATATAGTATATATGTATTATGTTAAGCTTTCTTCTGATGTTCAGCGTTTCATTGAAGTTTCATGATCAGTGTTTTCTTATTCTGTCAATTTAAACTGAACACAGCGCTCGGTGGTTTCTGTGGCCAGGTTAGTGATTTAGGCTGAGGCTGGTGTGTCACATGTGCTGGAGCCATGGTTCCTTGGAGTGAAAGGCCTTCCCCTTTGGGCCCAAAGAAAGCTGACACGCCAGGCCTGGGTTTGTCAGTGACAGGCCCCTGGCAGGAAACTTGTCTGAGTCCATGGACGTCTCAGTAGCTGTTCTTGTATGACACTAACCACAGCTACCACAGGACAAGCAATACTGCTGTTGCTGTCGGAGGCTGTGTTTCTGTGATACAATGCATGCAGAGCTTTCTGTGGGACAGAGGAGGAGAACAGCTAATGTATATTTGAATTATTGTCGGTGGCTTGCATGCATGCATACGTGCGTGCAGTGCTGCAGACATTTGCATGCACGTACGTGTGATTGAATCTTTGCCTAACAGTTTATGTATTTATGTGTTTGTGTGTGTGTGTGTGTGTGTGTGTGTGTGTGTGTCAGGACTCCTAAAATGCTCCACTAGGGAGGAGAGAAGAGTGACCCCTACTGTCAAAGAAACTGCACACCAGCTAAATACTCTTTAGGTGCAGGATAACATCACACTGAAACAATGAATTACTCTAAAAATAATCTAATGAATGACAGGTTGTTATGATAAGGGATAATCATCAAATACTGTCGCAGTTTGCATGGATTAAAAACTGCATGTACATGCTGAACCGCTGTGCAGCATTTCACAAAGAACACAGCATTTTACATGTGGGTTGTCTTCCCAATAGCCTTCACCTCAGACAACGATCATCAGTAAACATCACAGCCAGAGAAGTACTTTTATATGTTCCATCACCATCCACTTGAGCTCTGTGTTTTTTCATGAATAGGGGCTGTGATTGGAGCAGGGAGTGCTGGAAATCCTTTGAAAAGGGAAAACAAAAGGTCTCCTCTGCTGTGATGAAGCATACCTCTCAAGAGACCGGACCTGGGCCCGGCTCAACCTTTCACACAATCGACGGCCAACAATACAACAAACCCTGCCCTCGCAAACCTACTATTGTACTGGAGCACGCCACAGCTGTGGAGAATCACATTTAGGTGTCAGAGGCAACAAATGTTTCTTTAATTGGAATAGTGGTATTAGCTCATGTTTCCTCCCTGTGCTTTATGAATCCCCTGTGCCTATTGTTTGGAAGTTCGCGTTGACGTCGCCTTGGCGGCTCCGGCTAATTGAGTGAGTGTGTGTTTGGACCAGGTTCAAGAGGAACTAGCGTCTTTTGGTTGCACTGTATGTGTGTGTGGGAACAGCGTTGTGTGTTTGTGTGTGTGTGTGTGTGTGTATATGTGCTTGGTTATGTGTGTGTGTGCTTTCTTTTGTTGTTGTTTTATTTCCAAGGTTGTGTCTGTCTACGTGCGGGATCCTTTTGTGTGTGTGTGACTCTGTGAGTCACCAGTGTCTCCCTCATTTACAGTAAATCTTGTGTATTTTATTTGATCTAGATGAGCCTATACACACTGTCACACTAACCCTGAGCAACTGGATTAAAGGAACCACCACACTTTTCACCACTGTTACCTAATCTGGCTTCCAGACAGATTAAAACAGCCAAACAAAAACAGTTAACATGTTTGAGTTCAAGTGTTAATAAAAAAACATATAATCCAAGACAAGATGCTGATTATTAATGTGCTTAATATTTAATATAAATATTTGGGCTGATTTTGAATAAACCAATATCTACTAAATCACTCATAATATTTTGTCCTTAGCTTGCTAAGCTTCAGGGATCATAATCATCTGTTGATTTACAATCCAGAGAAAAAAAATTACAATACGGGACAAAAACATGTAATATTCCTGAAGCAACACTTGGCTTGTACCTTCCCTCTATATTTAATAAGAAATGTCTATTATTTTACCCCAGTTTAATGTGAGGGTGAATCCCTATTGGCCCGATAAGTACCAGATTTTTGCACTCTCCTAATCTTTCCTAATCTGATCAGATAAGATTACTGGTAATCTAGGGCATCAAAGACACACCAATCCCTTTCCTAATATGGGATCTTAACACTGGATCGAGACAACTCCAGGTCACAAGCACGGATAAGAAACATTAAGAAAAGGAAAAACTGTTACTTATTCATTTAATGTACTTCGTCCACATACAACATATTACATAATCTCTTTTAATGCAACCGGACATATAACGCACAACATGCAATCTGTTTTTCAAATATCACAGCCACACAGGTAGTTGTTATATTGTTTACCATTATCTTTCATCAAAAATTAGAAACACATTACAGAATATCATTCCAACATTCCCTGCTATAAATAAAATGCATTGTTTAAAGCTAGTATCTACAGGAAGAAGGACTTGGTTAAATGAATTTACTTAAAAATCCAATTGTTACCTAAATTCCCCCGAATATTGAGCTCAAATCTAATCACTTGCAGCAGCTTGTTTTGATATCCAGTCGAAAATAATAACACACATAAAACAACAATAATTTTCCTGATGAAACCACCGCGTGTGTTTCTATAAAATTACTCAGTTTATGCAGAGAAACCAGACACTGGTTCAATCACATAATCCACATTTTTATTTCCCACATTGTTTTTACAGTATGAATCTTTAATCTGTTGTTTCAGATGAAAAGCAAATTGAAAATCATCTGAAGAAAGCACAATGCATTTCCTCTCGTCTTGAGGAGGGAACAGGTGCTGCTGGCCTCCGAGATCAGTGTCAGCCGGGGATTATAGCATGTGTCACTGGGGGATTGTAAATTACTGTCATAGGAACTGAGATTACAAATATGGATTAGGAGCAGAATAAGACGCAGATAGTGCTAAATTCACCAGATAATCTGTCAGCGTGCCTTGACGAAAATATTCCTTATGTGAAAACAGAATTAAGACGGCTTTAGGGATGTGTGTGCGTGTGTGTGTGCGTGTGTGTATTGAGTTGAAGAGTGCTTGGGATTATTGCAGGAGCAGATGATTGACGTCCTTATGAAGTAAATGTCTATTATTAAACTGCAATATTAAAAGAATGCCTGATTTTATGCTGAAATGTAATTATATATACACATCTATATATATTTACAAGTGAGAAAATAAACTTTAATCTAATGTTCTTGATTTACAAACTATAAATATTTTCTCCTGTGTATATGTATGTGAGTGTGTGTGTGTATACAGTATGTTTCACACATTCTTTTGATCCGTCTGAGGTTTGCTTGCCAAAACTAATATGATCAGAGTGCAGAGAGTGTGCAGCGAGTGTGTGTGCATGCAGCGGTGGGCTCAGAGGTGAGTGGTTTGGAGGGAATTCATTAGTGTGTAGACAGGTGGCTAGTGTTACACTCCACCAGTGAAAGTCAGCAGCCTGAGCTGTCCTTTACTCAACTCTCTCACTTCCTCTGGCTCTCTCTCTCCCTCTCTCTCTCAGCGAGCAGTAAAGTTACACCAGCCTGGATGACATTTCCAAAGACAGCAGGCCACTGATTAGAAAATGGTCTGCACTGAAACAACAGCCTCCGATCTTTATCAAAGTTTAACATCCCCCCCTCCTCCCTTTTCTCTCTCTTTCTCTCTCTCTCTTTCTCTCTCCAACCTTGCTATCTATCTGTCTCGAAGGCCTGTCTCTCTTGGGAGGCAACTATAAGTACTCCATCAGGCAAACCGCATTAGTGTAATTTCGTCCCAGGAAATTAGCAGAGCAGAGCGGCGCCAATTAGAAGTCAATAGCTGGCTTTATTAATCGAGCTAGCCATCGCACTTGATTAGATTAAGCTGGGCCTGAGCTCTGTTTGCGTGTGTATGTGTGTGAGAGAGTGTCTTTGCGTGTTTATTCATCTGTGTTTGTGCCTGTCAGTGTATTGCTTGTGCACCCTTGGCCCTGTGTGTGTGTGTGTGTGTGTGTGTGTGTGTGTGTGTGTGTGTGTGTGTGTGTGTGTGGCCTCATGCAGGGAGCGGCAGGTGCTGCTGACTTGCTGATCCTGTCTCATTGTGACTGTCTGCGGCTCTGTCAGGGCTCAGTAATATGTTGATATTGACCCTCTTCGACTGCAGGCTCTTAGAAGACACACTGCAGAGGGAAGCAGAGCTGGAGGAATCAGTTAATGCAGAGACAAGCTAGCCAATTGGATAAATTAAACTGGCATTATTATATTAAGTTTTATAATCATATAGCTGCAATTAGCAAGCCACATAAGGAGCATAACATCATACTATCACAGTGTAAACCAAAGCAAACAGATGGATAGTGTCATAAATAAAAGAGTTTCACAACTTAACTCCGTTCTACATCTACACCTGTGTCTTTGAGTCGGTAACTGGGGCGTTTTGAAAAGCTATTTGCAGTGACGTAGATCAACAAAGATCAGTGGATTTGACAGCTTAGGTGGCATTATTCACTGGTACACTCACACAAACAGAAATCTTGAAAATATGGATTTATCCTCTAGTATATCCATTTGGTAGATCCTCCAGGCAGCGTGCGGATTAAAGTGTGAATTTCTTGTGTTATCACTGCCCCTGCATTTATGCGTAATCTCAAAATCTCACAATCCTTCACAAAGTTGTCCTAATCCATCGGTCATATCTGCTCGCTAACACCTGTTCCTGAAGGAGCCACGGAGTGGAGAGACGCTACAGAGAAAAGAGAGGGATCAGGAAACAGAAAGCATCGAACATTTCCATCAAAACACATAACTTTTTATGTCATTTCTGACAACTGGTGCATAGGTCAAGTTGTACATGCTTGTTTTTTTTTCTGTCCGCCTGTTTATGTATCTGTCAGTCTTTTGTCAGTTTGCCACTTCCTCACTGACTCCTAAAATAAATCTTTGTAATCCATATCCTGGAAAACACTGGAACAGAGCCTAGCTTTAACCAAACACACTTTACACACATGTGAGGAAGTAGATAGTGTACAAAATTATGAATTTAGGGGAAAAAAAACAGGGAGATTTATACATTTGAGTGACAACATTGTAATTTTCTTTTAAAACATGACTATCTCTAGAGACGTAGAAGATCTAATCATGTCCTCTGCTGTCACAGAGAAAGGGGCTTGGAGTGTTAAATTTCCAGCTGAAAACACTTGGAAATCCAAGGCCCCTGTGTGTCTTTAATCCATGGAGTTAGAGAACCACAAAATGGTCAACACAACCAACCACAGAAACCCCACTCCCTTTTTCACACACCTCCACCCACCAACAGTGGCACCAGTATCACATCCACCCATAGTGGCAGCCCATTAGCCAATCCAGGCACCATCAAATTTCAAACACAGCTGGCACTCTTAGGTTCGGTCTTCGCAATCTGTGCTGAAAGAGGGAGGAATTAGTCTTTTAACACCAAAACAGCCCATTATACCATCCAGCTAAGGACATGTTAGCATAGCCGAGGCCCCAAAACAGCATCGGGCTTCACTGGCCCAGAAAGGACAGCTCCCCCTGGGCCACGTCTGAGAGGCTGGTGGCTAAGCTGCTCTGACAGCTACATGCTTTAACAGATGCAGTCCCCATCCAGTGAAACAGCCTCTATGGGAGCAGATAAGCTAAAGAGACTTAGTATGGCTATAGCTGCATTGATTCAGGGGTAGCAGGAGAAGATACTAGTTGCTAGCAGTAGCTGCTGGACAGAGCTTGTCCAGTATGATTGAGCTCAAGAGTATTATGACCACTGACCTCGCAGACAATATGGTGTCAGAGGGGGGCGCTTTAAGCTGGAATTCGCTAAGTTCAAAAGGTTTAACTGCTGATCTTGGAGGACATGTGCTAAGATTTAGGAAAGCTCCCTCCTGTAGGTAATACAATTTAAGTGCCACTATAGTATTTAGTTAAATAACTGAATTGATTACTGAAGTTTTTATGATAAACTAAGAAAGTTGAGTTTTTACTTTATAAAACCGTAATCTAAATGCAACAGCCTCAAACCTCCTAACAGATCTCTTTTGCTAAAATGGTTCAGCTTGTATACATGCCAGCTGGATACATGGAGAAAAGACGTCAAGAGCAATAAACTTAGCTACAATCAATTGCGCATCATGCCAAGGTGCTTTCTAAAAGGTGGCAGTCTTACACCCCACCTACAGATCGGCTTACGGGGCACTTCACTCTCAAATCTAATCACAGAAGCTACAATAGCTTTGCAGGGAAACAAAGCAAGAGGCATTTCATATTCATCTCCCTTGTGTCAGGTGGACTAAGTGCCAGCTGGACTGAAAGGGCTGGCGAGGAAGCAGGTAATGTTGCTGACTGCAAAACAGTCTTAGGTTACCAAGTCAAACTGAAATCATCGATCAGTGCCACCACGGGGGAATTGTAACTGCACTGTCTGAAGACATAGAATTTAAATGTTTCTGACAAGAGGAAGTGGAAGAATGTGAAATAATTTTTAAAAAGGGTCTGCTGTGAATAATTAAAACGCTGAATTATTACAATACAGAAATAATTCAACCAGAAATATTTTTGTTTCTTGCTAGTAAACAGTCACATATCTGACTCTAAGAGCTAAAGGGTTTATATAGCACCAGTTTTAGAGGAGTTTATTGTATAATTATAGAGTAACATGTGCAAAACAGCAATGAAATACATTCAGTAGTGACAAAAATTATACTGAAAGCACCTTATACCCATTATTTCTGTGCCTTGAATAATAATAATAAAAAACCTTTTGCCTACAGAGAATTTCAAATTAAATTCCTAAATGTGTTATACACTTTACAGAAAACATATTCACCAGACAAAACCACAAGTCTGGCTCCCAAAATTGTGAAATTATTGTGAAATTAAATTGTGAAAAATCGAAGTTTGTGCTCTCTCCCAGAAATCCCCCACATTCGACAAAGGGCCTTTTCCATCCACCCCCAACAAACAGCACCATTCACATCGGCTAAATCATGTGAAGCATTGCAGAGACTTGACCAGCTGCTAACCTCTCCTCTGTAGACATAAATGCGCCTCAGGAAAACAATGTGAATGAATAAAAACCCAACATAAACAAACAAAACCATAATCCGTGGCTTTTTAACACGATACTCACAGAGTTGTTGGTACTCCCAATTCTTTCCTTTCATTTATGAGACTTGGTGAGGACATGTAAACACAATATCAAAGAGTGAAATCAAACAAAATACAAATTATCTGTCAGTGCTGCTGACTGCTGGTCATACAAACAAAATGACAAAAGCCAAACTATTTCCATGCTACTCAAAACATTACGATATGGAGGCTGGAGGGAGTGAAACTTTCTGTGCTGCTTTCACTAACTTCTGCCTCCCTCTCCCTTTTCATCTCTTGCCACCAAAAAGTCTTCTCTCTTTTATTATTTTGAGAGCCTCCCGGGATCCATGCTCACGAGTGTGTGTGTGTGTGTGTGCATGTGTATTTCTTGGAGAAAAAACACCACTTATTAGGTGTCACGTCGTGTTAGAAGCTGTGACCTGTCAGGGCTCGTCTCGCTACTTATCTGTCACCACAAGCCTGTTCAGTGTCTGCGGGTGGCTTGGATCAGTGCTCCTCAATACACATATTTGCTGTTCAAGCATGGCCTGAACAACAGAAAGGTCAGCCATCAAGATGACCCCGATTGTCAAACACAACTAAATACAAAGACGTTTCAGAAGCTTTTTTACCCCTGGGCATGACCAGACTTCCATTCTCAACAATTATCATCTCACTGAAGAGCCAGAGAGACAGATTTTACAATAAATGACAAAGTTAGTTTTGGAAACTGTGAGGAGTTTGGAAGAGCAATTCTTTTTCAGTACAGTATGAAATTGCATGAGATGTAAACTTAGCAAAAAAAGTGGAGCTCAAGTTCTGGAGCATTGCCCCAGTGTTCACCATCTCTAAGCTATAAATCATGCTTGTGATGGGGCCTCGAGAAACTGGAATGTGAGAGCGTGACAGTGATGGAGGTGAGCTGCCAGACGGGGCGTCAGGTAGCTGCCACACAGGGTTGATCAGCCCCGTGACACGCCAAGAGGCCCAACCTGTGACATGCTGTGCTGTCCAACAGGTTATGAAGGCAGGCAGGATGGCGTTGGGGTGACAAGAACCAGGGGCTGTCAGGAGGAAAACGCAAGGACAGGATGTCACGTTCACCATGTCGACCAGGCGCCACCATCTTTGATTTTTCTCGACTGAGACAGCTGTGAATATGGACTCTGCACGGCGCTGATGGATGTGTGTGTATATTGCATCTCAAGGATGAGGAGTCTCCGTATGTGTGTGTGTGTGTGTGTGTGTGTGTGTTCAGTTTCCTTTTAAGAAACGTTAACAGAAAGCAGGTGATCCAAAATGTGCTCAAACATAAAAATACACTTTTTTTAACCTTGACAGTAGTTTGGCTGTTCTATCCAGATAGACAGTAAATCCTTAGGTAATGGCAAAAGACATTACTGGCTATCATTTCATTCATGAGGCAGGCCAAGTGAGTTTCTGTGTGTAGTTAGAGTTTAGTTTAGAGCTCAGTTTATCCCATCATTTGTCCCTGACAAAGCCTGCGGTACCAACTGTCAATGGATTTGGTGATAACCTTTCCTCTGAGGTCCTTCACAGATTATTTAGCAAAGATGTTTGGAGTAAAATGGAGATTGTGTAACCGTAGAAATTCAGCAGAGTTGCTCAATGTGCTTCTTGTAAAAGATTCTCATGATGTTAAGAGATTGAAAGAGATGCCTTTGTTTACTGAGCATTCACTGAGGTTATTTTCAACATCCCGAGGGCTTACCAACAAACCCAACACTCACTGTGCAAATGGTTTCATGAGAGAATGGCAGGAGAAAGCAAAAAAGCTCCTTGTCTGTTATTGACTGAGGATCATGACCGGGCTGGGTTCAAAAAGTAACTGGAGTGACAACCAAGTAATGAATTTAGCTTAAAATGTTTTGTTTTTGCAAGCAAATTTAGATTAACTTGTCAGCCGCAACCCTAGAGTTGGCTGAGGCTCTAGGCAGAAATTCCCAGGGGGGCCTTCTGACTTCTGTTCATCACCATTATGTAACAATTAATATGACGCTACAGAAAAATTGACTGAGTATATGGAGAATTTTCAAAATATCAACAGGAATAAAATGTTGCAGTTTTCAAAGTCCAAATATCAAAACAAGAAAAATTAAAAAATGTCAACATAATAGCATTTAACTAATGAAAAACAAATAAGGGCCGTTTTTATCAATATTCAAAGTTTTAATTTTGCAAATGCTGCCACTTTGTCCTCGAATCAAAAGTTCACAAACTGTATGAGCACAACACTGCAGTGTCCTGAGAAGTGGAATAACACTTAGTTTAGTAAACAGGGAGCAATGAATGCATCACAGGCCTGCCTGAGAGAGAGGAGAAGAGGACTGAGACAGGGATATTGTCCTCTGTACTGACACTTCATCTTTCTAGGCGCGACTTAACAGTGGACTGTTTAGGATGTTGAGTTTATCGCTCTAACAACTCTGCCTGTCACACTTAAGTTATCAGAGTTGCAGTCTGAAGCAATTCAAGTGTCTCTCCCATTAGTTAAAGCTAGAATAAATACTAACTTTCAGTTATTTACTGTAACACTTAATCGTCATTATCTGCTCCACTTACCACTGTCCTCCATTTTTTTCCTCCATCCTCTTTGTTTTTATTTTAACTTTCAGCTGGATAATTCCTCTTTGTTTTACATTTTTGTCCTTTAATTTGAACTTTTAGAATTTTACAAGAATCAAGCAAATTTGACAGGAACGACATGGGTTCCCTTATTTCACTGCTGCATCATTGCAAATCAAGTTAATTGATCGTTTAAGGGAAAGCAGGTGGAGGTCATTGCTGTTGCCACATTTCAAGATCCACTGAGGATGAAAGTTTTCAACCCTTCATGGCCCCCTGATGGCCAGGAGCCCCGAGCAGTCGACGGCCTTGTTTTTTAAACAAGCTGTGTGTCAAAAATTAGCTATTATTCTAAAGTATGGATGACTTTCTTTTGCTGTAATTATTAATTTAATTATTTAATGAATAAATATTAATGGTCTTGCCATAACAATATAACATATTTCATAAAAAAGTTGTGTGGATATGTTTATTTAATAATTCTGTTATCTAAAAAAAATTACTAGGTTGTTGAATACATATGATGTTGATACAATTAAATAACAAAATATGTTTTAAATGACAAAGTAACTAGTTTCTCATCTTTAAAAAAATTGTCAGCACCTTGAAATGGCTTCAGTGAAATTTTATTAAATGAAACACAGGTAAAGTCCACACATCTGAAGGGTGAACAGGAAATCTGTTTTTTTCATTTAAGTCCGGTCAAAAAGCCCAAAACGGCATGTTTGTCTTCCTGGCCTCTTTCTGTCTGCACCGAGCTGCAAAGGATGATTCATGGGTCCAGTGAGGATTAATTTACACATTTACAGTGTCAAAAAGTCATGTTAGGCATGATACAGCCACCCGAGGCCTCCAACCAGACAACCCAATGCAATACTTGGTGAAAGACATATGGTGTTATCAGGACGATCTGTTAGACATACTCCAGGCGCAGCAGGAGTAAAGTCATCAAGGCCTCCAACTGATCACAGCACCTTAGGGCCATGTTAAAGGCGCCGTGTGAACTTAAGAGCGAGGGCGTCCTATTGCAGACATGTTCTTTTGATGCTTTTAAGCACGTACTGACAAAGACCTTACACAATTCGTCATGAATGGATAAATGCAGTACAGCAGAGCCATGTGCAAAGACAATGCACGCTGAGATTTAAGGACAAACAGGCAATGTTCACACACACAGGGAAAGCCCCTCCCTCTCCCAACCCCTTCCTTTCATGCTCTGTATTAGTGTTTGCTTAAAATCCCATCCCTTGTTAAATCGCAGCCTGCTGTTGACTGAAAAGTTTAATGATAGCTGCAGGCCCTTATGCATTAGTATCTGCTATTGGCAGTCATTCATTTCTATTCTCTCAGCCTTTCCTCATCCTGCCTCTGAAGGATAAGGGTTGAAGTCACGGTCAAGACCTCTAAATAGGCTCTGTCGCTCCTGTCTTTCCACCAATCATAAGACCTGCTTTTGAGAGGTGCTGGTGCAAGGTCAGATAACATACAGCAAAAGCATGACAGTGCTCAGAGCCAACAGTGCAACACACACACACACACACCCACGCACACACACACACACACACAAACACTATGCTCCACATATTTGCTTGTATTGAAGTGCTACAGCATCCTGTCATGTGCATCACTGTATCAGATGTCACATTTAACTACCCACTGACAATGCCTTGCATCTAAATACACACCAACACCAGTTCGTAAAAGTTCATCCATAACGGCTGTCAAAGGAATTTAATTGATTAGTTAAACATGCATGTAGTTTGGAAGTATTCGCTGTAACAACAGTCTTTTAGTCATTCTTTCACTGTCTGCTGGTACTCTTTAATTTTGTTTCATTAAATAATGGTTGTGCGGGAACCTCTGTTCTTTGTTGCAAAAATTCCCTTCAGATCTTGCATAGGGCTCAGTGCACTGTATGTCTCATCATGCCTTATTTGAACTGTTGTCTCCATGTCAAACAGCCTGATGAATACAATAGGAGGTGAGCAGAGAAAAGCTAGAGGGTGAATTAGTCTGCAGCAGAGTGCTTCATGCAGCAAGAGACAGGAGATCAATATTTACAGACACTCCCCTGCTTTAGACGGCATTCATGTCAGAACGAACAAACAGTCCTCACTGCAAAGTTAATGTCCAGCCCACACACTCCTCTACACACTACTCCCAGACAAAAGTATATACTCTGTCTCTCACATCGCCCTCCCTCCCTTTCTCCTGCCCTGAGACAAAAGTGCAGGTAAAGGTTGACAAAAGGTGTCTATAGATCTTTTGAGTCACACACACACACACACACACACACACACGCACACACACCCACACACACACACACCCACACACAAACACACACACACAGCAACCGCTGTCTGAATTCACCCTGCAATTATCTCCTACAGACCTAATCCTGGCAGTTAAGTGGCTAGCTAAAAGCATGTGTACACAAACAGGGCCGGAGAGCAAGGTGGTGCGTGCCGTTTATCTGCCGTCCCCATCACACAACTAATACACAGCCATCGCCAAGCCTGACAGGAAGCTACTCAGTCTGACCTTACAGGAGTTGAACTACGCAAACATGATGCATGCTTACATGCACGGATACGCAAAAAACAAACATGATTAATATATTTTAAACTGGTCGATATGGATAAGCACAGACATGCACAGATATGTAGGTGGTGATTTTGATAAAGACACCATTGGCCAAATTTTGTTGTGTTGGAGTCAACATACTCTTAAAAAAAGTATTTCTGTACTGTTTATTCATCAAGCACTGCTGTAGGCAAGTTAGTGACTTCGTGGTTTGATTATTTAGTCATTTTTCAATTTTTTCTACTGAAACACTGATTGGTTGAAGGAATTTTAGGCTTTAGCCCACAGAAACTGAAACCATTGGAGGCCACCTATTGGTAAACATCTAACATGATTGAAAACAAACAAAGTGTTTATTTGTGTGGACAAAAAGAGAATACAAAAACCGACAAAAAGACATCTCATTTTAAAAAAGGGAGTAGGAGACCGGAGGAATACAACGTTTTTGATAAAGTGATAATGTGGGAGGAAGTCGACAAAATGGCTCCACAACATCTAGCCTCTAATCTGTGTTTACGCCATGAGCCAGTCATTTTACCCAGGCCAAAATGAGCAAAACCAGCTCTGAGGGGAAGGGTGAGAGAGGTAACTTGAGCCAGTGTGAATGGACTCATTGTTGCTTTGGCTTAATTAGGCGTGACAAGTGAGGCGTGAACAGATTCCCATCATTAGGCCCCCTAAAAAGCCCATTAGAATCAATGGGCCACACTCCGGTCAGACTTTCTGTCTACCAGCCAGCCAGCCTCCTGCCCCTTCAGCAGGACACTGGATACAGTTACAGCCACCCAGCCACGGCTAACTCAAACAAGGCAACTCTATAGCTGTGTCCCTAACACCCGAGGTAATGCAATTGACGCCATGTTTGAGGGAAAACGGGAGGATGATGAGAAAGGTAGGGATGGAAATGTGTGACTGGTGGCTTGGAGAAAAGCATGCAAGGAAAGTGTGTGCACAGGAAAGTGTGTGCGTGTGTGTGCATGTGTGAGTAAGAGTGCGTGTCCACAAGCATAAGCCTGTCTGCTCGACAGAGAACCAAACCAGACAACAGATCCAGGCAGCCAGTGTGGCTGATAAACTGCAGGGATTAGCAGGCACTTCTGGAGCCCAAGTGGCCCTATCAATACAGGACCGGGCCCATTGATCTGTTGTCTGAGCGGGTGCTGGGGCTAATTCCTGGACCTTGGCTCTGAGTGCTCCTCACCAGGGAAGTGGGAGGAGTGTGGAGGTGGGGGAGAGACTGGCTGGCTACAAGTGGCGCCATACACAGACCCTACTGGATTTGAGGCTCTGTGCTTACCAAACAGTATACCAACTCAGCAGCCTCATTAGCACAGCATGAGTGATTAAGTCTCATCTGAAGAGACGTCCAGTCCAACACATTAACTACAAATTCGAACCATGAAACTCAATAGTTATTTAGTCAAGTTAAACATTATCTGATTAATTATCCCAGGTGAGATTTACAATTGCAGAAATATCAGAGTTGAAGCAAAAATGTAGTTGCCAGATTAATTTAGAAATTCCATTTGTCATGTGATAAGTATGCTATGTGTTGTATAATCTAGCTGGAGAGACTGTTCATTTAGGGAATATTTGAAAAAAAAAAGAGAGAAAGTA
>JAQNCA010000013.1:13089974-13106734 GCA_029783725.1 Acanthurus tractus
TTGTTTAACGTGCCGACTCCCCTCTATGAGGTGTGTGTTTTTTGTGTTTTTTGTGTGTGTGTGTGTGTGTGTGTGTGAGCACACGTGGGAGACAATGAATCAGTCAAAGAGGAGAGAGATGAGACAAGATATCTTTAATAGCGCAGCATATTTGACATGAGGTCTGGGTGAAGAGGCGGGAAGACTGGACAAAATCCACGGCAGACATATTGCACACACACACAAACACTAACACACACTCTTATCCCTGGAGTGTGCCCCTCCTTGTCAGCCAAGTGGTGCAACGCTTTGATCTTGACACTGTGGGTCAACCCAAGCCCCCATCTCTCTCAGTTCTTTTCTCTTCGTCTCTCCTCCACTTTCTCTTTCTCTCTCTTTCTTCCCTCCTTCTCTTTCCCTCCCTGGCTCTGTCTCCCTCCAGCCGTCTGGATGGCTGGCCCGACAGCCTTGGGGTGTTTAGGCTCTGGAGGGATCCCAATTTCCTCTTCTAATCATGACATCATCCTGCCTCAATAGGTTAAAGATGTGACCAGGATATTCCTTGCTTCCTTGTTCTGCAGCCTCCCATCAAATTACACACATTACATGTTGCCAGCCGCACCAACAGACTCCATTAGACCGTGTTTTCTAAGAAACAGCAGGAGTCGCCTCAAATGTGGAAGGAATGCATGCAAATCCTGTTTGGTTGAGGGTTAAAAATCATGTGTTGCCGGTCTCAGTGTGTGTGAGCATGTTTGGAGTGTTTGCCCATTTTGTTCGCGACGCAGAGAACATAAGCTTCAGTGCAGCCCATTTTGCAGGTCATGAGGTAATCCAATAGCGGTGTTCATCAGTAGTTTGGAGATCGAGTCCCAGCCTCGGACATGATTAAAGGCTGAGGCTGATTAGAGGTGAAGAGTAACCACGGCCTGCCCGGCCTGTCAATAGCTGTTAACTTCACCTCCACCAGTTCCACTAAACACACCAAGAGTAGCTCATCTGGTGCGCTCTCTGCTGAACTGAGGGTGCAGCATTTTTTTTTCTTCTGTTTTGTTTCACCTCTTCGCCACGACACTTTAACTGCGTTAAGTGAGTAATGAGAGAAGCCCAGATTACAATCAAACTTTTCATTTTTTTGCCAGGCCGACAGCTGTGCTCAACCCTCAAGCACGTAATGAAACAATGTTACTGGAACGATTCGGGCCAAAATCAGCAATGCCAGCCAGCACGAGGGTAGCTCTAGTCGTGGCAGTTATTGAAACGGACTAAAACTTTCAACAAGTTTTTTTTTTTTTGCGCATTTGTATCGTTGTGCGAGAGATACAAAAAAAAACTGCAGAGCAAAGTTTAGTGCAACATGTAAAGTTTTATAGCAGATTTTAGAGCAATGAGGGAATCGTTTGCAACATAAAGAGCATAAGCATTTTGTGAGTTACCCCAAATGTTTTTTTTTATGCATTTGGGGCCTTTATACCTGTCTACCAATGAAGAATCCTGCCAAACATGTCTCTTTTGATAGCTCTTATCAGACGAATGTATCTGTGCTGCCGAGCTGGACTCATCCATGAATAAAAATTGACATGCATGTTTATAACTTAATAGATTTTCCTTCCTGTTTTGCATTATTGGCTTACAGATATGTTCTTAAATGCACATACCAGTATCTGTGATGAGGGGGGCGCAACGTCAAGCAGACCCAGATTTTTGACCAGAGGGTCAGTGGTATGATTTATTTTATTACTGCATAGGAAATGCAGCTGGGGGAAGTTGAAGTGAATGCAATTCCTTATCTAAACAAATCCCAGAGCACTTAAAGGGTGAATCTGAATAATTCTAAGTAAAAAAAAAATGCTGCTGCACTGTTTCCTATGTTCATAATGCACTTCAGCAGTGTAGACTGATAAAAACTTTTTTCCCATGGCTTGACATGACTGAATCCAAACAGAAAAGGTTCTGCAGTGTCTCTCCCAATCATTTAATGTTGTAAATATAAGAAACTGAACTTCATCCCAGTATCTCTACCACCTCCTGCTGTTTGATTATCAGCTCATAAAGATTCAATATTATGCTACTGCCTCGTATGGTGCATGCACTCCCTTTGACCAGTGTTTCACAGCTTTGCTTACATGTTTAAAAAAATGAGGGACAATCAGACGGTGCACAGCAATGAAAAATACTTCCAGTGACAACAGTAAGTTTTTGTGCAGCCAGAGATGTGACACTTACAGATGTTTGAAATCAGAAACAGAACCTGCAGCAGTTTCTACCTTTTCAAATCTCCTGTTTGATGTGGCGTTGCAGGTTCATGTCATGTCCATTTATTACATACCTTAATTGTTTCTCTCAGGAAATAATTACTGCCAACTCTGGACTTAGGCTCCTGAATATAAATGCTGCTGGAATAGCTGGTATTCGTCACCAAGTATAAAGAAAAAAATCTGCTGACTGGTGTCACAACTCTCAACTTTCAATTCTTATCGACTGAAATGATTTACTCTTTTATGATTTTATTCAGCTAATCCAGGTTTATGCTGACTTTATCCCTCCAGGGTTAACGCAGCTTAGTTGTGGTGCTTTGATTTCAGTGGAAAAAAAAAAATCCGTACATATTTGTTGAAAAGCAGTGGGCGAAAGTCTGGAAGCTAAATGCACTTCTTGATCGTCCTGACACGGCAATATCCCTCTGCTTGGCTTTGCTGTTTCAGTGCGAACAAAGAGATTGCTGGGATTTAGTGTCACATTTCAATTCTATATCAAATTAAAGAGGATAAACAGCAGCAACGGCAGCCACACAGGCTTCATTGAAGCTTTCTGTACCCTGTAACTACCTATCCAGTGGAATGGCTCCATCAGTGCAAGCAGTTAACACTCCCATCCACCTGTTACTGCATCAGCTAATGACAAGGTCTCATGGGCTCAACTTAGAGAAAGGTTCATTCGGCACCTCTTGAGTAGAAACCTGAGCTCTGAATTTTAAGTCCACAGAGGGAAACTTTCAACCCAAAGCGGGCCAGAAAGGATCTACAGCTCTTAAACAGATTTCAAGCTCCAAAGAGGCCCAAATGTCCTCGCCAACCCTTAACATTTCCACCTCTCATTGGCTTCTCATGCAGACGACATGATCGGCTGTTCAATTTATCAGGCGGTTGCTTAATTATAGCTAGTTTAAACTGCAACAACACGCCTGTCCTAATGTCAACATTCTCACATAACGTAATGTAATGACATATTGTTTCATCAGTGTTTTAAATGAGGTTTTGCTTTCGATAATCAGCAGTTTTATTTGCTGATTTATCTTTTGCACATTGCGTTGGGATTTTCACTTGACATAACTCATTATTTCAATCGGCTGTGGAGATGTTGACATTAGATTTGCAGCCAAGCCTCTCAAAAAAGAACTTAAACTGTGACTTAATTACAGGCACTTTGCAAAGCATCTTGGAATTATTTTCAGACCATTATCCATAATTTAAATCAAATTAGTTGAGCTTCAACAGGGACTACTGTGTGAGTTTTAACACCCTTTAGGTTTCCAACAGGAAATAATCAACTACAAGAAAAGCACCGGTAGATGCCTTGAGAATCCATGGAAAGTTAGCGCTGTAGCATTTACTATAGTGGGCTGGCTAGCACACAGCCGGAGTGTGTTTTACATTAGGGAATAAGAGAGTGATACTGTGCTTGAACCTGGCAAGTAGTAACCTTTATGGTGGTAGAGAGGCGGCTGAAGTCAAACTCTCACAGCCGTTTTTCATTCTTTTAACTTTTTCATCTTTCAGTCAAGCTTGCTCTCGGGAGATTATTCGTTTCTCACCGTTGTGATGAAACAACACCTCTGAAATCTAATGGAGAAAAAAAAGAAAACACACATCAGCACTGATCTACTGAATAAAGTCACCTGACATTTGTGAATGAGACGTTATACTGTCAGTGTTCTGCTAGCATTCCAGTCCTGTAAACAGCATACCTTGAGTTTGATGACCAGTTAGCATGTGTACTCAAGCACTTACGAGCATATCTTCTCTTTTATTTGCAAAATGAGAAAGGTGGGAGAGGTGGGGAATTGGACTCCTCCGACCCTGCTGTTCCTAGTCAGTGCGGCTGTAGACAGCTGGGCGCCCACTACAGTTAAGATCAGAGGCCTTGATAACCTGGGCCCTGATTTATGGAGCGCAAGCGGCCTCTGCAATCACCTAATGAGGTAGAGAACGCAGAGTGTTTACATGTTTATTAGATAGCCAAAACCAGCTGGGGACACTATTTTCCTCCACCTCTCTTTCTTCCACTTCGTGTCTCAGCATTAAAAATATTCTGTCTCTTACAGCTTTAATCTATCTATCTGTTAGCCCTTTCATGTGCCTGCTCATGTGCTTACCAAGTTTGCAAAGGTGCATAGGTTTCCATCTGTGCTATGATCCAATGAAATATAATGCAGTCATATAGTTTCTTGTAGCAACTAAAACAATAAAACTGTACAATAATAGCCTAAAACAGATTATGCCAAACAACATGAGGTCTTTTTTTTTCGTGTTTCCATGAGTTTGACAGGCACCTGTGTTGCCCACAGTACGATCTGCAGGTGTGACTGCAAATGCAGCACTTCACCAGACATTAAAGTATCTTCCGACTGATTTAATTCATGCATTTTCTGAGGACTTTGTGTACATTCATGCATGTGAAGATGGAAGCAATTCAGTGTCTACACTGTACTCATTTTCTCATGTGCTTCTATACTGAAAAGAGAGATTCTGTCCAATATTTCACTCCTTTCTTCGCTCACATACTGATTTAAAAGGCTTCAGTAAGCTAATGAGCGCTAACCCACCTGGACTTGAATTTCAGCAGAGCGTTGCTGGAGAGCATCTGTGTCCTGTTTTGGATACTCACTTTGAATATAATGTTTAACACTGACACAAAAAAATCAGAAAGGTCACCTGAAGCCAAAATTAAGGGAAAACAAAAACCCCTTTTATACCGTTGCCAGAAAATAGTTGCCAGTCAATAAAGATATGCCCTTGAGTGTGTAACAACTTCTTCCCAATCAGCACATGTATGTTTTTGATCCCCAGCAGACTTTTTGATCACTCCCACAACCGAACTGCACCACATACTTAGCCATTCTGATTACAGGAGTTCATGCAAGGTGTCCTCGGTAGGGGCTCGTCTAGCTCAGGGCCTTTTCTCAGCTGGAGGAGGCTGGAACTTATAAGGCACTGCAACCTTCACATTAAACAGTTTTTATCTAAGCCTATCTTTTTGCTGGTAATTCAGCTGGTGTGTTTGTGTATGCATGCACATTAGCGTGCATCCATATATGGACATTTTCAGCAACCAGCTTTCACTGAAAATTAGATCTTGTAATCCCTGCTGCCGGCTAGTCTCTTAAAACAAAAGGGAGAACCAAGTGGTGTTATAGGCACGCACTTGCATTATACACATGTATTGTATTAGTATGCACGTAGAGATGACCACTCTTTCAACATTGTTATCTAGATAGTAAGTTATAGGTCTCAGTTCTAAATGATAACATAACACATGTGTGCACGCACATAAACACAAGCACTTTCCCATCAGCATCTCTGGAATCCTTCAGCACCTGGGAAAAACTCTTTGCTGTCCAAAAAAGTTAATGCACAACAGACCCGCTTTCTCTCTCACCCACACACCCTCTCTTTCTCCATTTGACCTTGTAAAACCTTTGCAAATCAAATCCGCTTTCCATCAGGGTTTTGTAATTGGTGTTTTTGTTAGAGGAACAGTGATTCTGAGGGCCTTCGGAGCCTGTCTTTCAACTGGGTTGAATCTTTGCAGCTTTTTGGTTCTTGTTATCCGCTGCTGCGTACTGGTGGTGAGCAGATTGTGTCAGGATCCCTGCTGGATCTGAAGGGGGTTTACAGGTCTCATGACTGTTCTTGAAGAATGGGTTCCCTGGGAGATTACAGTGTCAAGTTCCTCCAACAGTTCACTGCTTAGGTGTTTGTCATACTGGAGCTTGTTGCCAGCTTCCTCTCATCATTCATCCGGTTGCCTGGATGTTCTGACATTTTCCTAGAAAACAGGAGAGCATAATCGAATAGTGGCTTGAGAATTAAATTCAGCCCCCCCCTTCTTAAAGGCCATGACCCTGTGTTTGGTTTCTCTGGACGTGTGCTGCACCTGCATGAAAAATGCCAGAACAGGGATGCACGTATATAAAACACACTGATGTCCTTTCACAAGCACGGACAAGCGCTTTGTTGGTGACGGGTTTGAATTGTGAACCTTCAGCTGACACCTGAGCAGAACGGCTGAACTCATGTGGGGATTCATGAACGGACCCTTTGAGCCTCAACAGATTTACACACCTTCTGGTTTTACACAGCTACAGTAACATGAAGTCAACGCTGGAGAAGTTTGATCATTAAAGTGTGTCAATTCCACTTCTATCTTCCTTCTTTCCCTTTGCCCTTAGATGCCGACCGGCCGGCGCTCTTAACCAGCCCCAACCTCAACAAATCACTCATTTTTATACAATTACCTCCCGCTCCCTTCCTGCGCATGGCTGGGTGCAAGTGTCGCCCGTCTGCCTGCCATTGTGTGCTAATTTTAGGCCCATTATTCGCTGTAACAAATGTGCAATGGGCAGAGTCACTTTCACATTAATAGTTTGCACCCAGAGGGGAAGTCTTCCCCCTCATCATGGATCAAAGGTCTCCTCTATTGTATCTAACTTCCCGTTTCCTTTTTTAGCCACTGTGTGTTGTTTTTTCTCACTCTCTCCACCTGGACCAAAGTACTCGGCCAGTTCAGGGCTTCAAATTGGACACTGCTGTGAGCGACTAGCATGACGAGATGCCCTTTGACCTCCCTCTGTGATTGCGGGTGAGCCAGCGGTTGATTTGTGGAGCTCAGAGGAGATGAGCCAAGATGCATAAAGTGAAAGCTCACGCTCTTGATATCGTGTGTCCACAAAAAAAAAAAAACAATCTGGATTCTATTGTTGTACTGTCAGCGGAGGTGTCCAAATTTGATAAAACGCTTCGTCACCTTTCTCTGGTTCAACTCCCACAGACGGTAAATGATCGAGGCTGAGCAGCTGAGATTACGGTGACCTTGGACTTCCCAAAATAAGCCTTTTTAGAAAAGAACAGCCAACTGTGTGCTTTTGACAGAACGCAAAGGTAAAGCCAACTGCACTTAATTTTTCATTCAAAACACTTCGGCCTTATACATCACCTCCAACGAGTTACTACTTTGGATGACTGATGCAACTATGTGTCACAGGAAGCTGTACAGTGTAGCAGACTGGGAAATACCTCATGTCCAAAACTAAACAAATCTCATCTCGCCATTGTGCTGTGAACAACTGACCCAACACATGTCTCCTATGAATCACACGGACACGTTTGAAGGGAAGATAAAAGGCAATAAATAATCTGGCGAGGAAGTCATGTTTGGTGCCAGAGTCAAGAAACACACTAAGACGGACAGTCGCGCATATTTCTGCTCTTTTAGCCATCAGTCTAATTAGTAGTCATAACAGAACAGAGGGAAAAAGGCGGTCATACAGTGTGTTTTAAGTTTTTAAATAAACACAAGGTTAGCCAAACTTAAATAATCAAGTCATGGGTCGTATGTATCTTCTGTCTCAACCCTCAACGCTAAATAAGACAAAACTTCACAAATGTAGCAGAAATAAATTAAACTACATGCTTTAAAGTGTCAAGTGCCTCTTTTGTCTCTCCTTTTTGTCTGATGAATGACTGTATACAGAAAGAGATACGTAAAGCTCCTCCACGCACTCATCATTGTCACTTTACAGTAGTTTCATTAAGCTTTTTCCTCCAATAGATAGAATCTGTAGAAAATCACACTCTATGCAAGCATTTTTCTCACAAACAGCCATCTGTACCCATATAAGTTTGCAGATGTGTGTTATTTCGTGATAAACAAATTTCAGAATAGGAGTAGGACTGAAAAAGTCATGACTCAGTGGGGAAACATTTCTGCGAGCCCAGTGATCCTGTAATTAGGGCCACACAGAGGGTGAAAGGGATGGCTGATTGCTGAGGGGGCGACCTCTCGGGTGATGGGGGATGGAGGGATACAGGAACTGCGGCCAGCACTGCGGCTATGGGAGTGTGTCATCCTCCGCCATGTGACGTGTCCGTGTTAATGCAGAATGTCCCCAGTGGGACGTCAAAGGGACCGAGCCCTGCAGACTTACAGAACGAGCGCTTTGCTCATGATACTTTAGGTCAAACATCGCCCCCCCCAGCAGTCAAGGCTGATGACTTTACAGGAACTGTGTAGAGAGCCACAGCTAACTCTCAACGAGTGGGATTCAGAGCATAAAAATATTGATTCATAGTGTATGGTGCTGCAAACATATAAAACAGTTTGCATTTTATCTGTGTTCCTTCTCCACCAGTCGCATTTTTAAAATAAAAACAGATCTAAGCTAAAATGAGTAGAAGTAGCATCTAACTGTTTAAACAGTTTGTTCTTTTCAAGTCTTATTTTGTTAAAAAAAACAAAAACTTTAGCTATCATTTCACATTTGAGATCTCAGTTGCTGATTGTTAGCATTTGGTATTTGTACTTGTAATAAAACTGTAAAAATAAACTGTCAGATAAAAGAAAGACAGAATGAGAAAATAAAAGACAAAGGGAGGGAGCGTGAGCAGGGGCTGACAGTATAACTTGGACACACTCTGGCAACAGTCTGCATCTACATTGCAAACATTTCCTGTATTTTTTAAAGATTTTCAGCCATCCCTACGCCTGCTGCTGTACCTCTAAAGGTTGTTGATGTATATGAGTAACCAGCTACTGTAAGTTAGAATATGACATTATTTGCAATTAATATTCAAATTGTTTGTTTTAGTTACATGTCAAACAAACCTGAAAGCGTTTTTGTGTGTCCATGATTTTGACAGGCACCTGCACTGCCACACTGTTATCTGCAGGTATGACCAACATACTTTACCAGACAATGTAACATCTTCCAATGTGTTATTAGAGTGCTTCTTATGCATGCGTGCATGTGTGCATGGAGGAAGTCATCCCTTGTAGTAAAGTTAATTTCTCATTAAACCCCATTAAAAGAAATGTTGATGAATAATAAGCTACTTTTTGCACACAAAGTGCATTTAAGAACCTAAATAAGCTAATATATTATAAACCACCTGCCAGATCGTTCATACTGACACATGTTCTGTCTCCGTGCCGGACACTGCCTGTTTCTTTAGCCTTGTGTTCCCAAAGCTGGCATGTCTTTCTCTGTTACCCCCAAGTTGTTGCAGCCTCACTGGACTCTGCTTGGAACGAGCGCAGACAAATTGACTTCATCCTCCTTTGAAAAGTTCAGGGGTCTGACAGACAGACACATACACACACAGATGGAGAAGAATATCTCTGAGCATCTGTATGTCATGGAGTCATGAGGCATCTCGTGGGGCATGTTTAGAGAGTACGGAGCGGGGTTGAGGGGCAGTGGGGGTTCGTGCTGTGTGGAATGGAGCAGACTGAAGGGGGGCAGGTCATTGTGCCTTCAGGCAGGTGGGGGTGGGCTCAGGAGTTAATTGGTAGTTTGGGGTTTGATGCTGAATGGTGATGACAAGTCTGTGTGGCCGGGCCCAGTGAGCCCCGGCTGCATATTCACTGTGTCGCAGGGCATCGCGGCAACTGTCACAGCTCACCAAGCTATAGAGATAGAAATAGAAAAAGGGGCAGTAAAGGGAGGAGAAGGAAAGATGGAGGGTTTTTTGTTGTTGTTTTGTTGTTTTGTTGTTTTGTTGTTGTTGTTCTTATGCCGCTTTTTTGCTTTTTCAGCTCAGTGAGATCTCAAAAGATCGGCCTAAATCTACCATTACCACTTTTCTTTCTCACCATTTGGTGTCGAAAAGGTCCAACGCTTGTATGCTGGCATTTGGTTTACAATGAGTATGAACTGTTCACTTGCCTGGTGAGAAGTGAGAGCTATGACTGTTTCAAAGCCAGCCAGTAAGTGGTAGAGGGGGGGGGGAGTTGGGGCCAGAATGAGGCTTCATGGATGCATGACGCTGGGGTGACTCACTGAAGCCCTGGTCCTAATTGTGGCCCAGGGAAACTGTTGTAGCCAGGGTGCAGGTCACCCCGGGCCCCAGGAAGGTTACACTGGCCCTCTTAAACCTGTTGTTGCCTGGCGCTCACATAAAAATTACACCTCGTAAATATGTACAGCTAGGGAGTGTGTGAGGCAGGACGGGGTCAGTCACTTTTCTGAACCCTGCCCTTTAAACTTGCAGTCACCTTGGTCCTGCTGCCGACTGCCTGTTAGGTTGTTCTCTCACAGCCTGCGTGGCAGTGTGGGAGACAAGCAGCTGTGTGTTTACAGGCTTGTTTTTCACCTTTTTTTGGCACCTCATGTTGCACTTTAGCTGATTACAAAGTGGTTCAATAATCTCCTGCACTTCATTATCTTCTGAGGAAATATATATATTTAAGGAGACTGTCCATCCAAGGAGCCAACAGGACAGCATTTGTCATGTTAGCATGAGTATTTTCAACTGGCAAAGACCTCTTGGGGCCATATTAATTATGATTCCTATATGTTGGGAGTTATTTAGGGTTGACAAGTGAATAAACAAAATGTGAGACTGTCTTAAACCTGCAGTAACATTATGCTCCACTCACACAGCTCTGAAATCAAAGGGAAATCAAACATAGATGTTAGTGTCTTTAATATAACAAAGCTTTACCCACAGTGCTGTTCTCTAAGATTTTTTTCCATGGCTTGGGGATTTTAAAATCATGTATTTACAACTGTTCATTTTCATTTTTGCAGGTCACTGCACCACTTCACCATAGTTATGCGCTGGCACTGACAAAAATAGATATATTTCAGAGTCAGAAGCTAAATGCAGTTTACTGCCAGTGACCTCTTTGTTTGCACCTCCAACACTGGTCATCATTCACAAATACTCGCATGTGTATGCGTGTGTTTGTTTACTGTTCCCTCGTGAAAATCAACATTGGTTTCTATGAATATGATTGGTTAACTAACCTTAACCAAGTGATAACAGCTGTAATTTTGTTAAAGGCTAAAAAGTCATAATTTTATCCAACACCAAGAATTTTTTTGTTTTTCAAACTGCATCTTTTTTTAACCCCAACTATCTATTTCTCAAAACCTGATCACGTTATGTTTGTAACTCAACCAGACCTTAGTATTCATAGATCATAAAATGCATTTTTTTTTCCAACAGCATGTGGTTTTGAAGAGCACTGGGAAAATGATTGGGTCAGATCAGATTAAAAAAGCTTACATGTGTCTTTCTGGATGGCAGTAATTTGTCAGGGCTTGTAAGAACTTATCTTAGTTAATTACTTTTTTAAATCACTGAGCAAATCAAACTTAGTTCTTGGGCAAAACATACGATGTCAGGCCGTGATGACATGCAAAGAGCAAAGAGTCCTCCATCAATTTAGCACTGCAATCCTGTAATACTGATTCAAGATGGTCAAAATGATTTCAAAATGATGCATCAGTCGTCCATCAGAGCGTCCACAAATTCTTCTTACTTGTTTATCTGAAGTCCAATGCCCACAAAACCCTTCAGTTGCCAACAGCTCTGTTGGAGATTCCTGTGTATGTTATGCTTATGGCGGCTAACATAACCTCAAGCTGCTAGCTTGAAGCAGAGATGAGGAGCAGAACTACAGAGGTTTGATTAACTCTACTTTCTTTCTCTACACCTTCAGATTTCATATTTTTAAATCTTGTAAGACATTTCTCCACATGATCACAGCACGTTTCTCAGATGTTCCCTCCAAGAGCATTAAAAAGGCGTAGCAGGGTTAAGTTTCTGGTCATATAGGCACATCAGTATTTTCGGTACTTGGTCTGTAGACGCAGGTCTTGCCAGGCCACTTACTGTATGCATGAGGTGTATTATTGTATGTGCATACGTGTAGAACACGTCTGTGGTAATAAGGTCTCCTTTGTCATTAAGGTGAGTAATGAGGATACAGGCCACAGAGAGCCTAAGGGAAGGCATCAAAACCTTTGTCAGTCTGATATTGTTTTAGAAGGTATTTATTCAGCTTCAGCCTCATTACCCTCTCTCTTTCTCTCTCTCTCTCTATTTCTCTCTCTCTCTCCTTTCTTTGCCAATTTTCTCCTTCTTTGGTTCCCAGGGACCTATGTGGGAACAATAGATGTACAATTAACGTGGGCCAGGCATGGGAGAGCGAGCGTTTGATGTTCCTGTTGAGTGGCCTCCTTGCTGAGGGTAGGAAAGCAATGTTTGGCAGCGCTCAGGCTTTACTGTGTGTTTTCCTTCTCTCTGAAGCATATTAGCTCCCAGATTATTAAAATTTAGGACATAAATAAGCTGATGGCAGCTGCAATATGCCAGAAATAATGTTTACAAAGCCAAGGCCCTCATTATCTCCCCAAGGTCTAAAGTGGGAAGACAAGGAGTGGGTGATAAAAAAAAGAAAAATGCTTTTAACCTCATTTATGCTCACTTTTGCTCTGCTCTTCTTCACTCTCGTTTCCTCAGTGTAAAGAGCAAGGCAGAGCAAATAAATAGTCATGCTATTATCAACCAAGTGATAACAGTAGCAATGGAAATTTACTCCACTAGCTCTGGTAGTGGACGCATAAAGTAAAGTAAATATACTGATGCACAATTTCCTCAGTCATTTTCCATACCTAACTATTCTCTCTCAGTGTGCAAGACATTGGTGCATCCCAGCATGCATTTGGAAAAGGTGGAGAAACATGCTGTTATAAAACCTTCTGCTTCTTCTGTCTTCTGGCCTGCACACTGGGCCTATCAATACATCAGCTATGATTTATTTGCCACATTACCACAATATTTTCCTTGAACTTTTTTTCAACGGCATTGGATATAAGATATCTGCAGATTTGTCCAGTATTGATATTTTTGTATGACTATTGAGTTGACTCAGCATTGCAAACTCTGCATTTGTAGATGCTATTGGAGGGAAGTAGTGAGTACACAGTAAGAACAAGCAAACACACAAGGCGAACCACTGACCCTCCATGCTGCCATCCACATACATTATCTTTTCATCCATTTTCTACCTCAGCATAACCTTTTTGGGGTGAAGCTATTTCAAGCATTCGCTGAGAAATAGGAAGGATAAACCCTGAACTTGGAACCAGTTCGTCACATTCACATATATGAAGGTTTATAATTTCCATTTCATCAGACCATTAGACGTTTGATGGAAACCAGGCTAAGACTGAGAGAGCACACTACATTCACCCAGGGTCAATTTTAAACCTGGAAATTTTCATTTTTAAAAATAGTAGCTTTACAATAGCATGGATGTCTATCCCCACTAAAAGACATAATTCAGAAAGATGTTTCCAAACAAACTAAAATTGACTATTTCTAGAAAACAAAACAACCTATCCGTCTGGTACCTGTCCTCAATTTTCTTGAATAGACTTGTCTCCGCTGGGCTCAGATGTTTTCCACGAACGTTTTCACAAAAGAGACAAAAAATAAAAAAAACTGTTCAAGAGAAAACAGTGCAAAGGGAGAACTACATCCACTGGAGTTCAGCAGCCAAATAAAACCCACCAACATGAGGAGTACCACCAATTCATCTTTAAATGTGGTCACAAAGGGAGGACATTCAATTGCATGCAAGCTTTGTGGTTACATATTGACCAATCCAGGAGAAATATTGGGGAGCCATGAAATGGTTTAGGCTGGCTGTCCTGGCAACCCGAGAAGGAGTAGCAGCATTTACATGGCAATGAAGGCTCATTGGGAAGTTCATAGGAGCACAGCCATGAAAATGTCACAACAAAACACTTGTGTGGTTCGTTTGTTTAGTTCTATGTGATTTGGGATGAAAGATGCCATATTAATATCTAATCCACTGCTCTGTTTTACACAATGCCATCATAATGCATCAGAAATACAAAGCCATATTTAGAGGGTAAATGCTCAAGTGTTAATTTAGATCAGTTGAAATCCAGCATATCTCCTCCTTGATGGTGTGTGCCATGACTTGATGCTGCAATTTGGGTCACACAGAAAACACAATGCCTGCATGTATATGTGTACTCCGAGTGTGTGTGTAATAAGCACGAATACACAAACCAGTAACAAACACAATCACACGCTTGCACATACACAAATCACGAAACAAACACAGTGCATACAGTTTGGACGCAGTGGTGGCAGGTGCTTGTTCCAGATTTCATTGTTGTGTCGGTGTCTTTGATCAGAGGGGACGCTGATGGAGGCTTATGAAGGTCAGGGTGTGTTTTCATAAAAAGATGAGGGCAGCGTGTCAAATAAAAGCATGTTGCTTTGTTGGGAAAGAACCAGGGAGAGAGTCAGCGTTGAAGTGTGAAGTAATGAGGAGGATGTTGGATCTTCTGAGGCAAAGCATAAGCAAATGAGAAACCGCACAGATGCTCACACGCAATGTCACCCTCTCTATTACAAACACTGGAGACTGAGGTTTGTATTACACCACCGTAGGATTCAGACTATTAAAACAGATGTTTGGAGCAAATTTTGACATTTTTGGGAAACACACTTATTCACTTTTTAAGCCATTCATTGAATATATGGCTTATGCCAGTAAATGGTAAACCTAGCTTAGCACAAAGACTAGAAAAAGAGGGAAACCGCTTTGTGGTCAAAGGTAGCAAAATCGACCGAAAAGAGCCACTTAAACTCACCAGTAACATGTTATATCTGGTTTATTAATCCATGTGAACACTAAAGAGACAAAAAAGACCATTTGTCTGGTTCTGTGTCTTAGTAAAGGTAACGTTTCTGTCACCATGATACTGTAATTATTTACATTAAAAGTGAGGTGTAAGATTGTGTAAGTACATAATTGGAAATGACACACACCCAAATGTCACGCGACCTACGTGATGTGACAGATGAGTGACATGAGTGACATGAGTGACATGAGTGACGCTCAATCTTTTAAAAAAAGAAACCCTGTAAAGCCGGTCCTTCATGTTAGCTTTCCACAGAACCGATTAACTCTCCTTTAGCATAGCTGCAGCTCTCAACATGGCCAGACTTGCAATGAGTTTCCCCCTTTTTTTACAATTTTTTTTCAGCGCGCCATGATGCGTACCACGATGACGGCCACGTTGGTGTTGGTTGGGTGTAACCTTGCCTGACCTTACACAACAACAATGAGCATCTCTCTTGACCTGTTAAATTATTCTTGAAATTGACAGTTATATGTTTTTATACGTTTAACTTTTTTCACAATTCAAACAGAATAATTAAAATTCTTTGTCTCTTTTCACAGAACCATGTATATTTTTGTCTGAAATAAGATCTCTTTGTGGTTATTGGCTTAGATTAGTTGCCAGGCAATCAGATGAAACACCAGAGAGTTAAGGTGGTATCAGTGCTCTCATCTGATTCAAAATGTTCAACTATTTAAGGCTGCCATTTATTTTAAGGCCAGGCAAATATTGTTTTTTGGGTTTTATTTTTGAAACATCTATTTATCGGATCAGCGTAACCTCTTTGGACATTCAACCAAGACTACAATTATTCCACGACCTCAAACAAATGCTATGAGTTGCCACAACATAACTATAAAACATGAATCATGCTTGAGTTTCTCAGGAGAAGATATCATACGAAAGGAAGTTCAATAAGCTGACAGTGATCATTTTGCAGTAAACTTCAATATAATGTATCGTTTGGTGATGCCAGGCTACAATTTGTAGACATAATCCTATAAAACTCACTGAATATGACTGTAAAGTTTTCAAATACTCACAATAATGCCAACCAGTACTTATATAGAGCAGAGGGATTACTTTGTAGGAAATTGTTTTAAAAAACTCACTAAATCCCACAAAGAGTGGCAGTTCATGGCAGCGACTGAGGCAGACGAGTGACTTTTTGTTTTTACCTCAGTGTTTTTTTTCCATTTTCTTCTGCTGTGGTCGGTGTCTTTTTGCATGTCTAAGACTTTCCATTTGGCTGTCACTGTCAATCTTCTTCTTATCTTCTAAAAACTCATCTGCTTCTCTTGGCAGCTAATGGAAGTGGTGTGGAGGTGTGGCACTTAGATGGCATATGAGCAGGCTGCCTATAGTGTCAGCATGGAAGAATAACTTCCTGTGACGGCTTACGCTATCACAGGTAAAGGAGGGAAGGTTGGAATACTGACAGAATAAAGATGATATCACTGAACTAAGGTCACCGTGGCCATTTAAGGTTACAATGCAGCAAGTTATTGAGGTACAAAAACAACATTTGACATTGAATAACAGCTACAGAATGGGTTTTATATATATATATATATATATATATATATAAGTATGTCAGTGTTTTGTATTAAGGGAGCAAAGGTATAAAGCAGTTTGCTCCTGTGAAACAAACAAAGTGGATAAACACATGTCTGACCAAACGGTGTTAGTATGGAAAAGCAATGCAATTTATCAGTGGCGCCTAAACAAATTGGCAAAGGGGGGAAAACTTCAATACACTCTGCATAGGATTTAATGAAACTGATACGACACATGCAAATGCTGCCAGCTGCGTAGCTCCATTTGCAGCTGACAGGGAGCGCAGATAAATCAGAAGTCAAATGCCAATACGTCATCAGCCAAGTGTCTCAACCTGATGAAAAACAGGAATAATCAGATTTGGAGACGCTTTTTGGAAGTGGAAGTTTTTCGGGGAGTGGGATTGTTGGGTGATGATATGAGCAGAACAGACAGAACAACGAGCGCCTTTTTTTCCCGTCTGACTGACAGTCCCAAACGAGGCTGATCTCAG
>JAQNCA010000013.1:13116533-13136284 GCA_029783725.1 Acanthurus tractus
CCCCCCCCCCCCCCCCCCCCCCCCCCCCCCCCCCCCCCCCCCCGCCCCCCCCCCCCCCCCCCCCCCCCCCCCCCCTCTAACAAAAACTATTTATGCAAATGCAGTGGCTGTGGGATGGAAAGCACTCCCAGACAAGATCAGATGTTTTCAAACAGGCTGCCGTGCTGAGTTGGCAGATGTTCTGTCGCTTCGGCGGGGACCCTTTTAAACAAAAGCTGTTGATGGCTCTCCCTCCCAGCGTCGAGTGTGAGGCCGCACCAAGAGCTGCGTTTTCCTCAGAGCCATCTGGAAGATGGCCGGGGATCTGCTGGGCTGAAGCTGGCTGAAGCTGGCTTTGCACAGGAGCACCGGGGCAAGTGAGGGAACTGATCAAAATGAATACTAATGGTCTAATAATAGCAACTTGACTTCTTTTATTGACATGAGAGGGGAGAAATGTTGATATTAGCACAAGTCCTCCCATCGTTAAAATGTAGGCAGATAATGTTTTTAAGCCACATTTAGGATGGAGATTAATACGTTTTTGAATGGCCTTTTGTTGTAATTATAAGTGTCTTTTCCAAAAAAAAAAAAAAAAAAAGAGCTGATAAACTGATCCGGTTCAATATGTAAATTTTAACAGCATCTTGTATTTGCTTTGTGCATGACATAAAATGTATCACCTTGCTTAGATTTGCAATGATGTGTGTGCCAATTAAAGGGCTGTAATAATAGATTGTAATCAAATAACAATCTACTGTGTGGAAGTAATCAGAAGAAGTGAACAGTCGTTAAAGTGTAATCACATGGGAGTCAAACACTAATATCATCAAGGCTGGAGGCTGGTTCATATGGTGCACAGCTGGAATAACTCATTTTACACATGGACAAGAATACAAGTAAATAATTTAGAATCGTAAAGCCTCACTTAAACCGCACGTCTATTACACAAGTATACCATAGCATTCTCTGCACATGAAAGCTTAAAAATAGAGCTTATATATGATATAAACATTAATCAACCTTTTTTTTTTTCTTTCAAAATGTGTGTGAAGATAAAAAACCCTGACTCATGACTGGAGTTGATTTATCGTGTCACATGAAAACGAGAGATCGGCTCTGATAAAAGTTACGCAAACATCTGTCTTCTCTGTTACATAAAATGATGGCGTCAAGTTGAGCAGCCAAATATGTGACTCAGACTTCACACCTCTAAAGCTGTGTTCCTCATTGTTCTCATTGTCTTGGAGGAACTCCAGCTGAAAGTGTCAGTTTGAAGTATCAGCTTTGATGCCACGTTCAGCACGCTGAACCTGGTGACAGCGACAGAGGTCACGTGAAATTAAAGCAGGAGCTACTAATTCTATCACCTCCCACACTCATGGCTCACACTTGGCTGGTGATGATCCTGTGCGGTGCCACCCACAGCTCCTGCAGAGCCATGAACTCTGGCTGACCTGGCTGGCACATCAGAGGTCAGACAGAGAGAGGACCCACCACGTTGTCCGTCCTCCCATATGACCACTGGCTAAAAAGGCTGCCATGACAGACAACAGACAGACAGCAAGGTACCCAAGGAGTGTGTGTGTGTGTGTGTGTGTGTGTGTGTGTGTGTGTCTGTGTGCGTTTGTGTGTGTGTGTGTGTGTCTCCCTCACCCTCTCTTTAAAGTTAAAAAGAAATCAACACTGTTACCATCACCATCTACAAAGCAGTGTGAAGCTACAGCCCACAGCTGCCTCCGCTTCAATGGAAGACACCGTGTTAGAGCAGCACATGGCTCTGCCTAGCCAAAGTCACGCCTGCACTCTGACAGGTTATCTGAAGAGACGGGGATCAGTCACTTTTTTTCTGCTCTGTTCAGTAGACAGGTCGGTCAACTCTATAAAGTCACATTCAAAGCAACATTAGAATTACACAAAATGCATTGTTTTGCATTGTGGGGTGACCGATGTGTCTGTTGTGATGATCAGCTGTAATGGTCAGCGTTTTAACGTTCCCTCTCAGTAAATTAAGATCATTTTTTTCCAACTGTTGCATCCATTGCTTTGCCATTGCCAGTAAATCCTTAAAAAAGAGAAACATCACGGGATCATAACTCATCATCAGCTGAGTTATTGTGAGCATTTAACAGTTAGGTAGCCTGAAAAGTGAGAGAATTATTCACCCTGAGCAGCTTTAACAATACATATGTGGCGAAGTTCTTGTAAATTAAAGTTAAGGCCATTATGATGTGGATATATTGTAGAATCTCTTGACAGTATGAATATAGAATACATTTCCATTACATGTCACTATTCGGCTAAAAGATGCCGTCCTTTACATTCTGTTTCATGACAACAATAAGCCAGAAATTTAGTGTTAAGTTGACCTTTTAGCTTTCCTAAGAGGGCTTTTTTGAACAACCTTGTCGTCGCATGCTGTGCGCTGCCGGCTGAAAAGCGACATAAAATGTCATTGAATTCTAATTGTGTTTCCGCTAATGCTATGTCAAGCCAGAGCCCGGCCTCCTTTGTCCAGTCTGCAGGCCATTTGGCTGCAGCAATGCACTTGGAAAGCAAGATAACAGGTGAATGGCCATGGTCTAATAGGCCATCTGTGGAAAACACATTGTAGTCAATTAAGAGTCCACTGCCTCCAGTTGTGATGGCCATTAGACAGCCCCACCACCACAAGTGACTCTTCAGTGGCTTTTACTCTTCAGCTACTCGCTTCTCTTCATTCATGGTGTCCTCGAACTGCCCAGTCCCTCAAAGCCTGACTTTTTTGTGCAGTTTTGTTGTCCACTAGGCATTTCTAGGTTCTATTGAAACGCAGTTTTCCACTCAAGGATTTTGTGTGACCCTGATGGTCCAAAAAACATCCGTTACAACCTCTTTTTCTCTCTTGTCCTCATAATTTTTCCCCCACTGCATCGCACAAAGGGAGCAAAGCTCTTATTTCCCCTCTAGAGGACATCCTTCAGAATCATAACATTTCTTCGACAATTGCGTTTACTATTTTTATATGTAGTCCTTCACACACAATGCCCAACTATCTAACACGCACATGCACGCACATGCACACACATGCACACACATGCACGCACATGCACACACATGCACACACATGCACACACACACTAACAGGCACTTGACTCTCCTATGCTTGCCATTGCCACTTGTTTTGGACTAATTTCAAAATTCTGCATCAGTTGAAACAGAGTAAACGCCAAAGAGTTTATGAAATCAAATCACCTCAGATGTGCTGCTGTGACCTGGAGCTTCCAGCAGCCTTCAGTGCTGATGTTGGCTCTGCTGCGACCACACCAGACTTAAGCAGCACTTCCTGTTTTTGTGACACAGTGCCTTTTTTCTTTGCCAGTTTTTCTGTCTGTAATTTACTTCACTGCCTTTCATGTTTGTGATTTCCAAGAAAATCTAATCAGCTCTTACTGTATGTTTGCATGAGCGAAGGAATAGAGGTCACACAGCTATCTTGTTGAATAGGATGGAGAACAGCTGGGTGATAGTCACGCTGCGCTATCATTTATTATTTTCATTTGCTTAAATAAACTAGTAAGTCAATACTGCTCCTCTTCAAAGGTCAGGATATTATCTCATCTGCAGTTTCAGCCTTATTTACAATGACAGCGCAAATGCTTATTGTTATGGCGAAGCCTCGGATGTAATCTCTCTAGATGTTGTAATGTGGAGGGCAGATGTTGGGAAACAAAGATTTACTCCTCTTGACAATACAGAGTAATAAAGGCCTTATCTTCCTCTTCACACAGCTTGTTATATGGCACTATTAAATTATGATTGCTTCTACCACTCACTGTTTTTACACCATTAATGATTGTACTGTTGAGCCTTGATGCTTTATGTTGCTTGTAAATAAATCTAATATATGTAACTCATATATCTAATTAAAGAAACAAAGATGTCAGAAAAAAATTAAATGTTCAACTGCCTCCTGAAGTTCTGTATATCAGGTCTTTGTCCAAACCCGGTCTTTAGTATGACAGAGACCCTATTTCTTTCCAAAACCTTGAGAGCTTTAACATTTTTAATTAGCACAATATACTGTATAAAAAAGTGGATTTTCAGCAGTTGTAGAAAAAGATAAGGCCCGTCTTTACCTTAAAAGCAGCAAAAGCTTCCCTGCAATAACATCCCTTTACAAGTAAATTCAAAATGTAAAAGCAAAAGAGTGATGGTAATTTTTTACTGCTTAGTTTTGGCTGTGTTGTTTCAGAACCCTCTCCTCTCAGAAATTCAGTTTTCCATGTTTTAGTGCCCTAAAATGCATTTTTTTAATGCAAAGAGAGATGCTTTTTTTGTTTTTATGTAGCAATACAACATATAACAAAATATTACTCAGATTTTTTTTTTTTACATATTTTAAAATGTGTCTGGTGGGGGAATTTTATCTGTAGAAATGGATCCCTAATGGTTAGGTCAAGGCTCATAACCATAGGACCCTACAACCATCAAAAAATGTTGTTCACTCTGCTGGATTGACAAGATGACCAATAGATCACACTTTTAACTGTATATTCCCTTAACAATCAAAATTTGTTTTGGGGTTTCTAACATCTTATTCTGGATTCATTTATTGTTTCCAGCAAAACAACCCTATCACACCTTAACAGTATTTTTACATACTTTTTGATGTGTCTGGAGAGGAACTTAAGACATAGATGACAAGATATTGGCCAAATTTCAAAGAATCATCTTGGGTTTTTGACATGTGACACACACTTATAGACTCATCTGCCAGTGTTGGTCTTCTTTACATGCTGCTTTTACCAGTTTATTTATTTTTCTTGTCAGTCTCAGTGTCAAGTTTATGCACTGCTCACCAAATAATTGTGTAACCTAGGTTCTATTCCACGTCCCCCTCCACTGAGCTCTGACCTCACCATAAAATGTATCTGATGTGGTATCTTGTCCTGTTTGAAAAGAAAAACCAAACCACAAAACAACCACATAAAAAAACATCTGAAATGTAGAAGTTTATCTTAAAGTTAAAATACAAGCGAGAGGTAAATAGGCTTCTTAAAATTAAGCTTAAGTATAATGTATTACATTCCACCAAAATCAAATGATTAGAGTCTGTGGCTTAAAGGAGGACACCGAACACAACATCATTTTCAAGAGTTTTAATAATTTACTAAAAAAGAGTGTAAAAGTAACAGATCTCTTCCACTAAAGTGGATCTGTTTGATATTCAAAGTGATGACAGATGCAACAAATTTTTGCAAACTTGCCCTTGTCTGTACATTTGTGTACACTCACTTGGCAATTTAACCTCTTGGCTGTAATTAATTGAGTTTTTGTAATTGTATACTGTATATCAAAAAAGCTCACAGCAAAAAAATACTTTGATATGAATCACTTGAAAGTAAACCAACCAGCATGAAATGTACAGCTCTAAGAAATTCCAAAAAACACAGCTGAAAAGTGTATATACAAACATGCTAGGAACCTAACAAAGAGCAGACTGAGTGAAGCTGAAGAGACAGGCCTTTCTACCGGTTTGCTTGACATCATTAAGGAGAGCCAATGAAATAAAGCATCATTCTTAAATACTTAATAACCTTGCAATGTTCAAATACCAGCGTCTTCTATTGCCTATTTCAAGTTTTTTTAAGCAGAAGAGGAACACTTTATAAATATAGAGTATACTGTATCTCCTGCATCAATTTGTTTAATTTAAACTCATTAAATAAAAAGGTAAAATGTTCAGTATCTGTAGAAAACAAACAGGAAAAAAAAAATCCATTTTCTTTGATAAATGTTCATACTGTGTCCACTTCTAAAGAGACGGTTGTGTCCATCAGCCTTATCATTTAAGTGCCTGCTTGGAAGAGGTAATATATATTTATGTATATACACATATATATCAAATTCTATGACATGATATAATTTGTATAAATATGGCATCTTTACAATTGCATTAAAATGACTTTTTTTTTTTTTATTTCAGATCCCAAGACAATTAACAGTCCATTGGGGAAAAAAAGGCCTTGTTTAAGATTCTCATTTTCATGTTTTAAATATTAAAAATAAGTCTCAATTCTTTGCAAATGTTAAGTCTTACATTATAAACAACACTTCTGTCTGAACTGGTCAAATAGTTTTCCATTGTGTTCACATCTACAACACTTTGGAAGGTGAGGAAAAAGTGCCTTTATCAAATGCTCCCCCTTTGGAGTAAATGAGGACGTTTGCCCCTTTAAGAGTAAAGGTATAAGATTCATCAGCCCGACTGCAAGTCTCAAAAAGCTCAACAGTGCAGTTCTATACAAAAAAAAAAAAGTAAAAGCATCACCAATGTGACAAAGCCGTTTGTTTGTGTTGTCATGCCGTTTTGCTGGTTTGCACTATATGGAGTCACGCGGTCCTGCACACAAGCCCCTTTTCACAGGCTGAGAGTGTGTGAAGAGAATCATACAGTTTCTCTGCAAAAGTCATTCACTGATGCTTCAAATGCCACTAAGAGATGTAGCTCGAGTGGGACGTAATGCTATTTCGATCAGGAGAAAGGTGATGCTGTGATATGTCAGTAAAATGGGCATAGTTGGTCGAATCCATCGGTTTCCCTCCTTTAGAAAGCACCGTAAGTGTCACAGAATCAGTTTTTTGACGGTACAGATTGTATTGAGTTTGCAGGGTGTTGCACTTAACAAGTAGAAGTGAAATTGTTCGGAGCTCTTTTCTAATTCATTCATTACATTCCGAGCATGGGAGAGTCTGACCTCCCCCCCCCCTCTTCTTTAATTTTGTCCATTGAATCCACGTCTAGCAGAACCAGCAGAAGAGCTCTGGTGCTCTCTGGTGTCCAAAAGGAGGAAGCGTAGGCACGGAGGAAATGAAGGTAACCATCAGTCCCCTCACAGCTGTCCTTGAAAAGTCTCTCATAGCTAAAGCATGTTCAGGATGGCATTGTACATTTGGACCAGTACGGCCAAGTGGACAGGCAGGCAGGACTGACGGTCTTGGGTGGCCGGGGTGCACGTCAGCCAGGAGAGGGCGTTGTACTGCTCCAATACAAACCTGTGTTTGAAAAATAGACAATTTAAGCAAAAAGTTGACTTGATTAGAATAACAATGCTAAAAAAAAAAAATCTATTGTTATGTTAAACCACCATCTCCCACCAGTTATAATCCACATGCAAATAATAAACACTTTCATTTTAGTGATAAAGAAATAAGTTAAGACATATCCTTCGGGTTATTGCAAACAAATTAAAAAACAGCATTTGTTGTAAACAATAAGACCGTTAATAAAAAATCTAATTAAGTATTTAATTAAATTCATGGCCAAGGGCTTTGAGAGCCTTGGCTTGTTTTGTACACACCCTCTGGTATGTGCATTTCTTTAAAGCAGATGATAAAGAAATCTAAAGGGACAGCATGTGTTTTGGATTTACCTGAGCACATCAGAGGTGGTCTTTGAGTCTAAGGGGTGAGGGGTCCTCTTTGTCTTGTCTGACACCAGCTCATCTGACTGGGCTATGGAGATGTGGTGGTGGAGGGAGGCCTGGTGCAAAGACACAAAGAGCACAGACAGATGTTGACGCATGCCTGGTTATAGTCAGCAGCCATATGCCTCTTTAATGTTTAATCACATAATTAAAAAGCACTTCTGCACTAATCAGTTTATCAGCATCACTTTCCATCTCGCCATGTTTCTCTCTTGAATAAAATAAGCTTCACTTGCATTTTCTTTGTCTGCATAAACTATCACACACACACACACACAGTTTTTTTGAATACCTTAAGAAAGAGTGGACACTGGCTCTCAGCCTGCGGGCAGGAGGCCCAGAACCAGTGAGGAAGTCCATTTGCCTGTGCTGTGGAGACGTAGTAGCCCAGAGCCAGCGGCTGCTGCTTCAGCTCTTCTGGTGGACTGTCCCTGGACAGCAGGCGCTCTCCCTGGCTCTGCACACACAGGACAAGGCCAGCAATTAATTACAAACCTATCAAAGGATCTGAATAAAACCTGGGTCATGGTCCAAACCATTTATTCATCCATATTCATCTTACAATTTAGAGCCTTTGTACTGTCATGAGTGGGTTTTTCATTTTTTTTAAAATCAAGAATATCTAAACATATCATTTTAACATTGATGCATGAAAAGAGCACTGAGGGAACTGTTTACATAAGTGAATAACGTTGCATATTTATGTAATATTAAAAGAATTGTTCCGCAGATTTACAGTTTAGCAATTGCCATACAAGATCTGCCTACAGTATTATTTTGTTTTCCATGTTTTAAGCTTAAACACATAATAACTTTATGTCAAATCAGATATTCCTGGGTAATAGCATGTGATCTTTGTGGATAACAAGAAATATAGTACATACAGTTCCAGCAACCCCATTAGAACAAGAAAAACATGTCTGTTTTGACTAAGTGATAAGCAACTTCATGATTTCCATTGAAAACTTTTTCTGCTCCAAGTTTCTTAATTTGTGGGTTTTTTTTCATCACATGGATTTTACATTCATATATGTTACAGTTACTTTAAGCATAACCATGACCACTTATAACCTGTTGTTTGTCCATAATGAACAAAGTGCTGTAATAAAGTTTGTCAAACACTCGCTTCTTCTGTTCCTCCAAATAAAACTCCTCAGCAATTTATTATACTTAGCAAACCTCAAAGTCTTAACTCTTTTTGATAGCATGGAGTGTTGAGTGTCATCTTCTATGCTTAAGAGAACAAAATCAAATTTGAACCTGAAGAGGACTATATTTCAGTTCCACCTAAACACATTTACACCACTGTCAAAAGCTTTGACATGTCATTGAAAGGCGGTGTCGTTAGCAACAGCTCAAGCCCCTGCTAGGATGTTTTCTTACATTTATTTTTTTGTCTCACCTTTGTGTGCTGGAAGTGTGATCCCATCCCCATCCCAGACGGAGAGCCAGGTGAGGGCACGGGAGAGGTGTTAGGGGAAGGGTGGAGGTTTCCTGTGATCAGCATCATATCATGGCCGATGTCATTCTCCAACTCATCAGGAAAAGGCAGGTCGAACATGTCATCTGAGGATAGAGACAGATAAAATTAAACTTGTTATTAAAACTTAACATATTAAGGATATTTGGACCACCACAAATAATTCTCCAGCAAATAGGAATGTCTGTAAAACAAGGCACTTGTAGTTGAGATCTGGGATTTAGTTATATACAACTGTAGCACAATGATGCCCCCTGCTGGTAGAAAATAATACAATTAAACCATTTCTAACAAGAGTTAGTTTTATCTGTGTGTCTAATACTGCCTCTCATTACCATTATTGTCCTCGGTGGGGTAGGAGCTGGGTGCCAGCTGGGTGGTGGCAGAAGTTGGGAAGACTAGGATATGTGTACAAGAAGCATCCTGAGGCGTGTTCAGCTGCGAAGTCTGCAAGTTCAGAGCTGTGCTGCGGCCGAACACAGAGCCCATGGTCACCGCATCTGGAGACGCACACACAGGGAAACACAGCAAAGGTGACTTGTATGTTCGTACTAGATATCACAAAATATGTGTTTAGATTAGCCGTAAAGTACAAATACTACACAAACGTGTAATATATAATGTCACAATGTGATCTACTTTAATTTTTTAGTTATGCTTATTTCCATTTTTAGGTCAGTTTTGTACTTAATCTGTGCTTCTGGTTATTCTTACTTTTTGTAATTTTTACAGCAATTTTTGTCAGTGGGGAAAATAAACTAAACAATTTAATTCCAGTGCATGGTGATATCCAATATTATCATCATCATAATCATAAACACAACTAACCAGGCATGACCACAAGGGAGCCTTGTGGTTCCATGGCCACTAGGCAGGCGCTGATGATAGCCGGGGATTCGGTAGCTGAGATCCCACACATACGACAAGCCTCCTTCAGCTGGCGTCCTATTGAATGGAGGGAATGTTCTCCAAGGAGTGAGCTCCAGTCTAGCCGAGAGAGGTGTCGCAGGGGAAATGTGTGAAACAAGATAAAAGCGGAATTATTTAGGGAGGGAAAGATATGGAAAGGCTTTGAGAGCCATTCAGTAATTCGGTTAGTTTATCCTCATAACTTACTTCCTTAAGGGAAATTAATGAGATCAAAATAAATAAAATGATACGACGTGTTCATAACCATTTAAAAGACATTTGACTACAAGTATGATCATACAGCCCAGGAGTGCATGTGCTATGAATGGATATAAAAGAACTGATCATTGCCAGAGCAAGACATAGTGTCTGAGTAAATAAGGACATGTAAAGCTAAGCCTCAGGCCACTTTATTTTAAATAACAGGAATCCCAACATCCTTGAATGGACAGACATATAGGGAGTCAAGCATAAGGAGTTAATGCAATACTATGTACAGTTGTTTCCAGATGAACACTTAGCAATCTGCATTATTTTAGCAAATGCATGTATGAAATACAGAGATTTTGGTAACTATAAAGTACGTTTTAGGCACACCGACAAGTGAAACCAGCTACTTTAGTCATAAAGAAAAGCCTAGTTTCTGCTGATATGACATCACTCACCTTTTAGTTCCCCGTGCCCTAGTCTGCCTAATCGACCAATCACAACCCTCCATGGCAGTGAGGTCATCTGGATGAGACCGATGCACCATTCCCAAAGTTTCTGTAGTCCCATCTTCCTGGCTGAGACCTTGGGCCTTCGTGCTCTACGGTGTAAAAAGAGTGAGAGATTAGAGCATTTTCTCACACTAAACACACTCTTTCCACGTGTGAAAAGACAAAGGTGCATAATTTAGGATCATACACAACTTTTACATACCTGTTGGGTACATCGATGTTGATAATGCTGGTCTCCAGGAGCTCTCCCTGCTGGTCAGTGCAGGACACCAGGATCCAACGCTGGTCATGTGATAGGCAGTATCCAACAAAAAGCACATTGTATTTGGGAGGAAGCTCCGCCCATATCTCCCCTTGGTCGGGCTGTTTGGGACGGGTAGGGCCGAGAATGAAAGGTGGCGAGTACAACTGCAGAGGGCTGGGATGCTGGAGGAGGAAAGAAAAGTGTATCAATAAAGACATTGAATAAGGAAATTCCAATCATTTTCAGTGTGATACAATAGAAAGTTGCTAACAAATCAATAATGCATACCTCTGGGCTCTTCAGCACAGAATTGACAGTAGACACTGGTCCAAACCCTGTCAGAGACTTGATATGTGTTTGCTGGGGCAGCAGACGTCTGCACTGGGAGTAACAGGAGAAAGCCAGAGACCGCAGGTGTTGAAGGTACAGATGGCTCTCTCCACTGGCTGGCTGGAGGAGATGCTGACATGGCACCACCTAAGTGACAAACATCAAGATAAAACAAAACCATGTTGACCATCACAATAAATCATTCTGTGTAAATCTCTCTTGTATATATCTGATTATCCTCCTACCTGTAGCACCAGTGCAGGTCTCATCCTTTCAGGCAAAGTCTGTAGCATCTCTGTGTAGCAACGAAGAAGCCCTAGTATCCATATGCTACCTTCCTCCACCTCGTCACCCTCCTCTTCCTCTCCACCTTCAGTCCTTGCTCCACTCGAGCTAAGAAAAGCATCCACGATGTAAATAACAATAGCTGGTGGGTTGGAGTGGCTGTCGACTGAGTCGGCCACAGTGGGGATGCCGATTCGAGCCTGTTCAGAAGTGCTGAAAGAGAGCGAAGAGAGTGAAGAAGTTGCTCTAGAAACTTGCCAAATCAAAAAAGCAGAGCAAAGTTGAAGATGAGGTAAATATTTTATTTATTCGGGTCTTACAGTTCAGGGTTTTCTGCTGGTGTGTTGGCTGGTGGTGTGGAACTGGAGGGGCCTTTAGAGTCGCTGGTTGTTCCTTGGGTCGTTTCCCCCGTCTGGTTTGAGGTCGCTGCCGTCGGAGTCGAAGCATTTCCTGAACTGGCTGCCCCTGGAGCTTGTTCACCATCAGGGCCCCAAGCTTGAGGCTGCCCAGAGGAGGCCGGCTGGGCTGAGGATGTGGGGTTTACAGGAGGTTGGACTTTGGGAGGCAACAGAAGACTACTGTCCACAGGAAGAGCTGTCAGCTGTGGACCTGCATTTAAAAGAATTAAAATACAGAAAATACATTAAATTAGATAAGACTAGAAAAGCAAAGACTGGTAATAAACTGATCCATTTTAGTGTTCTCACCAAGCTGCTGCTTGCAGGCATAAGCATAAAGCTTGAGTTTGCTGAGGTTGTCAGTGTGCTGATGTCCAGCCCAGGGTCCGGTCCACCACTGGTCCATGTCTAGCTCTTCCAGCTTTTCTGGCTCCACTTCTTCCCCAACACGTACAAAGCCATCTCTGGACACCTTGGCCAGAGGACGGTGCTTACCAAGGCGGCACGTCTGGAAACAGAGTCGGTGTTATTAGAAACACTTATTAGAACGTATGTGTTGAAATTTTCCCCATGCATCCGATTCAGAATCCAATCTCCTACCTCGTAAACGGCACTGAGCTCCTGGAAGAAGGTCCTGGCTGCAGCCAGCAGAGAGGGGCTGTTAGGACAAAGCACCAAATACGCCACATCCCGCTGCCCTCCATAAGGCTCCAACAGCAACTTCTCCCAGAAAGGTAACGCTAACGGGGACAATGCCAAGAAGTCTCTCTCCCTGTCATAGCCCAACAGCACTGTGGGGATGGGCAGGGGCTCTGGTGACTCCTCCGAACCTTTGACGAATAGAAATAGGACATTTTTAGTTAGTTACAGTATAATTTCTCCATGTATTCCACACTATCATTTTAGAAATTTGTAGTATTACAGGTGATAAATATAAGGTTGCAAAAAGGAGACTGTATTGATTCACCATAGGAGCCTCTTCCAGCCATTTTGTGAAACTGCTGCCAGGTGAGGGGACCCTGAACATGCTGGATGTTTTCCCACGTTCGTCCTGTTCGCTTCTTCTGGATGGCATCCTGCAGGAAAGGCTGCAGAGACAGCAGCATACGAACCATATCCTGGGACGACAACATGCTCATGTCCACCACTGTGAAGATACACACACACACACACACACACACACACGTACGCACACACAGATAGGGTACATGAACAGATGCACACATGTTAACATGATTCTATACACAAAAGAAAACAAATAAACACACATAAAACACATCGATATGCAGTTTAGATCACACAAAGGCAGCTACATAAAAATAACATTCAAGTTTTAAATTGTAAAGTAGGACTTCATTTAAAGAAGTTTATCATGCACTGTTGTCCTAAGGATGAATTGTTATTTTAATGGCCTATATTTTTTAAATCCCTTGTTATGTTTCTTACCATTCGTGTGGGGCCATGAGTGCAGAGCAGTACTTCTTACAACAGCTGGGTCGACTTTGCCTCCGGTGGGGTTATCAACATACTGCAGCCCCTGTTCCAAGGCATTGTAACACTCCACACAGGCATCACTCTCATCCGCCCACTGCTTTTCAGACATCCAGCTTTGCAGCAGCGCCCCCTTGCGACCATGGCAAGAACAGCTGAGGGGGAGATGCAGTGATGCCAGGGAGGAAATGGGCTGAGAACACTGATCCTGAAGGAGGATCATGACGGATGGAGGGGCAGGGGCTGCATCCTGAGGCCGCTTGGCTCTGGGGTCTCCCATAGTTGGGTCTCTCCGGCAAAGAGCCAGCCTCCTCTCGGCCGCCCGGCCTACCTCAGAGGTCCGTCCGAAAATATCCAGCTCATCCTCCAGGAAAAGGCCTGTGCCATTGGCCAGCAGCCTGTTCACAATGGCACTGAAGCCACACATACAGCGGTACTGATCTTCACAAGTGGAATCGGGGATATACACCCCGACATCCGCTCCTTTGACGTTCATATTGCAGGCACAGATACAGCAGCTGTCAAAGTTGCGATCCTTGAAGACGTTGAGGACGGAGTCTGAGAGCAGAAGGATGGAGTACAGGCTGTGGGCCTCGGGCAGGGAGGGTCCCGGCCGAGCTAAGGGATCTACAGAGCTAAGAGGGAGGCTGGTGGAGGGCGTGGACACCGGTGAGCTGAGCTCAGTACCATCCTGCTTCACAGAACCCTGTCCAGAGCTCGCAGCGTTAATGCCCCGTGGTGTTCGAGGAGTTCTGGGGGTGGGCACAGAGAAGCGAGGGGTGGCAGGAGATGGGAGGATGCCGACAGTGGTGCTCACCGAGGCAGTGGTGGCGCTCATCTGGCCGTACTCCTGATCCGTGAGGGTGTTGACACTGGGGATGGGTCTGGAAAAAAACACACACAGTTAAGGAAACAAAAACTTACCTACAAACAGAAAAAAAGAAGATTTCTATAATTACTGTTTTCAAAGGCCAAGCTGCTCCTCACATCCACAGTAAAATGCTTTGAACCAACTCAAATTATCATCCTTAGATCGCTAAACTCTTTCAAGTAAGAGAAAGGGTGCGGTGATCTAAGAGGTTGAGGTTGACTCTCAGCTTAGTGAGGCTTAAGACAAAGTTATAAGAATAACAACACGATTAAACTGAAATCTACATTGAAGATCTTACAAAAGCTTGTAAAATCTGTCTACTCACGTGTATCCGTCTCTGATGAAAGTGTTATTCTGCGGATGCATGACTGCTGGAAAATGCTCCATTTTGGGCAGGAGGGCCCAGGATGGACGATAGTAGCATTGCTCGGGAATCTTGAGTGGTGGTAGACTCTGGCTTGGTAGGAAAGGCAGCGGAGCGAACATGGAGGAGCCTATCTGTGGCTGGAGAGAGGAGACATCACGGAAAAATATGTTTACTATTTCGTGGCAAAGACACCTATTTCATTGCAATGACTGGTAGAAGTGTTTTGAAGCTTATCTTTTTTTCTCTAGAATAACAAAAAGGATTTTGTTAGCTTGAAAAAGTCTCAAAATCTTCTCTGTACACTCGAATTCAAAAAGGTTTTAAGTCTCATCATCAGCTGGCTCTGACTACACGTTGATTATACACCACATCACACACTATAAATAATAGAGGCCGTACTACAATGGAAATCTATTAAATCTGGAGCTAACACTCAGTAGTCTTTAATTTGCTGGGACCCAATCAATTCTAAAGCTAAATTGAGCCATTTAATCCTACATGCATCCTTTTTCGTATTGAGTTGCACTGACAACACTTGTTGTTCGGAGGAGCTTGTAGCTTTTGTTAACGAGCAGATGCAGCTAACAGTGGCCACTAAGTGCATTCTCCCATAATTAGCACTTCCCAGCTCACAGAGCCTGCAGTCAGTACAGATGTCTGACTCACAGCACAGAGATAGCTAATTAGCAAGCTACAGGTACCGGCGAAACAATTGGAACATGATGTGTGAGCCTGACCAGCTGCTCGGGAGCCAGTCAACAAGTCTGCGTATTGACTTTTACTTCATGAGAATTTAAAGCGGACTCAGTAATTTTTCAAAGGAATTTGCAGAGTAAAGTCTCTTTTCCAGTTTTGCAGCATAATTTTCTCAGTTAACACTTTCATGCATGATGCAGGAGGCCAGATATGCTGCCAAACGTGCTTTAAATTGGTGATCGATTCAGGATCTCATTTGCTCATGTTAACTACCACCACCCCCCACCTTGATGTCCTCCTGTCGCGGACTGGCCAAGCCTTCCTCAATCTCCATCCTGTATTCAGTAAGCTGGTTGGAGGCCAGAGGCGGCAGGTGGTCTGCTGCCCCGCTGGGCGCAGCGGGCTCCTGGCTCGGAGTGTCTCGATACGTCATGATGGGAGAGAAGGCCGGGTGCTGCTCTAAAGAAGGCGGAGTGGGAAACATGCGCTGGAGGTCTGCTACTGCTGAAAGGAGACAGAAATAAAGAAAGAGATGGAAAAAGGGAGGAGGAGAGGAAAAAATGTAGTTTACACAGTTGCACGTACATATAAACCCTGTAGTTATATAGAATTGTATTTTATTAATATTACAGATCTATGTAAATACTCACTTGATGGATAAGGAACTGCAACTCTCCCCTCTTTCCCTAGAGGGCGATCTTCTGTTGATACAGGTAACTTGGCAGAGTGCTGGTTGGGGTAAACAGTCTACAAATTATTACACATAAGATTAGAGGATCAGTTTGGTCTTAAACACTCATTTCTAAAAGATAAATAATTAAATACTCAACAGTGCAAGTGTTTCCACTGAATCTTTAAAAGAAAAAAATGTGTCATAAAAACTGTCATAAACAAAACAAAGATATGTATGTGTCAACCAGGAAGCCTCACCCCCAACTCTTCCTCATCTTCATCAAATATGTTGTCTAGATCGGAGATGTTGACCACTAGATCTTTTTCTCGGGTCAGAGAGGGATTGGCTTTGGCAGCTCCGTCATCCTGACCTGATTCATCTACAAAATAACACACATACAGTTTAAGGACAATGGCTCCAAATCACTAACAAATGACTGCACTGTAGGATAAGTTTATGCTGTTGATAACAGAGGGAGTAACCCACCTGATTTTGGAGCAGAATTAAAAATGGACATGGCATCCTTCCCATCAGGCAGTGCTCCATTGCTGGTGATTTCTTCTCCCTGCTGGATTAATAAGGAGAAAAAAAAGGAAAAATTCTCAGTTCAAATCCCAGGCTAGAAAATGGATTTAACATCATAAAATGATTTAGATTAATCGAACTTCATACAACAAAATGTAAATGCTTCGTGATCAAACTACCAGTGTCACAAAAGGTCACAATTACTTTTTACGCTGATGTGGATTTTATGCAACTTTGGACAAAAATCTTTGTGTATTTACAAGAAAAACAAGCCTCAGGAGTAATAAGCTGTAAAACTGACCCTGACATGCAACATGCTATCATCATTTGAGTTGACATGTTGAAAAAGTTAACACTCAGTTACCAATTTAAACATATGGCATCTCAATTCCTTCTTGATTAGCTTTTTTTTAAAAAAAATCTAAACTGATGCTGCAGAGTGTTTTCAAACTGTGTGTGTTGTCCTACCTTGACCTTCTTGCTGGGTTCCCGCCCTTGACCCTTTAACCTCTTGGAAGTGGAGAAAGTGTACTCGATGTCTCCCTCTTTGAAGTCGTAGGGATCGTCCCCAGGCTCCCGTAGCGCCTCCACACCCGGCTGCTGGAACAGGCCTAAAGTGTTGATGTGGTCTCGAATCCTCTCCTCTGAGATTTTAAATCTCTTAAGGGTCTGTGTGTAAAGTCTGGAGGAGATAAAGAGACAAGAGCAATCAAATGACGTGTAGTCGTATTTTTTTCTGTCCTGCTTTCTTTTGTGCTCTCATATCTAATCTCACATCTCAAAATAAACTGCTAAGATGTTTTCACTGGCTGCCGGACAATCTAGCTTCAATGCTACCCCTGTTTTGTTATTGATGTTTTGTATCTAGTGTATTCTTAGCGAGTCCTAACCCTCCATTTTCCAAAACAACCACACAAAACAGTGCCATTGTGCCTCCATCCTACCTCTTTAGCGGAGCTCCCTCAGTCACTGTCTCTGTCTTCACTTCCTCTAATTTATCAGAGGGCAGTTCAGGGGGTCTGAAGTCAGTCTTGTCAGTCCTGGGAGTCCTGAAGCCTCTCCACCAGCCGGCCCCGTTCTCCCTCTGTCTCAGCAGAGCTGTATACACGGCTGTCTCACTCGCAATCACCCCCAGTCCTGAAACCCCGTCCGGACAGACGGGCATATCCACATGCCCATCGAGGACCTCTGGGTCCTGCACTCGGGGGTGCGGGCTGAGTGTGGGTGGAAGTGGTGACATTGGCGAGTGCAGAAGAGACTCGGGGGCTTTTCTGCCGTTGGAGAGGGGTTTGGGATACTTGCAGCTCGGCAGAGCAGCCAGAGGCTCCAAAGGTGGCTCCAGTGCCACAAGACCCCCGAGCTGGGGCCCTCCCGAGGAGTCCTGTTCTAGTGGGGCCTCCTGTGTGACAGACAGGCGGTGGTGGAAGGGGATCGTAGCTGGCCTCTTGGACTGTTTGTCAGCCTTTTCTGTCTTGTCATTGGTCTTGTGTTTGGGCAGGGAGGGAGGATATAATGATTGGCCGGAGGACTGAGCGGGGTTGGCACTACTCTGGGGGTTGGCAGTGGACGTGGTGGTCAGATTCAGCTTCTGCTGCTTCAACCTGCAATAAAATCAAGTAGGGTTTTTTTTTTATACACACTCAAAAATCAATTAAAACTTGCTAAAAAAAACTCCAACTTTTTTTAAAGGTCCAGTGTGTAGGACTTGGACTGACATGGCTCGTGGCATCTAGTTTTATCCAACAGATACAACGAACTGAACTCCTCTGACCTCATCCCTCCTTTTCCAAGCATGTAGGAGAACTCACAGTGGTCAGTAAAAATGCAAAACAATGCAAAAGCAGCCAGTGTTTGGTTAGACAGGCATGGCAGTGCATGGTGGAAGAGGACTCAGTGCTTGCTCATGTGGGAATTGTTTCAATTGTTGGGTTCCTATGAATTCAAAGAATCAATGTATTTATAGAGTGTGATCTTGACATGCTCGACATGTAAAGTGTCTTGAGACAACCTTGTTGTGAATTGACGCTATATAAATAAAATTGAATTGAACTGAATTGAATTAAATCAATGGATATACTGTAACATTCATTCTAAGGGATCGAGAGCACAAAGATACTCAGTTACAAGAGTTTTCACACTAATGAAAACATCATCATGAATACTCTATTTCCATTCCTGCTAATAGATCCCCCTGAATCCTCTTAACTGGACCTTGAGGGTAATTACTATCTTTTTTCCTCCTATCCTTTTTGTTAGAATAAAAAAAAAAAAAAACATTTCTAATTAAAGCATGCAGAAGGCTTTTAATATAAATGTGCATGATAAGCATGAAGCACAAAGCTCACACAGATATTGTACATGTGATTATAAAGCCAATACTGAACAGCTTGCGTGCAGCTCTTTGGTACCTGGAGCAGCTGCAGGACACTCTTGCTCCCAGATCGTTGAAGTCCCACGTGGTGACTCCATTTGGCGTTTCCTTTTTCGGCGTCACATCAGCTGGTTGATTTGATCTGTGGGGAGCGAGAGCAGATCCATGAAGGCACCAGCTCAGCCGCATCACTGCACTTCAGTAATTATAACGCCAAACAAGCTCAAAGCAATGGTTTCACTTACACATACTGCGGCTGGTTAAGATAGCACTCTCTCCAGGCCTGATGGACCACCTGACAGGTGAGCTTTTTCCCAGAATGCTTTGGGCTGATGCTGGTGACCCCCATGCTGCTGTCTGGCGTGGGGACGCTGGAGACGGAGGTCACAAAGCCGCTGTCCGCTGCCCAAAGAAAAATTAGATGTGGAGTTTTTCAGCCTCCATTTACCAGCAATTTTTTACTCAGTTTAGTGGGTAAATAAATAATGGCCACATGCCTGGAAGATTTTTAAAACAAGAAACAAAGATTTAAGACTTAAATAGACTCATAAGTGTTGTTGAAATGCTTGAATTCAATCGCTGCCTCCAGCTACATAATTTGTTAAATATGATGTATTATTAAACCTATTCTATAGTATTTTGTTAAAAATTATTTCTTTTTTATTTATGAGAGGTCAGTAATTGCTGGTAGGTTTAGACAGGAAAAATAAATCTCACTCTTAACTGTGTGTTACCTGTCAGATTTTGTGTTCAGTGGCCTGTTAAGTGGTTTAAATGAATTCAGTTCAGGTTTTGTGATGTGTCAACATGTTAACATGTATTATAATGTTGTTTGTAATGTCCTACAGGTTAGTGTGTGTGTGTGTCTGTGTGTGTGTGTGTGTGTGTGTGTGTGTTTGTTACCTGAGCAGGGCTGCTGTGGAGACGTGGGCGGTGTTAGCGGC
>JAQNCA010000013.1:13152133-13166971 GCA_029783725.1 Acanthurus tractus
ACTGACTACACACACACATACACACACACACACAGGGGCCAGTTAACAGTGTTTCTCTTTGTTCTTTCCCATATACCTGCAGGGCTGCTGGAAGAACTGGAGGCTTGTGGGTTTTCTGTTTGCTTATAGGGTGGCGGCAAACAAACCAAGCATCACAGAAATACACAAGAAAAAGGAGTGAGAGACAGAGGCAGAGGCAGATCGCCTGGGGGATGGGTGGCACAAACCCCAGTGGAGGTTTTCTCTTTCCTCCTCTTTCTTCTCCTCTTTCTCTTCCTTGATTTTCTCTCTCTCTCGCTCTCTCTCTCATCTCCTTCTCTGTTGCTTTGTTAATCTTTCCCTCCTGATTTTTTTCTTCTTCTTCTTCTTCTTCTCCTTCTTCCTCTTCATACCAGGGTGAATGAAATTTCCTTACTCGCCAGAATTACCCTGTAACCATGGAAACGCTGGCGGTGAGAACATGGCGCCCTGGCATTCAATTTCAACACTGGTTCCTCCCGCCCCTCACCCTCCTCCTTCTCCTCCTTCCTCTGTTCTATTGCTTCCAACACCCCTCCACCACCACCACCACCACCACCCCCACCACCAACACCACCTCCCCCCACCCCTCATTTACTCCTGCTTCAGGGCTCAGACAGGAAGCTCGCTCTAGCCAGCTCCTCTACAGAGGAGAGAGATAGAGCGAGCACCACGAGCAGAATGCCAAGTCTCCAGCAAAAAATCCAGCTCATTAGCTCTCACTGTCTCTATATCTCCCCCTCTCCCTACCTCTCTTAAAAAAAAAAAAAATCCTGCAACTTCTCACTCCCCCCGCCCCCCCAACTACCCTCTGCCAATCCTCCACAGCACGTATTCATTTACTCTCCTCATGACCAGCTCCACCGCAGCCTTTTGACCCTTTGCTCCAAAAAACTCCGTCGCCAACTCCCAAACCTCACATCCTCCCACCCAACAGTCGACAGCAAACACACCCCAAAGGAAACTTTTTCCACATTAGTTTCCTCAGATTCCTGCATGTGCTTCTGCGGCTCCGAACAGAGCAGGTAGAATGTGTTTTACTGAAAAGAAAAAAAAAAAAAAAAACCCAACAGTGGTAGCGGCACATAATTAGATGCCTGGAAAAACATGCAATCCACATTAGACGCTCCTGTTTATAGTGTAGCTGTCACCGCGCCAGCTCACTGCACCATATCAACACATGGTGTGACAAATCACTCCTGCAAGCATGCAAGGTCAGGCATCGGCACAAGCATGCACACACATTCCCACACAAACATGATAAATATAGAAAATGGAGTGTGAAATAAAACAATGAGCTGATACATTAGAGCAGCGATGTCCTGTTGGGGTGTGTGATGTGTATGCTTAAAAAAAAAACAAAAAAAAAAACCCCACCATGAAACTGTCATTTCACCAACAGTCTGCCAGTAACCACCATGTTTGGAGTTTTTACTGCCTGTTATTCAGAGGAGGAACAGAAATGGCCCGAGGGAGAAGTGCGCTGTAGACAGTAAATGCACAGCTAAGTGCAATAAGGCTTTAAAGCATCACGATCCATCATTCATCACAGCCTGAGCAACGAGGAACAGCATCACGGCTGACAGATCTTCAAGGAACTGGATGTAATCAACTCCAATTAGATTAAACTGAAAGGTCAGTCGTACTTGGTTTGTACCGATTTTCACTAATAATTAGCCAGAATTGCTTTTAAAAAAGAAAGAGATTCATTTAAATAAATGATTTCCATCCAAATTTAAAGTCATGTTTGCTTCCGATAATAGAAAGTGAGGAGAAAATTAGAAGAACACACAGATGGGCCAACTGATTATGCATCAACATCCTGTTAAATTAGCACAAATATAAAGATTTTAACAGATAATAACATTTAAGCAACAGTCTGCGCTGCAAATAAATCAGTTACTTTGATTGTTAATTCATTTTCTAATTATTCACAAAATTAATTGGTTTTAAACTAAAAAAATGTTGGAAAAAAGTGAGGGGGTGGGAAAAAGGAGCAAATTCTTGCATTTTAAGAACATGGCACTGGCAAATTCTTGATTAAGAAATAACTGAAAAGATCAATTGATCATCACAAAAAGTTAACAGATTTCTTCCGATCGACTAATCGCTTAATCAGACGATAATTGCAGAGCAGAGAGCATGAATATTAGCCTCAGACCTGCCAGTGCATCAGTGTGAGAGAAACATCAGCCATCACAAATTGTCAGAAGCATTATGAACGCGTGTGTTCATCTTAATGCATGCAGTGTGTGTGTGTGTGTGTGTGTGTGTGTGTGTGTGTGAGAGAGAGAGCTGGTTCCCAAAGTGCCTCTGCGCACATGTGAAGCTCAGAGCCTGACTTTGCGTGTGTGAGTGCTGCATTTTTTTTTTTTTGCGTACATCCGAGGTAGCATCCTTACAAACGTGTGTTTATTTGACACAACCCCACCACCACCACCACCGCCCCTCCAACCACCCCTCCACCCCCGTGCCTCCATGCTCTTAACTGCCTCGCCGCCCCAAACACAAACAAGCAGTGATGGAACTAGGTCGCCACTACCACTCTCTGTATTTCCACCTCTCTCTTTCTCTCCTTCTCATCCTCGTCCATGGATCTAACCTCCTGTCTTTCCATCTCTCTCTCTCTCTATCTGTCTGTCCTTCTCTCTTTTCCCCAGTGTGTTCAACCCTCTCTCTCTCTCTCTCTCTCTCTTATCCTTTTTCATCTCCTCTCCACTCTCTGTCTATGTCCCCTGGCTGTGTGATGCTCTCACGCCACTAGAGGGAGTGACCTCTCACCACTACAATACTGTGCTAACACACCAGGAAGATGGTATTGATCTGCGGGGGGGGGGAAGAGACGGCGGGAGTCGAGGTGTGACAACACTGTGTCTCGCACACGGTGACCCGACTCGGCACGTTTCCTTCCTCCTCTGTCTCTCTCTCTCTCCCTCTCTCTTCCTCTCTCTTCCTCTCTCTCTCATTCACTCATTTGTCTTGGATCAATAACACCAGCAGTCTTGGCGTCCAGCGGTGTCTCTGCAGAGTGCAGACTATGTGCTCTCACTGAGAAATGTGCGTGTGCGCAACATTATGTGTAACCCTCACTGCCACTTTACTAATTAGCTGCCCTGCTGCATGTCTGAGCAGACGTTGGTCTCTGATTACTTTGTGTGTGTGTGTGTGTGTGTGTGTGTGTGTGTGGGTATGTGGTGCCTCTGGTGCTGGTGCATGGCATCATGCTTCAGTATGCTTGTGTGTTCTAGCTAATAAGAGATAGAGAGAGAAATTACAAGGCTGCACAGATGGACAGAACGAGAAACAGAGAGACAGAAGGACACCCAGAGAAAGAGGAACAGGAATGATGATATTAATGATGATGATGATGATGATGATGATGATGATGATGATGATGATGATGATGATGATGACTATGATGATATGTTTAAGTAAGCAAACTCACAAGTCAATTAAATCTTCCTAACAGATAAAATGGGAGTAACTGAGCACATATATGACTGCTTGTTTGTATCTGGGCAAAATTTCTATTATGGCGAATATCAGGAAATCTCATGATCAAAATCCCACAATTTTCACTTAAAGTTTAAAAATCAACAGATAAAATTTAAAAAAAACTGCCTTGTGGTTTGAACAGAGGCATGAAAATGAATTTGTTCTTGTGAGTTCATTTTTTAAAGCAAATAATAAAATTAAAAGGCCTGTTTACACGCAGTAAAACATGAACAATGTTATAATGTAAGTGCTGGAAGGGAAACTGAAAACATGCCTACAAATGTATTAGTATCCTGTAAAGCTCGCACAACACTTTTACAACACTGACAGTGAAACTGACATGAGTCTAGGTGGTTTATCAGCACCCTGAGGTGCCGGGTGGAGTTTAAAGAAGTCACCGAAGAAAACTGAAACAGCCATAAAAGCTGACTGTTTCGAAAATCGAGAGCAGACTCGAAAAAGTTCAGATCAGCACAAAGAGAAGTAATTGTTTAGTCATCAATATTGATCCGCAATGCTATGAAACTGCAGATATTTCATTTAGACTTTACAAGACTTACTGAGTGACACATGAAGAGAGTGTTTTTGACATTTAATAGCAGGAGTTCACACCCTGCACTGTTATTACTTAAGAATTTTGATTTTTTTTTTGCACCTCTTGATTCAGTTTAATTCTCCACGTAAAAGGGAAATTCCCATCTAGGACGTTTCTGTCATTCGAGCAAAACGGCCAACTTCTAACAGGCCCAGTTCACCGTTTAACGCTCACAAGGACATGGAAGAACAATAAGAACGGTGAGCAGGGAGACACACAAAGGCCAGAGGGGATTACTTTTAGCTTTTGCCTATATAGTAATAGCAGTGTCACTGACTTTGTGCTGGCTGTTAATATGGCAATAATATGCTGTATTACCCTGCCAGTGAGCCGCAGTTAATGCAGCTAAGCCAGCTGGGTTGCGCTGTTACAGCCCGAGAGATAAAACAGAATAAAAGGTACAAACCGAAACACACTGATGCAAAGAAAGAGAACAAACACACGCGCTGACGTTCGCGGGATGTTAAGAGAAGCTTTATGATGGAACTTAACTGGGAACTTAACATCAATTTCCACTTATCGAATCAAACACAACTTTTAAATTCATTACTGGATCCTGAATCTCTTTGATCAGCTTTTCCTCCCACATGAAGCTCCAGCCAGTCATGTTGTTATGTTTGATGTTTCTTGAGCCAACCAGTTATGATATATCACTTCTAATATCGGTGCCGTCGTGTCATTTTGTCTTTCAGATCAGCTATTGCGCAACTCTGATCTCTGATCCGTATTTCTTCATATTGTTCCAGAAGATTCAACTTTATGTGTCCATTTTTTTCCCCCACTTCCTCTCTCTACCTCACCAACACCAGCCTCCAGGGGGATCTGCTGTCTTTAGGGGCCTGTGCTTAATGAAATTGCTTCATGTTTTTCTCTGTTGTCACTTGAAAAGCATTGAGTATAATGAGGCATGGACCTAAAATGTGCTCCTTTTTTTTTTTTTTTGGTGGTTGTGGACGGATGATTTTCAGTAGCTACAAATGGATCATCCAGCTTATCGACTAAAAAAAGGAGAAAACCACCTTAAGAAACCATATTGGTAAAATAAAGCAAATCCTGGTTTGAAGGCAAAAACGAGGAGAGCTCTCTGACCTGTGCTCCGTACAGCTCATCAGTTACATAATACCATAGTTAAGCTTCCAGTGATGATTACATCCAAACTGTAACAACTCTGTTTATTATCTTCTGGGGTGAACGAGGCCTCATTACTCAATCTCTGCTGCCAAAACTCAGTATGACCGCTCCAGAATCTGTGTTGAAATGTAGTCAAGATTGTCATCGGATGTTTTCTTCCACTGAAGTCTCATCCATCGATTAACCACACCACTTCTTCAACGATTATAAGATCAAAGTGACTTTTCCCACTTTGACCATTTCTCTTTAGCATCAATTTCAAACAGAATGACTGTGTTATGTAACAGCAGCGAGCCCACTCTCTTCTGGTCATAGCTGTGAAAATCCGCAGCTGTGGGGTTTTTAGGTGGAAAGTTAACCTGCAAACCACTTTGTTTTACATGACAAATGTTTCATTCTCAGCGGTCCGTTATCACTTCTGTCTTTTTCTGTCCTCAGTCACATGAGCATCGAAGTGGCTGATGGGAAAGATTCCTTACATTCAATAACTGAGACCAGATGAGGTCAGTGGAACATCAAGCAGCTTGTGACAGATGTAATATAAGGACACAGCAGCTGGCTGTGCCTTGAATCCAATGGTACATTCTGTGCATTTGGACAGAGTGTTCAAACATACTGTGCATGAATTGATCACCGCTTATAAAACAGTCTTAATTTAATACTGATGTCTCTCTGTTACCTTCATAAGAAAACAAGACCAGCAGCAAGAAGATTTCTAGTCTTAATGCCGTCAAAAAAAACAAATCAACCTTGGTCAGTCGTTCCACAACTGAAGAGGACTGAAAGGATTCAGAACCAATCCTAATTGGGTTTTTTTTTGCCTCTTTTACCTCTAGACTTATGGCAGTATGAGAAATGTTGACAACTTTAGCCTTCTCAGGAAAATTACCTTTACAAAGCAACCACACATCTGCGGCCGAACTTCGGCAAAAACTGGGCGTATCAACATCACCAAGTCAGAGTTACTTTTGTTTTGACTGTCAGCACTTTACACTTTAGAGGTGCGATCAAAAGCTTCTGAGATTGTTCCTGTTGCACGCAAACGGAGCCACAGTAACATGCAAGCTAACTGTCCTTTGTTGTGTTCAGTGTTTTTGATCGCACCTCGTTTTTTTCAGTCTTACATTGTCACAAATAGATGCATTACTTCATTGTTATGCATCCAGCTGTTCAAAAAAAATTTAAACGACTTTATATTTGTTGGAACATGATGCACAAAGTATAATAAGCACTGAGATGAGAGCTTGCAGCTACGGGTTGCAGTTTTACGTTGTAAAATTCCATTTTGCACGAAAACAAAGAAAATGCAATATTTTCCACAGACTTTCTCATCTTGTTTCTACCTGCTCATCAGATAAATAAACAGTTAACACGGTGCATGCTCAAACCATCCAGTCCTCTACTCTCATGCTCCACTGACACCATTTTTCAAACTTTTCAGAGACACCTGTCAACTTAGGAGTCCTCATATGCCTCCAAACACACCACCACAACCAACAGGAAACTCTGTGGGCTTTTGAATTTAACAAATTACACGTTTACAACCTCTAAACTGGAAGCACAAAGACTCGCTGTGCTGCTATTTCATATTTACAATTTTAGATTTACAACTTCTGCTTAAAGTCTTAAATGCAGGTTCCTGCAAAGTCAGTGAAGTCCTGCTTCAGCTGCTGAACCTGCAGGCATCCAAATGTGAACAAGAAATGCCTGTTTTATTAGATCATCTCAAGTATTTCAGCAATTAGTTACTGTGTCGATTTAGCATTGCAAACTTCCCTCTTTCACACCCTAAATACTAATTAATGCAATTATTTTAATTGTTCTGTTAATATTTGATTGAAAGGATTTATGTTCTTAAGGCACACAGTAAAAAAAAAAACAGGATGAAGTGCCATGTTCATGCATGACACATTTCAGCTGCATTAAAAAAAACAATTTGGTTACTAGAGAGGGTGATTCACAATTTAAACAGTTTGGCTCATAAACACAAGATTAACTTAATATTTACTAATTGCATTAAATCTGAACAGTTTCAGTGATTTCTTACTTGGTTCTAAACTTCTGTTTCAACGCCAGGGAAGTTAGTTGCGAGGAACATCCCTGTCAAAGCTCTAATACATCTACATATTCATTAGCATGTACAGCTGATACATTAGCATGTAAGTTAAATGCACACATGGCAGGCACTGAGACCCAGAAAGCCCAGAAAGATGGACAGAACGAGAGGCAGAGTGACAGCAGAGGAGGAGGAGGAGGAGGAGGCTCAGAGAGAGTGAAGGGATGAGGGGAAAGTCTGGAATCAATTAGGTGACTGAGCTGGAGTAGCTTGCATAGTTGTGGGAGTGAGTCAGGCTGAGAGGCAAGAGAAGGGACCAGGGTGTGAGTGTTGTGCCATGAGTGTGTGCATTCATATAAACACGAGCATGCAAAAGCAACTAAAGGATAAGCTTGCGATGTCGAGTATTTGGTGACATATCTAATTGTCCGTGTGAGGCTTCTGTCAATCTAAATGTTTTGTTTTTTTTTTGGTCTTCTCTTTACGCCCCAATAGCTGCGTTTGAAGCTGAGTTGTCAAGTTGCAGCCATAAAAAAAAAAAAAAAAAAAAAGCCCCACCTCTCCTGAGCTGAGGTCAAAGTGGAGGGTAAGAACGGGTGGCTGGCACAGACCCAAGCCGTGTCAACACAGCAGCTCTCAATACTTCCTTACACAACTTCCCCTCGTTACTGCTTTACACACCAGATTCACAGCACTTTGTTTTCCTCTGCTGGCTCTGAGGACAGGGGGTTTTGACTTGAAATTTTCTTAAAAAAGGATGAAGAACAACAGGAACTTTGTGTGCACATGTTGTACAAAAAAAAAAAAAAAAGAAAGAAAGAAACTGGCTCACATCTGTCTGTGCGTGTAGCTGAGGTTTGCAGAACAAACATGAACTTGCAAACATAACAATATGTACAGAGTATATCAGGTTGCAGTTTTCCGTACCCACAGACTGTGGTTTTATTCACATGCTATTATTGCTACTCAGCATGTTACGCTGCTGCCAGTGATGACCTGGTGTGAATGCTCGGAGCCTAAAGCACCTCTGCTGCTGGCATGCGTAAGGCATACTAATTACAAGAGGGAGAGGGACAGAGAGAAGTAAATAAGAGGTGAAATAATACAGTGTGTGTGTTTAAAATAGCAAGATTAAGAGGACAATGAGGCAACTTTATACACAAAGAGGCAGACAGAGGGAGGTATACAGTAACTTGGTGTAATCCTCTGAGGAGTCAGCTTCTGCATGTGCAAACAGGGATCCATGTCACAGACAAAGCTGCACATTTTACACATCCAAAAGTGGGGGGGGGGGGGGTGTCATCACAGGCATGCATGAATTAAAAGGGAAAATAAATAATTCAAATCAACAAAGAAGAATCACTGAATGCACAATGCAGCAGCGCCGTGTAAGCGCCAGAAAACAGCTGCTTACAGTACAGCTCCGATTTCTTCTCATCAAGCCAACAAGACAGGCAACAAGACAGATTCAGTCTGTGCCGTTGCATCTTTTTACGGATTTCAAAACTTTCCTCTCTCTCTCTCTACATTCCTGCATTCGTCAGCTTGACGGGGATTTTTCCATTTATTTTTAATTCAGTAAACAGAAAATTGACACATAAGCTCCTTAATTTATTTAGCGTCTCACCAGTCAACCCAGCGCTGATTTGGAGTGATACTGTGCGTAATTCCAGGGCCTGTCATTACTGTAACAGCATGTTGACAGAGCAATTTATAATTTACAGGATATTTACTGTATTAATGCAGAGTCAATGGTGTAATTAGAGTGACTGGAGAGGATCTAGCTGGGGCCATTATACCAACATCATGAACAAAATGAGATTACTCTCTAATATAACCTGCTATAAAAACGGTGTGTGTGCGCGTGTGTGTGTGTGTGTGTGAATGTGTGTTTAGAGGTTTGTCGTGAATGTTGGTGTAGACGCAAGACAAAGAGAGAGGAATGGAGGGCTGTTATGAAAGAGTGAAAGACGAAAAAAGAGAGGAGAGGGGAGCATTAAAATAGGGCTGCATTAATAGAAATAATGCTGCTGACAAGTTATGACAGAAAAAGGTATGTAAATAGAAATGGGGTCTGTGTGTGTTGAGAGTGAAAAAGAAGTGTGTGTTTATGTGCATGCATTGGTCTCTTGCCAGCCCCGACAATCAAAAAAAAGAGACAACTGTGCAGAGAAGAGCCAACAGAATTATCCCACACCCTTACATAATTTGACAGTCACTTAGCTCATTCAACCCAGCAAACACGCACACACACACACACACACAGACTTGCATACACACACATGAAAAGCAACACCACACACAAATCTTTTGATGCTGTGGATGGAGGGATGCTAAGTGTTAGTGCCAAGTGTTTTCCCACAAGTCACTGGGAATAGAATAAATGAATGGGACGTGGTGTGTGAACTGTTTTTGCACACATCGTCATGAAAACACATTTTGTCTCTGTGGTGTCGCATAATCACAACTGGCCTCTTACATTCGAGCACGGAGTTTAAAACCGAAAATAAATCATAGAAAAGGGAGCAAGACAGAGGCTGAACTCGTAAACTGCTATAACATTAATATCAATAACTGCGGAAAAAAAGACTCTGAAGTTTTGGAATACTCCTTTAAATTGTAAAATTGGCTTCAGTCTTGTGACATTTAGCATGTGACTTACTCACCCTGGGTGGTTAACATGAAAATGGGTGCTACTGTAATATGTTTGCTTTGGCATTTCTTCGATTATATCCTTTGCTTTCATTAAGATCCCCTCTGCACAAAGAGCAAGGCTGCCAAGTGCCTGAACTTCAATTATTATGCCTCTATTTGCTGACCTTTATGCAAGAAGATAATTATTAGTCAACTGTGTTATTATAATAGCCTGTATTGCCTTCACATTTTGAGGTTTTATTGCTCTCAGGCCGCTGCATGAAACCATCATCTTCTCCTGAATTTTCCTCACCAGTCACTGTCTACTGTTTCCGCTCAGAATTAATCCTGTTTGTCTGAATTCACAGGAAGCAACAGCAGCTGTTTATTTCTGCTTACATAGCTAAATGTGGCGAGGATGACTTGTTTTTACAGTTTGCCATCAATGTAAACAGATGTTTTAGAGAAACTGCAGTGGTGGTCTGAGGCTGTATCATCCATAAGTCTTGAATCCATTTGCGTACACCTGTATTTTTTAACTTTTTTTCTTTTTTTGTGGATAGATGAGCTTGTCAGTTATAGTGTAAATGGGCCAGAATAGGACTGCATAAACTGGTCGGGGGAGAGGGGAGAAGAAGAAGAGGAGGTGAGAGGAGAGGAGAGGAGAAAACAGGAGAGGGGAGGAGGGGAGGGGATCACTGGGAACTTGTAAAGCCCAGCCTCCTCTTCATATTTGCAGTAAGTGCATTTCCATCCACCTGTTTTTTTTTTTTTTGAGTATTTTCGAGAAGTGAGTCAAACTCAAAAAAACTCCAAAAAAAAGTGTTTTGGCCAGGCCGAGGTGGAGAAGTTGGCATACCGATGAAAAGAAATGGACAAAATGTAACTAAAACACTTAATAAACACAAATAAAACACAATGTACATGCAGCACAGCACTCTATGTAGAGTATCGAGAAGAGTGTTACATTCCTCAAATATAGGTCATATTTCCATCACATTTTCCATTGTTTTCATTCCATTGTTCATTGTTCCCTTGTCTTCCACTGTGTTTTAATGGCACCCGACTGGATAATTATTCAATGCAACTAACTCCTCATATTTACACAACAGCAGCAGGATGGAAACACGCATTAATTCCCATTTTGTTTAACTGTTTTTCTGGACATTTGTTTTAAATTTGCTGTTTATTTGTGTGGAAACTTTGCTTAAGATAGAATAACAACCAGACGACCAACAAACCACATGACTCATTCATATCGTAGCACTCAGACACCAACATCCTTTTTTTTTTTTCTTTAGATGTTGAATGAGGACAAGTCTTGAAGACAGAAACAGAGTTAAATATAAAGATGAACACACGTACAAAAACCTCAAACTAAGTGTCTGGGAAATATTAAGTATCACCAAGAAATAACAAAAATGAAACCTTCACCTCCACAAAAGAAAAAAAAACTGACACCTCCTCCTCTTCTCTTCTCACTTTCACCTCTTATAAAGTTGTTTCTTCTCCCTCCAACCAACCATGACATCAACGAGACACCGAACTCTGCTGCGTTCAAGCCAGAAAGAAATCCATGTAATTAAGGGAAGCTGGACCCACTTTAGGAACACATTATGCTCGCTGGCAACACGACCATGCAGCCTGTGCTCGGGTCACACCACAGCACCACATCATTGGACGTTATTGACCGAACGATCAGAAACAAAGAGTCCTCCTTGCCATTGCAGAGAAAGTGTTTGTGGAGAACAGAGAGCCACTAAGACTAAAGTGGCTTTTGTTTGTTGTGTGCAGCACTATTTCAAGTGGCTGAGGTCTGTTCAGAACCTTGATATTTTGAGTGTTGTTCAAGCAGAGTAGAGTGATGCTTCCTTTGACGCCCATTCATTCAGCCTGTACCTGCCGCTGTCAAAATAAAGTGTCAAGTGTCAAGCAGCAAGTCACGCTGTGGGCTGCGCATAAGCCAAGTATGTAAGTGTAAAAGAAAAGAAGTTATATTTATTCTTCGAAGTGCCACCTGAGGATTTATTATATGTAAATATCTGAACACTGAGGGAAAGCCACCATGTAGGCGAGCTACAGTGAAGAATGAAGAAGAGGTCTAGTTCATTGTTGAGGACAGAAATAGTCTGCAGTGACCCCCAGTCATCAGAATTTACTTTGTCACTATGAATATGTCACCAAGTAATTCTTCAACCTCACCAGTCAGCCTGCCTCTCCTCCTTTGTGTGAGTGAATGCAACCTCTAAGAACAATGTTCAAGTTTAATTTTAAGAAAATAAATAAACACAAGTGTTGCTAGCCTCACATAGCAAACGCTGAATCGATGACAAGTTACTGTTGCAGATGCACAGGGAGGCAGAGTTATGGATATCATGATATCTCGCCCCTTTTCCCAAAAGCATATTGTTTGCTTTACTGCAGCTGAGCCAGAAAAACTGACTGAGCCCATCATTGCATTGGCGCCCTGAACTGAGCCATAAAAGAAGTTGATGTCCAAAAACTTTGCGCATGCATGGTAGAAGTGTAACTTGTGTGGGGGGAAAAAGGGCTTTTAAAACTTTATTTTGGGACAAAGTCAACAAAACTTTCTTACCAGTTTTGACTGGCAAGCCCTGACGTGCAGATTTTAAGACACAATGACCATTGAATGTGAAGTTTCAGCTCTCTTTCCCCCCATTCATTTAGACAGGGACCTGGTCTTGTTAGCCTCGTTTTACTGCCCAAATGTGTTGCCAAGATGGCTGCTAAGTGGCAGGACTTGCCTGGAAGGACTTTGACAGAAGCCTACAAACACAAATGGCGAAACAAATGGACTGTTAGTATAAGAATGGTGTCACCCACACTTAGCCTACATGCAGGGGAGATCTTGTTAAAAGTCAGAAATATAATTGTTGATAAAGATTTGGAGTTTTCTTCAAACACAGCTACAGCCTCTCTTCTTAATCAGAATTATTGCCAGGGACAATAACTTGTCCCTATCATCCCTCTCAAATTCTATGTCCTCATTTTAAATGACGCACATTAAAATGAAACACTAAAAGATTCAAATATGAGAGCATGATATCATTAATCACTTTTAGTGTTCGCCACTGCAGCGGAGCTTCGGTGTAAAAGGGCCCATTTCTGTGGTGTTGACCCTCATGTTAAGCCACAGACACTTGAGCACCTCATTAGAAGTGAATGGGCCTCGAGGTGGGAGGCCAGGCAGCTATTGAGAGGCTTAGCGGGACTCCACAGGGCTTCCTAACTGCCACTAGAGGGGAGAGGAGAAGAGATGGAGAGAGAGAGAGAGAGGGATGAAGACAGACTGACAGCAAAGCTCTCTCTGTCTCTCAGCGATGAGCAGGAGATGAGGAGCTCTCCTCCCTCCCCAGGCAGAACAAGCTGCTGTTGGCTCATGGCAGCGTTTCTGCTGGTCTCCAGTCTGGTCCTTAGAGCACTTACAGTATGAGAGTATAGTTTGAAGTAACCCAAAATACACCGAGTCACGTCGGTATATGTTGAATTTATTGTCTCACAGGCTGGTTTAATGAGGAAGCTGCAGCAGAGCTATACGAAGTGTTGATGCTGCATTTTGTTGCCTTAAGTCAAATCAGGTCAATTTTGATGAAGTGGAGACATTTGTACTGTCTTATAGGAACAAAATGTTCAAAGGGCAACAACCTAACATGGGGGTTTCCCAAACTTTTACAGCTCAAAACCCAAAAGAGAAAATTACCCCAAAAAATATATATATCATGAACTGCCATAACATCTATATTTATAAAGAAGGCTATAAGTAAATGTAAACTGTTCATTTTATCATAAAAATACATCAAAGCAATCAACAAATTTGAGGAGTTTATGTTGAAAAGTTTTTCACCACCTCGTAAAATATGCACACGCATTTTTGGCTGCACTGTGCTGTCAAACATCCTGTCTCTTGAAAGTCTGTTCTCTGCACATGAAACAAATATTCAGCATGATTCATTTGCAGATGTCTGTCCAATTTGCTCATTTTTTTTTTTAAGCTTTCATTACTGAACACCTCCCCACATGAAACACACTGTGGCCTCCCCACTGCATTTCAAACGGCTTTTGGTTTAGCCAACGTTTATGAACTCTTCCTTGTAATTTTGTTTTTTTTGACATTGTGCACGTTATCGAGGTGAAAGACTCACTGACGTCACATCGAACGTGACCTCAGCCAAAGGGCACGAACACGCTTTAAGGTCCAGATTAGAAAAGAGAGGGATGAGGGTGTAAAAAGCCTCACAAACAGCTTTGGACATGAACCGGCTGGTGAAAAACACACTCTTCTTTTATTTCTTAACAGGTACAATAACTTTGCATATCATAGAGCTGTTGTGCATTTTATTGGCAACACAATAAAAAACAGATCATAACCCCTATCGACTCAGGAATATCTGATTTCACAGAGTTAACACATCCGATAAGGCAGAATTAACTGCCAATCCACTTTTATCCCTGAATTCTGTCCTACTTTGATTTAATATGTATAATATTTAACTTGATATGACTTTGTTTGTAGAATTGTAGCTAAAAATGTGTGAATCCAAAAGGGGAACATAAAAACACAAAACCCAAAGTTACAGTCTCCACAGGGTCGTGTGGGAATCTTGCGTCGAAACTCGGGAATGATCGTTTCTGCTTTTGGCTTCACAAGGTCTCATTATCCAAGTTTTTATGGCAAAATTCTTCAGGCCTCTGTTATTTGAGTGAGAAATGTGGTTATAGAAGATTAAGGATAAACAGATCCTGATGATGAAAGAACAGCCCATCATTAAAAAAAAAAAAAAAAAAAAAAAAATTTTTGGTAATAAAAGCCGGTGGCAGCACCAAGCGATTTTTTTAATCCAAACAGGAAACACAAGCTGGGTGTTGTAAAATGAAAATTAAAATTTAG
>JAQNCA010000013.1:13174391-13201291 GCA_029783725.1 Acanthurus tractus
CTCTCTCTCTCTCTCTCTCTTACACACACACACACACAAACCCTTGGCCAATTACGGACCCACACACACAAGGAATGATAACAGTCACAGTCTGGCCATACACACACACATACACATGTGGAAAGCTGTCATGGTGTTTGTGCATACACACTCCACAACCCCTCCAGCTCCACAAAATATGGCAACCAGCTCGATTTATGAAGGGCACAGCATCCGGCTGCAGCTATTCCAGCACAGAAGACAGACAGACTGAGGCTCTCTCCTACATATTTGGCTGAGATTTTTTAATTTTTTTTTATGTTTGCCTGAAGTTATGTCCGATTCACACCCTCTCTATCTCTCTCTCTCTCTCTCTCTCTCTCTCTGTCCTGTTAATTCCATTATCTCTGATTATTTTCTCATAAGCATTGCAGCTCTAATCCACTTGTTGGTCACATATCTTTGTTGCACCAGCCAACCACTGAGCTGATAATGGATGTGCACGACCCAGGTTTTTTAATTCAGTCCTATCTCGCTTGCTCTTATTTTAACAGGTGACTCTGATGGCAGCATAAAATATGCCGAATGATGTTGAAAGTCATTTTAAAGTAAGATAAAACAAAAAAAAAAAGGACAAAAAAAGGCTTTATGGGTGACCGATTTGTCAGTTCTTCAAATGTAAGATGATAAATTTAAAGATGTGGTGTTTAATTATATCTCCACTGCCTTGTATGCTGTTTAGTTAGTCATGTTTTAGGAGTGTTTTTGAATTAAGTATGTGCATAATTTCTCTAAGACATTGCAGCTAAGACTCTCGACTCTGGAACAACATTCACCCCCAGCTAGGATTTGATTCCAGTCAGAATCTTTTTCTGCTGGATTTCCCCTACTTTGTATTCCCCTCAGCTTTACTACAGTTTCAAGAAAGAAAAGGAAAACTCAGAGTGTTGGAAGGCTGACTCTTGGTTAAAAAAAAAAAAAAACATATCGATATTTTATCTTAGGGTGAGGCATACACACACACATATATATATATATATCGAATAACTTAAAAAATAACACAGTTAGTGTGACGTGGATCTGACTGGGATGCACAGGATGAAATTATTCTGGTTAGACAGCACAGATAGATACGCTAACACCTGCTACCCTGCGTTAACTGAATGGCCCTCTAACTCTTCTGCCTGCTCCTGCATTCACCTTGACCACATGCTGCTTAGGTGGCACACAGGAGCACCGCCTATGGTGTTATCAAAGTCATCAGCCCTTCGTTTTCCGCTGCAGAAAGTCCTAACTAGATAACGCTACGCCCACACACTCCTCAGCAAGTCCATAATCAATCCCATTATGGCTCTCTCGTCTCATTGTGAACTGAGCATGTTTGTGGGCTGACAAACCAAACTGACATTTCCATTTTAGTGATCTAGCTGATGTTTTTATTCGGAGTAATTTGTGTTGAGTGCAACAGAGGAATCATTTGAAATTTATAAGTTGCAACCCACTGTAAAGGGCTGTAGGTTTTAGTGCCTGAACAGCACATTTAACATTTAATACTGAGTCATTATTTACGAAAAAGGGCATCTGCAAATATAATGAAAGCCCTGCTTGAGATTTTTTTTTTAAAATCTTCGTATTATCAGGGTGGAAAATAATGGAAAGTGCATTAAATAAGCATTAAACTGAAAAAAATTGTACTTCAGTGAGAAAATATAACTCGGTGAAAAACTCTTTTCGAGCATCCATCCATGCAACAGCAGGGTTTCCCTTCCACTGCCAGGCCCCCCTTTAAGTTAAGTCAGGGCAGTTTTATTTTATATAGTGCCAAGTCACGACAGAAGTTATTTAAGGGCACTTCTTCATAAAGAGCAGGCACAGAGCGTACTCTTAAATAAAATAAATAATATTTGTTTATGTTATTTATCTAATTTATGAGCACCTGTTTCATTTCAGGGTCTCTCCTACATGTCATTTCCAGTCCTGCTTTTATCTTGTCTCCTATGCTACTCTGCTCAGCTGCAGCCGACCCTGTGATGTATTTTCCTAGGATGGTGAGGGAACAACCAGCTCTTTTCTGCCTCTAATTGGCTTACCCAGATATTCTTAACAAGACCCTCATCAAACTCACTCCACATGCCTTAACCTAACCAATCCGACCAAACAAAGGTAACTAGTACCAGTCTCTCAGATGCAAAGTTCGTCATTCCTTCGCCATCCTAGGTAAAAAAAAAGAGGCTCCTCTGACACTTAGGGAGCCAAGCACAGGAGAGGACAACTAAAATGACTTGTATTGTTCTATTGTAAAAATTCGTTTAATTAACACCCTGTTGAAATGAGTGAAAATGTGTAAAATTTAGCTGTCTGAGCAGGCAGACAGCTAAAAGCAGAAGACCTCTGGGAAACACTGATACTGCACATAGCGCTTCATTTGAAACCTAATAGACCTTTGTTGTGGAAAATATATGAATCTCCAGAAGTCATCAGATCATTGACAAAGCAATTTGTAAGAAGTTTATTAAAACAGGACTATTTTGTAAGCAAGTAGATAAATACAGACTGAGATATGACTCAGTTATACTGTAGGCTTTGAGGAAAATGTAATGATTCGTGCTCCTTTACCTCCGATGGGAAAGTCATTCCTCCACAGGGGAGAAAGGAGATAGCAAGGCCGCTGCAGGAAGAGGGATAAATAATTGGACAATTGTACCAGAACAAAGAGCATGGACAAGAGTCTAGGTTATGACCTGAAAGTATGAGTATTGTTTTCAGTATGTACAGCCATGCTCACAGTGTAGGAGAAATGTGACGGGGGAAATGAAGGGACACTGAGAACAATCCAGGCTGCAGCTCTGTGGATGAGATAAAAGCACTGAGGAAAAGTCTCAGTAATGCAGTTGTGGATAGTCTGATTTGGGAGATGTGGTCACTTCAGATCACGGTTGTGATGTGGAAGCTCACACAGCAGTTTGTTATTTAAGTCAACGCTGTTTTGTCAGTACTGCATAAAAAAAGCAGCCCAGTCTTGTCAAGGTTGAGCTTAAGGCGGTGGACAAGCATTCGACTGGAGGTGTCAGTGGGGCGAGAACAGATGAACTCTGATCGACATATCAGTCCCCGCGTGTCATATTCCCAGCTGTCAGAGGACAGAAAGTGAAGGTAGACAGTTGTTGATCTGAGAGCAGCAGGAGAAGCTATGTAATGAGAAGCGAGAGCCAAAGACTTGAGTTTTGAAAGAGAAGAGGGGAAGGCCCAGGAGATAACCCTGGGGAACTCCAGCGGAAAAGGATGAGCACTAAAAAAAACAGCTTTTCTCTGCAGTCTATCGAATTCTCATCAATGATCTGGAGAAAAAAAAAAGACATGAAAAAGAAAAATAAATAGGAGGAATAAATTTTTTTTTCCTACAGCCTTTTTTTTTTGCTAATTTTTCATTCACATTTAATTTTTGGATCATTTATTTTTTAAGTAATCGCTTTTACAAATCTGACAAGTGAGTATTAATAGTCTGTCTTAGGCTAACAGGCTCCTGTCAGAGCTGGAGAAGGTCTACAGGCTCTGTGCAGTGGCTGTACTTTGCTCCTGAGAAATGGGTTAAATGTATACAACAAATTTTACTACAATGTACTTCGTGTAATTGTGTGTGACAACGAAAGCGTTTTCTTCTTCTTCTTCCTCTAAAATCAGAGGAAGTGGTGGCAACTTCTACTGGAATTCTCTTTCTTCTTCTTCTTTTTCTTCTTCTTAAAACACTGATACTGACTTGATTCCTTAAAATACCTATCGTTTTCCCTTTATTCATATACAAAGTTGCAATGTAAATGCATTTATAAGGTCTTTTATATTGGAAAAACTTTAAACAAAAAATGAAAACCCCCATTTCATTCCCATATGACGCACCCTTTATGTTACACAGTGTACCATCATATCCTGCTTGGCTTTTTTGGTACTTTCCAATATTATCAAACAGCATTACAGCTATAGTATTTCCTTAGCAACATTTATTTCTTATTTCAGGACCCGTACATTGTGTTCTTTGATCTGGTGGTTAAACTGGTACAATAGGTTGACTATAAATTATGCTTAAAGCTAAATGTTAGCCATATGTTTACAACCCACTATTTTGCTTCAAAAGCGATAAATTAGGACCGTACTTTGAAGGCTAAGCAGGCTATCATTTGTTCTTATTGTGTCTTTTCCTTGGTCGGTGTGATGTGGCTGCTGACTGTGTGTCTGTATGCAGACAGCTGTGACTGGAGCTCGTCTCCCCCGGACATGAGTCAGACATATTTTTCACTCATTCTTCTCTCAGATCAGAAACACCTTAATTGCAACCGACGATACTGTCTACAACAGCTCTCTACAGGCTTATGCTCCATCGCCCGCACACATACACACACACATAAACACACACAGGCACCAAATTGACCAAAAGCATCTGTTTTGACTTCGGATTTCATGGCTTTAACGTGTACAGAGCGGCCCTTTGAACTATTTTAATTGGCCTTTCATGGTAGATATTTTGATATGTCTTAGCAGGAAAAGCACAGGTGTGACAAATTACGAGTACATGTTGTGACTTTATCAAAGCAGGCACTGTCGATACTGTCATAAATTCATGAGTCTATGGAACAAGGAAGTTGTCGTGTTTAAAGATCAAACCACAAAGCATCGTCACTCAAGCACAGAACTATCCATACTTACAATATGCCGTTACTGCTATTTTCTTTGCTAAATGGTAAGGCTCAGGCTTGCACACAAATAATATCAAATCCACCAGGAAAAACTACGTTTTGGTGCTTTTCATAGTGGGGTCTTTGCACTAAAATCAGGGCGTTGCAATATACAAACACAACTGAGCCTATCTTTCAACGAATGCTACATTTCCACATTCACAGATGTGACAACCTATTCATTCTCAAGGTGAGTCATCTTATCATCACCAATGCATTGAAAGAGGTGTGTGTCTGTGTGTGTTTACAAGCTGTGATGACAGTGCGTTACACACCCTTTGTGTGTCTCTGTAAGTGCGTGCAAATCTGCTGGACAGCATGTTGGGCCTCTGTTGGTTAATCACATGGTACGGATCGTATGTCCAGTCACACATTAACCATGCTGTGTGTGTATGTGTGTGTGCACTGTATGTGCCTGTCTGTGCAATAACAGCCTGCATACAAGCTTTTATGTGCATGCATCAACGTTTGTGACTCATGTCCAAAATGTGTCACTTTCTCTCGAGCTGTGCTTGGCAACATGCTGGTGACATGCCGACGACTCAGTCATTTCAACACATTAATCCTGTTTTCTCGCAAACTATAGCCTACTTAACCCATACACACACACTCGCACACACACACACACACACACACACACACACACACATACACAAAGGCCAATGCCATTTGATATGAGGAAAGCCAGCCACAGTGTGTTGAATGTGATGTTTAAACATTGAACCAAAAACAATGCCAGACAGAGTGTTGGAGTACAAAAAGAGAGGAGAAGAGAGGTAACACTAGATCATAGCTGCTCATAGAGCTGGCACCATCTCAAAGGCATGATTTATTTAGATTTTACCTCTAATAAAAAGATTCAAGACCTTCATACAATATCAAGTCATTCACTGTCACACTCCGGTCACACGGCAGGGTTCATTCTTCATCACAATATCCACCATAATCATTAGATTTTTGTACTGGGTTTGGTTCTCCTCTATTTGCAGCAGCTGGGATCCTTACAAACAAACAAACAAACAACAACACAAATTAACTTAAAAGGAGTCGGCTAAATCTGCTCTGTCACCTCAGATCTGAGGGGCCAACTGATGCCCCTGTAATGTGGGAAGCTGTCAGGGGACACAAAGCAGGAATGTATTTGCCTCCATTCCAGTGAAATTGTAGCAGCCAAGCTAGCAACTTAAAGTAGGTAGGACTTAACTTTATAACTGTACACATAAACACATTAAAGACAACATGAGCCGTTTAAAAACTTTGAACCCATTTTTATTGAAGAAGAGCAATAAAGAGGCAATAAATGTAATTATTGCTGTGATGTGGTTCTGTTTAAAATAAGCGCATTTCTTTGTAATTTTTTTTTTTTTTTTCACTATCAGTAGTTTATGTGTATATGTAAATCTTTTGGCAGTCTCTTTTTTTTGTGAGTTTTTGAGATTTTGTAAGTTTAGGTTCTGGGGAGAAACCAAATTTTTGTGAACTGAACCGAAAAGTTTTGAATCCCTGTAGAATACACATGTAAACTATCTGAGATTAACCCCTGATGAGTTGTGACACTTTACTTTTAGAAAACAATTCAGCACATCACTTCCTTTTTTTTTTTTTTTTTCCATTTAACGACACGGTCAGCCAGAGAAGGAGAAGAGCAGAGAGGAAGAAATCAAACGAAGAACAGACTGACACTGAGAGCGAGTAGAAAGGAAGGTGTCAAGGCGACATGAGGGGGAGAGAAATCTAACACATAAAACATTCCCACAAAGAGAACAAATTCAGATGTGGAGCTCTCTTAAGACTTGCTTAAACATGGATATTCCCAGTGTTACAACCAATTCTAATTTGAAGGAGATCCAGCTTCACTTTAATTAACAATTATCAACTCCTTTCTCACACCCCAAGTGCTATTTTCAATGCTTAATAGGAATTATACAGGGAGACCTGTGAGATTTTACAGAAGAGGTAAAGAAGTCTTATTATCATAATTGTATGCAGCATTTGTGTGAAGTGTGTGTGTCTGTATTTTTGTTGCAGAGGAATCCTCCTCAGGAGTCCTTAACATTGGCGCAGACTCTCCATAATTGGCCGGTATGGTGGTAAATTAGAGATGACGAGACAAATAGCAAGTACCAGTCTGTAAACTAGAGACTGGACAGGCCATTTAGTCGTATTTTGAGAATTTAATGTGTTTAATTGATTTTTCTTAATAAAAATGTCAAACATTTAATAGCTTCTCTGTAAGAGAAACTGCTGCTTTTCATTGTCTCAATATTGCAGTAAACTGAATCTTTGGATTTTGCACTGTTGTACTGTTCTGTTGCACATTTTTCAGAGATTTTTGACAATTTATGTTCCTTTTCATTCATTCATTTAAAAATGCGCAATATTAAACAATCATTACATAAGACACATTAGTAATCCCTGCGCTCCAATCCCCAAAAAACATGCTGACTTGATTGTTATTAACTAATAGTTTGTGCGTGTGTTCACTTAAACTTTAATCCTGAGGTAATAAATAGAGGTAAAATGTAATTAAATAGGCCACAATTATTATTAACTTCACTGACCTCAATGTGGAAGTCATAATTGAGGGTTTAGGCTGCTATTAGCAGCTTGCAAACTGCTGAGGTGACACAAAAATTTCACACCGCAGCAAACCTGTTATATGGCTTCAGGTAATACTTTTTTTTGCTCTGGATGCTGAATTCCAGCAACTTAAACTCACTGGCCACTTTCTCATGTACACCAGTATCATCTTAGTGAATCCAAATAAATTGAAGGATTTTTCTTTCTTTATTGGTTTGTCTTTTGTGATAATAAATGAATAGTCTTTGGGTTTTGGGCTGTTAGTTGAACCAAAAAAAAAAGCAATTATAAGAAACAGATTTTGGTTCAGGCAAATCCAGATGAGCATTCTTTTCTTTTTCATACACTTACACTACATTTCATTTACATTTTATAGACTAAGCAATAATTCCATTAATTAACGATAACCAGCATTTTAATTGATAATAAAAAAATACCACTTATTAGTTGCATCCCTAAACACCTCTAAATATAATGCAGTTCACCCTTAAAACCTCCTTTGAAGCATATAATTGAATTTACACATTTTCAAGAATGTTAACAAAGACTGAACCATATAAAACTTCTGTTTAGTAGAATTTTGGACGGATGTGTTGCATCTTGTGTGCCTAATAAAGTGGCCACAGAGTGCATCGTGTGCAGTGGAATTTAGAAATGAAAAAACTAGAAAAACATGCTATTAGACAGAGTAAGAGTTTGGATGTTTTGGGGAAGCTGTGAAATAAGTTGTATATAGTTACTATAGTTATATCCTAGCGCCTGTAAGAGATGCAGACAGTGCTCAATTGAAATATCTTTCTGTATAACACAAGCTTGTGCAGACTGAGAAAAGGGCTCCCCTCAACAGCAGTAAGAACATCTGTCAAATATCTCCTACAGAGCCTGAAAGGCCTTTTCACATCAAGTGAGCTTTAATGGGTAACTGAAGACTGAAATTCTCACCCCAGCATCAACCCCTCCATCCAATATTCAAGCTTTTTTTCCTCCTGACTATTTTGCAGAACCAAACCCAACATAACCCCTCGTCTCCATGTCTTCCTGCGGCTCACTCGATATGTTAGGCTGCTACACACGTGCGTGGTGAGATAATGAAAATGTTTCTATAAATAGGTACAATAGTGCTGACAGTAGCACTCTCTCCAGTGAGATATCTCAGTGTAAATTTCACTAACACTCACAACCGTACACATTCACACGCATTCACACACACGCACACACACACGCGCACGCACACACACTGTAAATACTGGCAAGAAAAATCTGCTCCATAGCTATGTGCTCCATCATGGTGATAGTCCTGAAGCAGCACATAAACACTTGATTTGCAAAGCAAACACATCTCAGATATGAGCTATATGAGGCTCAAATATAGGACGACTTGCACACAAAACAGATCAATGTGCCCTACATGTCTCGAACAAACAGCACGCAGCTTGACTCTGCAGCAGACTAAACAGCCTGAATCTGCATAATGCTGAACCCTGCTCCGTGTCAGACAGTACAGCTCATGTATAGCATACAGCAGAAAAACTCAAATTTATTCACCACTCTTACAGCTCAAATTCATGTTATACATTCAGTCGTAACACATTATACTACTTCTCAGTCCGTTTTACATAAAAATCTGCTAAAACCGCGAGATGATACTCCATGTAATCTTACACAACATAATAAAAAGCAGCCATAAAATGAAGCAGTCTGTACTAGCCTCTAACCTCAACTTTCAGAGCATCAACGGAGGCTGAAGTGAGAACCGACAGGATGGAAAAATAATTAAGATGGATCAAACAGAGAAGCTTGTTCTTTTATCTCTTTCTCTTTCTCACCTTCCAGCTCATGGTGGATGACGTCAGAGAGGTTGGGCTCTTCACCCCACCAGAAGATCCACAGCTCCTTGGCGTCGGGCTTGATCTTGCGCCGCCACACACACAGCAGGTTGGCCTGCACGCAGCGCATGAAGCTGCGCAGAACGGGGTCGTCCTGCGCCGGGGCCGAGATCACCGGCCCGTACTCGCCGCCACTGCGGAAGCCGTAGCAACGCCATTTAATGCCCGTCAACTCCGCCTGCAAGAGGGATGGAGAGAGAGAGAGAGTAATGATTAAAGCAACAGTCCATTAAGCAACCTCAACAGTACATACAGCATTGTTTTTATGCGCAGTCACTAATGAAGTATCCTAAGACCTCAGTCTTCAGCCCAAACAAGGTTAAATGGAATGTAAAGCTGAAATAATGTGTTGATTCATTGATAAGTCAATGGACAAAAAAATCTATCAGCAATCAAAAATGAGCCATTAATCATTTAAAGGCACAGTGGGGTTGAAAATAATAAAAAAAAAAATCAGTATAGTGCTCTGACAGTGCAGCACTGAAAATGTTCTCTTACAACTACTTCTTGTAGAAATTAACCATGTTTCTACTTTTTTTGATTGTAAATTGTAAACTTATTTTGATTTTTTTGTACTATTTGAACATCTAAAGTCATCATCTTGTGCTCTGGGAAGTAGTCACGTCACATTTTTCTTTATTTTAAAAACTTTTAAAGACTAAATAATTTACTGACTGACCATCCAAGTTACCCGCAGATTACTTGATCCTGAAAACAATCATCAAGTGCAACTATATTAATACTAAACTAATACTATGCTATACTAAATAAATTATAAAAAAAAGAATCCTGAGTATGATAGCAACTTCTTCAGTGTTGTGTTAAACATTACGTGCTGTACTTCAGTGCAAATATTTTTAACTCAACAGAGAGCAACATTTAGTGCTGGTGCGATCAATAACAGCACAGACGCTCTCCAATTATGTTATATTTTCACTAACTTCCTGTTTACACAGCTCAGATTCCTGTGTAAATGTTCAAGAACCTTCAATGTCTCAGTGCCGTGTTGTTGTAACCTTATTTAACTGATACCTTCACTCGCCGCAGTCCATGCTGTAAAGATATAATAAAAGTGTGTGTAGCCATCGCGGTGAGAGGAGCTGGAGAGCGACAGCAGACATAAAGGATGGCCTTGAGTGAAATTCAGGGAATAAAGTACTACAGGAGAGACAGGCAGTGAAATATAGAGTGAGCAGCTACAAAGAGAGAGAGAGAGAGTTGTGAGCAGGAAATAGTGTTGGGGTCAGTGGTTGGAGTCTGGCCCAGCAACTGACATCTTCTCCATTTAATCTAATAGGATGATGGCTGTTTATGTTGCCTTTTGCAGACTTGGTGGCTCTCGGCCGCGATGCCTTTAGTGATGAGACAGTATGAGAGGCCAAACTTATGCAAAACATAAATAAAACAAAATGTGATGATTTGCTTATACTTTTTTTTATAGTCAATTGAAAAAAGTACAAAGACGACATATTTAATGTTTTACTTCATCAACTTAATTGATTTTTGCAAATAAATCTTTTATTCTCAATTCAATTCCGGCAGCACACTTTAAAGATGCTGGGAGTGTAGCAAAGAAAAGACTGCGAAAGTTGCTAAATGCTCAAAAAACACACACTTAGAGCATTCCACAGGTAGACAGGTTCACTGGTAACAGGGAAAGGATCATGATTGAGTACGAAAGGAGCTTCATGACTCAGTCGTTCACAAACAAGGATGGGGCGAGGTTCACAGCTCGGTAAAACTCATGAATGTATAAACAATAAATTACATGGGCCCAGAGACACTCTGCAAAAATGTGGTAGGTAAACACAGGTCACATGCAAATCATTGCGTTCTGTTTTTATTTATGTTTTGCAAAGAGGCTGAACTCTTTTTTGGAGTCAGCGGTGGTAAACATCCGCACTATTTTAAAATGTTATAAATCAAGATAAATATGCAAGCAAGCAGGAACATCAGTGACTCTGTGATGCTCATGTGTCCTCCGAAAACGAGAATGAGCCGAGTGCACAAAAGGCTTTGTCGAACAGGTCAGAGATTTTGGCAGTCGAAGGGGGAGGGAGGGAGGCAAAGAGGGAGGGAGGGAGGAGGTGTCACTCCATCCTTCCTCTCCAGTGTTCCACCAGCTTTGGAGATCATGTTTGGCACAATGACTCAGGCACCAAGACATTTCCAGACCAGCTGGGAGTGAAAAAAAACACACACACACACACATACACACCGGCCCATTTAAACACAGAAACAGGTAGAAAAGAGCAGTTCAAAGAACATGAAAGCCTGCAGTGTCTCTAAGTGGATGAAGAAAATGAGGCTCCACTGTACTGATGACTGTACAAAGAGAAGGGAGGATGAAGCATCTGTGTGTTTTCAGTGAGCGTACTGTAGCAGCGATGTGTCAAAATCAAAACTCAAATTTTGCAACCCTTTTGAGGAAGTCTGTGTATGTAACTAAAGAGCTTGTGTTGTGCAAAAACACACACGTTTTCCTCTACACACAGATTTGTTCGCAACACACTGCGGCATCTCATAAGTAAGAGTGCACTGAGGTATGCATATGACCCTCAGGAGCATCCTGACTGCAGAGTGCACACATTATTACAAGCATGTCCCTTCTGTAATGACAGTGTGTGTAATGGGAGACATAAACATTGGCGCTGTGATAAGCCAAGTCCTAAAATAAGCCATGACAAGGTCAAGGATGCTGTTTCTCCCAAAGCAAAGAGGAAGACATCTGCTTGCACTGCCTCGTCACTCCCAGTCAATGTCAAAAGTTCCTCCACTGTTTGACACAGCTGTCTGCTGCCACTGGCTCAGGAGCAGAGTGGAGGAGAAGTGAAATATCATAAAATACATTCACAACAAAGACGGACTAGTTGTTTGTTTTTACACGGCAACACATGCTCTCTGGTGAATTGATTGTCAAAATTTGCCCCAAGACATGTTTTTAGACATAAAAATACTCTGCCTGGAATAATAATTTGAGTCTTATACGGTTTTTATCACAAAAAAAATTGCAGTATATCTGGGGCCGTGTTAGCATCTCTGTGAGGCAGCAACCAGACACGAGGATGATTTAAGCTATGTGCTAATGTAAGCATGCGATAAGGGGTGAATGATAAGTTTGTGACCTTAGATAAAAGGAAATGAGTCATACAGCTGTTGTTGCAATTGTGCTCTTTCGGTGATTATGCAGGAAGTTTAAAGTTAACAACATTTCGTGGTGTTTCTGAAAAATTGCAAGTTGGCACAGTGTGAAAAAACAAACAATAGCGGCCTTGCTGCAGTCGTCCAGAAATGCAAATTTGAACTGGTCCAACACCTGCCGGGTTTACCCTGATTTGGCACCATCAGACTACTTTATGGTGGTCCAAGATGCTGACTCCTACAGATAAATCCATATGATCCACAACAGTTGGACTAAATATGCAAATGTGAGAAGGGACTCAGCTCAATAAAATATGCAAGGTTTCTAAAACTGACTCCTTCTACTTCAGGCCATGAACTCGTCAGTCACTTCTTATGCTTATAATGACAATGCTAGTATGCTGCAATAAAGCAAGCATAAAGTCTATTCTATTCAGAGGTGTTTTTTACATCTGCTTTGTAGCACTAAATACAACTGAAGATAATGGAAGTGTTATGAAATCTGCACACAGTTAGTCATAACGCAAAGTTTTGGACAAATTAAAATTTTGACCTCATTATGGTGCCTGGTGAAAAGTAAAAGATAACACCAGAGTTATGACAATTCAGGATAACATGATGACACATCTTTTTAACAACTGTCAAGACATTTAACTAAGAGCCACAAAATGTGCTGGGAAAAAGTCAAGGGATCAACAGTGAGTCAGTCAGTACGATTCATCCTTCGGGGACCATGAATATCTGTACAAATCTAGTAACTTAGTTATTTCTGTCTGAACCAAAGTCATGGACAAGTCAAGTCAACTAACCTCAGTTTACTGCCATCCACAGAACCATGCCATACCATCATGCAGATATTTTATCAGCCCACAACGGGAAAATCTTAATTGTCAGCAATTTATCTGTATAAACTATAAATAGAGCAGATAATGTAAAGCATCTACACATTCTGATACAGGGAGTTAATCTATAAAACCATGAAATCAGCCTTATCGTGTTAAACTCTACGCATGCATCACTGTGAGCAGAGAAGGTCAAACATTCAACTGCAGCAATAGTCAAAACCCATTTTTGAGCTTTAAGGCAAAATCTGTTTTACCGCAGAAATATGACTTAAGGTATAATATTTCCCCAATAAGAAGTTGTATTTTCATGTGAAATATTGCACTAAATGGCCAGAGGCTGTACTTTGTCTTCCTGGAGCCTAAAACACAGGTGCTGTGTATTTGTTGGCCATGTGTAACACCCTGCTGAACTCCTGTGGAGGATTAGCTGTGGCACAGTTGCAGGAAAAGGAACAGGGCTACAGTCACATGCTCCCAGGCAGATCCAAACACATGCCTGCACACACACACACACACACACACACACTCACATGCACACACATTCACAACAAACAGCAGCTGTGATGATGTGCAGACCAGAAGTGCTCAAAAACACTGACATGCATCAAGAGGCAGACATATTTTCCGGCTGCTGTCCAGTTATTTTTCAATGATGACAGCTACGATCTGCCCAAGTGTTTGTCCCTGTGTTTCTGTCTTTATGTGCACATGCGTCCACATGTGCGTGTGTGCGCATGTCAGTGTGTGTTTACACGGCTTCAGTTTCTCAGCACACTTCACCTTCAAAATCAGCCCTTTGGAATTATAGTAAAAACTAGCGCGAACAAACAGCGAATTCTTTTATTCACATGAATAAATTATCACTTGTAACACATAAGAGAAAGCAGAGAAAACCTGTCAGGCGTGTCGGCCTGTTATCTCTGCAACTTTGGTGATAAGTCAGTGTTGTGAGTAAGATCCTGTCATGCAAATAATAACAACCTTTAATCATTTTATCTGCAGTTCTGTCATTTTCTGTCATAAAAGAATTAGGGTTGAAAGTTGCTGAAGTGCAGCCTTTAAACTTAGATTGCACAGATAAAATAGAATCTGTGTGCAAGTGTGCAACCAATCAGAGGAGAAATCACACCGTGCATTATTATTAACAGAGAGTTAGCCGATTTGTATTTTACTCTCATTAATCTAAGAAGAATCTGAGTCTTTTGAAGGTGTGTTTGCTGGGACATTGAATCTACATTTGTGTTTGTCAAGTCAGCAGGCAAAAAGCAGTTAAAAAATGTCTCCAAATCTGCAAATTCCTCGCGATCCGTCAGAGGACGAAAGAGCAAATCAACAATTATTCTAGGTACTAGTCTCAGTTTCTTTTAAAAACCACCAGTGTGATAAAAAGGCAAAGAGGTCAAGGAAAAAGACGGTGGATTTAGTTTCACTGTCAATAGAACCAGCACTCCTGCAAGCCCCTTGTTCTGCAGGTTAGCTGGTTTAATTTCTGATTGAGAGCAGGACCAAAAACAAGAGCTTTTTCCCTCCACTGCTAAGACCAAAGCTTTGACCTTCCTCTCACCTCTATTATCTTTCTTGTCTCCACTCTCTCTCTCATCTCTCAGCACTCTCTCACTGTCACGAATGCCTATTGAATACACTCAGGAGTAACTCACGCACTCTGTCTCTCTGTCTTTCTTCTTTTTTGTTATTCCTCTCTTTACGTCTCTTCAGCTAGTAAACAGAGAAAAGATAACAGCCAACCGTAGGTTTTCAGGATATCTTTGTGTTAGCACAGAGGAGACTATCAGACTGGTGGACGATTGCTGTCCGTTTGTAGCGCTCGATTAAAATCTCTTTTTTCAGTTTTTTGGTTTTTTTTTGCAATGAGATGGATTCTTTCTTACTTTATTTTTTGCATTCTTTGTATATTTGAAAATTGATTTTATAAAGAGACCTAAACTTAAAAACCAGACAGTTCAAAATAATTTCCTGAATATAAGGTGAACTGAGCCCAGGCTCGCAAAACATAATCTGTACCCCAACCGGAGGTCAACCTCAGTGCACCAGACATGTGCTTGCAATCAAAAGAAAATATCAAAGCCAGAACTTTAATCTTTAGCACACATCGCTCAAAGAGAAAGTACTGAATAAAAGCTTTAAAATAGCAGAGAAAATCCTATTTCCAGAGATTTAATGTCAACACTCCATGTCTTAAAGATGGACGCATACATGCAGCATACAGTACAAACACACGCTGTATGTTTAAAGCCCAGAAGCTTCACAATGCAGAGGAAACCCCAGTTACTTAGATAGCAGGGCTGAGAGGAAAACACACTTGACGTGCACTTTGCAGGAATGCTTCTGCAGACTGAAAGTATTTTGCTCATCCTGTTCTTTCTCAAAAAACTTGAGGGACCTTATGAATGGACCCCTTGAACTTCCCAACAGGCAGCTGAATGCATGTTTGTGTTACACTTTAATATAGGGAAGCGAACACATACACACACACACACACACGCATGCACACTTTTACACAGTTTTTTTTTCACACAGAAGAGGTTTTGCAGTTAACTGGGACAAAGACAGGAACGTAATACAGCATATCTGAACAGAGGAAGCACACTTCCTTTCACTTTCATGACACATGCCTTTTAATAGCAATTCAATGCACATGTGAAGCCAACTAAAAGAACAATTATTAAAAATGCATGTGTTTACTGAGGAAGTTAAGAATAAAATAATATTCCGTCTGGTTATACGCAGACGCTTGTGCATCTAAGTGGGGAAGTATCTAGTGCTCTATCAAAGCTGACAGAAAGCGTATGAGAACGTTGTAAAACAGAGATGCCACATCTTTAGGAATCTCACAACAACCAAAGAGCCTCACAGTCTGATAGTCTGACAAAGGAGGCACTTTAGGCAATTGAGAGACAGCTTGTATCAGCACTTTTACCTACTCTGGCACAAGTGAAACACTTATTCTGTCAGAGTGGCATAGCTTTCTCATCAACGTCAAATCTGTTTAGGCACTTGACAAGCTGCCAATATTTGGGGAGTGTTCAGATCGCCTGTGATGCCTGTGAGTCTTTAGATAAGACTCCATGTCTTTATCAGACACATAAAACACTATCTATCTCTCTTTCATTCAATGTCAAAGAACAGGGGGGGAATTTAATTATTTCCAACAGACACCCGGAGAGAATTGACCCAATACAACTTGCTTTGGAGTTTTTATTAGATTTTAATGAAATAAAACCCTGTTTTGATACAATTTTTGTCTGCATTTGTCACCGATTCAAAGTATTTATACTCTGTGTTTACATCTTTAAAAAGGCACAATCAGGAACTTCCAAGACTGTTTTTATTGTGCAGGAATTGGAGCTGCACATTAACGCGACTGCAACCCTGCAACTTCTCTCTGAAGTTTGTCTCTGTGTCGTCGCTGTAGACACACATTTCAAGTCCCAGGACTTTTTGATTGCATCATATATATTGAAGTAGTTATTGTTAATGGCACAGTCTGTCATTTCCTCTGTAGTTTCAGATTGCTTACCTACTTACAATAAACATTAACGTCTGTGATTTCAAACAGTAGTCTTTGCGGTGCTACTGATGCTGACTCATCATTTCCTTCTCCTGCTAGTTCACATTAAATGCATTCACCTGGAGAGGAACAAGGCAGCTTTTATTGTGAAGGAGTCACGAGTACTGAGATGTATTTGTCTGAGGTTTAATGCTGATTGTGATCAAAAATGCGTCAACAAAACAAGACAACGGTAATTTTGGGGCTTTTTTGGAATCAGTTTGGATAAAGCCCTGAAGGTAAAACTATCTAAAGTCAGATGGTGGTTGCTCATGGCATGACGGGAAAGGCAAAATATTGACTTCTTTATTCAAACAAGGTGAGTTTGTTTGGCTGCAGTGTAAACAGATACACCCTTTGCTCTCCTGTTTGCTGTAGTAATAAACCACACTTGCTGTTACCGCCAGTAACTATGGTGTTACTACATCAACCTTGACTGAAATCTTCAAGATTACAACTCTCATGACTCAATCTTTCTTGAAAGCATCAGAGCTGGCACGCCGACGCAGTTTAATGAAAAATCAGGTGCTAAATACAAATCGGACAAAGACAGTGAAGGTTGGGCGGCCGTGGCGCTAATGCTTTGGTCACACTACATGACTTTAAAAGTCTTCAGATCCCCGTGCTGTTTACACTACACAGAGTTCTGTCTTGTAATCTGGAACCCTGAAGCCGTTGTGGTTTGCACACTACATGACTAAACCCAGCCGGTGCCTGCTCTCACTGGCTTTGGCTTGTTGTACGCTTCAGTCTGGCAACACTTCATCAAGCGCCAGCCTCCATAGACACGCCCCCTTATGTGGAAAAGGATCATACGTTCACAAAACATAATGTGAGAGTGAACTCTTCTTCCATTTTGGTAACACTGTAATTTCCTCTCTGATGACAATAAATGCAATGTATCATCTATCTATCATCACCATAATTTCTGTTTCCATCCAAAAAAAACCATGAGTGTCGTCTCTGACTAAAAACATCATCAGACAACCGGAGGTGACGTTGGCCAAGTCAAGCCAGTTTTAAGCGTTCAGGTGGAGACAACAACCAGAGAACTGCACACTGACCGCCTGTAAGCACACACACCAGCCAACACGCCACTTGAGCAGAACATCAGGAGTGGGAGTTGAAACCTCAGATGACGATGAGGAAGAGAGAGAGAGAGCGAGCGAGGGAGCAACAGGTCGCCAACTCTAGAAAAGGAAAGCTCCGGCAGGCCACCAGGACAATGTGTCACTTTCTGGCAGGTTTTGGGGAAAAAGTGTGCTGAGTGTCCAGCTTGGGCCTGTTTTACTGCCTGTTTCTGTAGTAAGAGAGTGCCAGACACCTGGTTGTTGAGTTACTCCTGAGCCTGTCGACAGACTTGGGTTGTTCCAGGTTCTTTTTTGGAGTCATTGGGTTACTCGATCACCTCCTCAGTGGTTAAACTATCAGCTACAAGCCACTGGCATCCGAGACTGAAGGAACACGACCAAAGACAAATCAAATTTATTTTAAATTTTATCTTGCAGGTTCTATGGGAAGAAGAGTGGACATATATATTTATTTGACATATTTTACATGGGTCATTTGTAAACTCATTTAATTTTGGTATTTTCTATTGATTTTGTTTTGTACTGCTATTTTATTTTTTAAGTTTATCGTGAGAGCTGTTTGTTTTCTGTTCGAAGGGTGCAGCCATGTGTTGTAAGCCACAGTTTCTGCATTTGCCTCCTCAGATATTTAGCCAGCGTGCTTTTTTGAGGATTAGAAAGTGAACAAGCACAGATTTTCCTCTGATCTGGGGTTTTTTCTCACCAATCTCCAGAAACCATTCGACCAGTAAAAAATACGAGCTAAAATCCTATAGTGTGAACTCGGCATTAGTCAGTGGAGAGGAGTCACCGCTTAGAAGAACAAGTGGCGGAAATCAGAACAGGCAATGACTCCCCCTTCATCAATTAACCCACTGAAATCAAATTAACCCACAAGGAGTAGCGCTCCCCTCTGGCATTTTACACCACAAATGAAGAGCGATGTGCAACACTGCACTTGCAAGGGAGCAAGAGCAGCACAAAAGCGCCAAACAGGTGTAGAAAGAAGGCCTCTGGGGCTGCAGACACTAAGCAGATGCTTTTCCTCTGCCTTCTGCCGCCACCTTCACAAGTCCCTGCAAAACAAGGGACCGTCATTTGATCTGTGTTCTGCTGTAGCATCAAGCCCTGGGAGGTGAGCGAGCTAAGCGACCTAATTAGAGCAGCGAGAGTCCCCAGGGCTGAGTGACGGATAGACCTGCCAATCACACGGCAGAGAGCCTCCATCAAGCCATGACTTCTCACCTGACACAAAAGAGAGGCGGGAGGCGACGGCAGCGGAAGACCAATAAGGACAGCGAGACAATGTGTAGAGAGAGACACCGCATCTTAAAAGGGCTGACAAGATCCCCAGCCATTTGGCAAATAAAAACAACAAGAAGCTGCAGCGTCAGGTTGCTTTTAAAGCGTTAGGGACAGGCCAGAGCAGTGGCCGTGCTTAGCCTAAATTATTAACGTGCAAATAAATAAACCAGGCTCTGCTTTACCAGTGTCTCTGGTGTAACTTAATAAACCGTGACAAGCCGCGGCGAAGGAGAAATGGCCCAAAGACAAAGACAAAGACAGAAACACTGAGAATCACAAAGAAGGAAAAACAGAAGACGGAGAGAAAAGTAAAAACAGTTGCTAGGCAACATACAACATATATAGGAATTCAGCAAGCTATTCAATTTTTGAGATTTCTGTCTCCAGGGTTACAGTGGAAATATAACATTTTTCAAGCACTTCTGTGGTCCCTTACTTTACTCAGAAACATCACAAAGGACCGTACTGTACGCCTCTGTATGTCGAGCAGAGCTACACCTCCATTTGCTCCCTTACAGCTGGAATTCATAAACTCAAATTTGGCCGCAGATATTATCAAGCACGTCATACATGAGTCAGGAAAGTCCTGGGATTACCAGAAGACATTAACACTGCAGTATGGGATTACTCACTGAGTTTCTTCAGTGGGAAAATGAGAGAATTCAGCACAGTAATTGTACAATTAGCACTGCATGGAGGCTTTGAAAATGCCTACAAGTAGTTAATAGTCTGATTGTTCCTAATATTGGGCGAATGGAGGATAAGCGGTATGAAAAATATCTCATTTGGCTCGTAATTTCCGGCATTGATTCTTTCCACAGGGATGCCATTTCAGATAAAATGACAGCCCTGCATTAAGTCAGCAGGACCTTTCCTTGTTTCATTGCAACACCAAAATAAACAAAATACAGAGGAGGAAAAACTAGAAAGCAGCGGTGCTTCTGTGTTTGCACGCATGACGTGGGTTGGGCCGAGCTTTTAAGTTCACCGTAGGTCACACCTGAACAGGTTTCAGCCTGCAACTCACCTGGCTGCTGTCTGTAATCTGTCGTTTGCTTACCAAGTGGGAGTGGCAGCCAATCAAAGCTTTGACACAAGAAACTCTTCTGCAATTCTGCTAGCACGTTCAACACACACAGTCTTATGTAATCCCACTCATGTAATCCCCTACTGTCTTTACAACAGACACAGTGTTACTATGGCATGTTCATATCTTTGATAACACCACCCTTATAAACACTTAGCCCTTTGGCTCCATGCTCACTCAGGCATGCCTGGTAAATACTCTATCAAACCCCTTTGTGTCGCACTTTTACACTCCAAAGTCCATTTATTCCATGAGGCGGGCAAGCACTGAAATTGAGCTGTACAAATTTTCATTAGCATCTGAAAAATCATGGGTGTCTGCCTAATTCAAGATGAGACAGAGAGCGCCGTTTGGCAGCGCAGGGAGAATCAATGCACCACAAATGGCTGTGAATCAACAGTCTGCACATAATGTGTTTGTTCTCATCAAGTACCCGTCTGATTGGTTGCAGATAATCTCTCAGTGGAACATGAACACATGATAATTAGAATTTGCAACAGCACAGCAGAGGACATTAATGTTTTCTCTCTCCCCTTGTTTTCGCACACCCTTTAACCTAAGTGTGCTCTAACTGGAATCGAATCCCAGCCAACCATGATATTGGCAAAGCTGTCTGGCTCGCGGAAAATATTCACCCAGTTACAAGCGGGGCAGTGTCTTCCTTTAAAGAAATTCTTTTTGTCAAGGCAGTCAGGTGAAGACGCTGCTTAACAGATTTCCCCCAAAACAAAGTCAATGACTTTTGTGCAAAGGCACAGAGACCAGCAGTAAAAATCGAACATGTGTTGTATCCACCAATCAGGCAACACAGCCTCAGACTTTGGGTTTAGACCAGAGGCAACACAAAATGTAACAGATTAGAGAAAACACAGAAAACAGCAGCACTTGGGGTGTCAGCTTAAGATAAGCAAACCACTGCACGAGACAGAACAACTGAATTCAGCAGCTGCATTAAATACTGAAGTACATTTACAAAAGCACAGTGCTTACGTACAATTCTTAAGTATTTGTACTAAACCTGAGTACTTCTACTACATTTCACAGGGAAATATAGTACTTTACTTACTACATTTTTTAACAGCTATAGTAACTAGTTACTTATTAGCAATATCTTTTCGTATCTTTAGTTTTATTCCATTATTTTTATTTCATATACTAATTATTTCTTTATGTTTTTACTTTACTCCCTTAATCATTCTTATTTTTGTCCTTCTGCTGCTCCAACATTTGAATTTACCCTCTGAGGATCAATAAAAGCTTCTCTTATCTAATCTAGTTCAGTGTTTACAATCAGCACCCAAAGTGAAAGTCTCTAACCTGACCAACTGTTTTTGCCTGTCACTGAGTTTTCACCCTTTTTTCAAAAAAACCACAGAAGAAACACACATGTGGATCATTTCAACCTGTTTCCCGTTTAACACTTCTGAGTTTGAGGTTTGTTTGTTTTTTTTATCTTGCATTTTGTTTTAACAATCTTTTCATGTGATCCATCAAAATGCACATTAAAAAAAAAAAACACTGCATGAAACTCTGCTGCTTTGACGATTGTCTGGTAAATATCTATCTGATCGGTCTGTGTGCCAGCCAAGTAGCTAACTTCCAAGTTATCACGAGCTCTTCATGGCACCAGCTACTGCCCATTCCTACCAGTCCTCCTTTCCCACTCAGCCTTCTGTCGCCCTGCACACATGCAGGAACAACCAGTCGGAGCCAAGAATAGAACACAGCTGGCACTGCAGGGCTTACATACTTCACACTCAAGCCACCGTGCTCCAAAATACTCCTGCCCATCTTGTCCCATTTCCAGCTCCAGGACCAGCGGTGGTGGTTCCCTCCCTCCCTTCTCTCCTCCCTCCCTTCCTGGCTGTCGTGGAACAGTTCTTCACCTCTGTGGCAGGGCCCTGACAAGCCCACTGCTCAGATAAGATCGATGACTACACTCCGGAGAATTTAATAGAAAAGAGATGTGTAGTAAAAACAGAGGCACAAGTGAGGAAAAACCCCTATCCTCCACTTAACAACCCATATCTTGCCCTTTTCCTTCAGTGGCTAACCCATGACAACACTTGCTCACCCCCATTTTGTTATAGCGGCAAACTATGTTCACAGAGGTGGGCCACCGCGGGGCTGAGTCCCATTGCTATGACAAGGGATTCCCACAGCAGTGACAGGGGCAGATTAGTGAGAGGCGCCACACACAGACCCAAGGTGAAGCCAGTGCTAGCTGTCAACATTGTGTTCAAGCAGAGCCAAAAGCACAGGCTGGGCGTAGGGGGTGGACTGTTTAGTGAGAAGCAACCAGATGGAGCTGCTCCATAGGGCACGCAGCAGAGGACTGGGGGGTGACACCTCGGAAACCTGGATCGGTCCGCTCCTTGTGCAAGAGTATGTTGCTATTGCTTCAATGTCATTGTTAGAAATCTCAACACAAACAACACTTTTTGTGCTAATAACAGTCAAGTATTAACAGCTGGCAACAAATGCCTGGTCAGATTTATGGCAATGTTTACTTTAAAGATTGTTTCATCAGATATTCCTGCTCTGAGGGAGAAGTCAAATTCTACTAAAGGCCTTTACTCACAGAAATGGATGGATACTCAAAACAAAAAACACCAAAAATATTTGAATGTTTTGTATCAAAACTATCCAGCTGTAACATATACAAAGACATACTTGGAACTTGTATAGGATCACAATTTATTTGGCTATTCAGGTATTTTGATTCAGACTTTTACAGATGAAAATTCTTAATTGGAGAAAATGTGTCATGGCAACAGCCTCTCTAAACTCAAGTGTTATCATTTCTTTATCGTAAGTGTTACTTAGCAACATGTCTACAAAATGTTTACCGGAATTAGCTTAACATTTAATTGCCAGACAGGCTCTAGTTTGGACAATGGCTCTCTTGTTAAATGAAAATAAAGGTTTTGTAAAGACAATATCTTTATAATTCTCAAGGTATTAAACACAAATTGGCCCCAGCACTCATTAATTGTATCAGAACCACTGTTAAAAATTAAATATGATACTACTTAGTGACATATATGACCAACTTGACCAAATCTTTGTTTAAGAAGATGACAAAATGCACCCACCACCATTAATAATTAGAACGTGCAAACAGTCTATGTTAAAAATGCACAATTCCTGATTACCTGCCTCTTCTTACAAGACTCAGCCAATCACCTGCTATAAATCAAGACACTGCTGTTAATGGCATTCCCGCAGCCTCGTCTCTTTGCACTTTATTTCCACGCCTGACTTTAGCATCATTATTATACATGCAAGATCTCTATTGGAATACAGTTTGGCTAATGAGCACCTCATAGTTGATCACATTAGACCTGCACTTGAGGACACTTAATTACCAGTGTTGCACTCTGTTGAGGGGACAGAGGAAGTCCTTTAATTAAGGTCTCTGAATTCTACCTATGTTTGTACAAGTGCGCATCCTTAAGACATGGGATGCATTCACGACCCAAATAAAAGGCAATAAAACATGCATTGTGTGTGTGTGTTTTCTGTGCATGTGAGTGTGGGTGGAAGATATAGTGTGTGCATGTGTGTTGCATTTGTGATACATATGTTTGTGTGAGCATGTGGGTGTTTTGTTTTGTTTTTTTTCCTCTCTTCGTGTCGGTGCTTGTGTTTGTGAATGCATCTGCTTGTGCGTGCGCGTGCACGTGTGTGTGCGTGTGTGTTTGTCTGTTTGTGTGTATAATATGATAGGTGTTTGAAGTTTGTCTCCTGAGTCTGAGATGGTTTACAGTGTTTACAATACACACGCACGCACGCACGCGCATTCACGCACACACACATACACTCACACACTGAGGCTTCCTGTGCCGTGAGGCTCTTAACTGTCTCTCTCCATGCATTTCATATTCAGGCTCAGGGACTGTGGCTCGAGTCAGTGTCAGAAGAAACCTGCCCAGTCCACAGAAAGATGACTGTTTTCTCTCTCTCTCCCTCTCTCTCATTACGTTCCTCCCTCTTTAATTTTCTCCCTTGCTCTGTCTCACTCTTTCACCCTCAGCTTCTCTCTCAAATAGGCTGAGGCTAGCAGTCAGGAAATGCACATCAGTCATAATACTTTCCTAAAATGAAAACAGATTCCGCTGCAGTCCTTCAGTCTCTCTCTCTCTGTCTCTCTCTCTCCCTCACTCCTTCAGCTGAAAACATTCCTGTTTCTCCTCTCGTCCTCCACCCTTCCCTCCTCCGACGCCACTTCAACTTAGCTCGCCAGCTCTTTCTCCCACTTACAAGGGTCTCGTTTGCTTTCTGTCACAGACGGATGATCACCAGCAGACGAGACAGTTGTTTTGTGGGTTGTGTGATCGCAGCTATCTCAAGTATGTGACACCGCATGACAGTGATCTCCTGCGCTCCCATAAAGTGCCACAGTGAGGGGCATTCATCCTTTCTAAAGGTACTTTTTATTGATGCAGGTTGCAATAACAGCCAGTAAATCAGTGTGAGGGATGAGGTTAGCTCATGTTGGAATGCTGTTTAACAGGCTGTCAGACCAGAGCACTCTCTGGTTAGCCGCAAAAACCTTTATGTAAGCCAATATGACCCGGAGGAAAAAAAGGCTAAGAAACTGAGGTTGTATTTTTGTCACTGTTAGAACTCTAAATAGCCAAATTAGATTGGAGGTAATCGAAATTATTCTTAGAGAATTTGTTTGTTTGATTGTTCAGTTTTGTTCAGAGCAGAAAATAGTGAAAATGCCCATCACAGTTTTCCTTAAAACACAGCTAACACCTTTAAATGGCTAACACAACAATCAAAACCACAAAAGTATTTAGTTTGCATTGAAAACAAAGACAAGCTGGAAATATCCACTTAACAGATTATCAAAATTGTCGTTGATCATTCATCTCATCAGCTAATTAACTAATTGCCTCAGCAATTAATCAAGTCATAAGCTTGTTTGTGAAATGCATGCAAGATATCATAGCAACAATTCATGAAAAAATAGAGACTTTTCTTTGCAAGTCTCCTTTTGCTGCATTGATACTCACACCTGATGAGGTTCACTCGCTTCCAGTGGTAATAACAGCTCTTCAGCCTCCACTTCTTAAGCGTACCATGCACATACGTCTCAGTTTCAACATCAGGATGCAATCTGCATCCTTTTGTCTGTCTCTTTGTCTCAGCCGTACCCTCTAACCAGGACATTTGATGTGTCATTAGTGTTTTGTTCTGTCTTGGACTTCCCTGTAGGAGCCCTGCCAGTGAGCAACCGCTGTGGCACTAGCCAGTCATAAATATTCTCAACAAGCCAGCTGATGGATGGTCTCTTTCCCCCTCAGTTTGAAAGGGATGTTCACAGGGCCCGCGCGATGGCCAACAAACGCCACGGCGAGTGTAGGAAAGCTTTTTTCCACGAGGGAATAACCTCGACTGAGAAGCTGACAGAGGCGTAATCACTGTTTTCAACTGTTACGTGTCAGACTGAGGGAATTTAAGACGTCTGATACTGGAGCGCTGGTGCATTTATTGAAGCCTCAGTGCACACAAATTTAAACAAGATGCTTTCCAACGGCTTAAGATATTATTTTGAATCCCTTTCTCCCTACTCGCTCCCTTTTACGGTGACAAAAATGACAGAAACACTTGAGAAGGAGGAACTTTCGGAGCTTTGTGTGAAATCTTAGAGCTCTCTGCAAGCGGTGTGACAAAGTTTTTTTCTTTTCTAGCTGTCAAAACATTATCAAAATCCATAGCATGTAACATGTGTTTCTTTTGCTTTGGTGTGGCATGTGTAGTGACACAGAGACAGACGGCTGTCACTGGTGGACACCCTGCATGATTACCTAAAAAGCCCTCAGGACCCCTATGTTGTTGTGGTTCTCAGCAGCCTACGCCTGAGCTCAGGCTACTGCATGCCTTTCCACTTGGCTGCCTGTTGTAGTAGGACAGTTAACTCGCTGATTGCAGGATGAAAACTGTGAAAACACACTGCTCAATCTCCTCCACCCCCAAAACCAATGATTTCTGCAGAAATGACACTGCCTGTGGAGTCAAAAACCCCTTTTTTTTTAGATAAACTGAGCGTGAGAGTGTTGTTACCGCTGAGTGCTCGATTCATGCTGTCTGTCAAAATCTTAATAACCTTTCTCACATAATTCCTGAGAATTTTTTCCCTAATCTTTCCCCATCTATAATCTGGTGAGCCATCTTTGTAGTTATTTGCTGAAGATCTCTGGCTTTATAAATATTAACAGAGGCAGCAGTACGCCTTCTTTCCAAGTTAGTTGCTTGGCAATGCAACAGAGTTCCAGCTACATTTCCAGTAAAATGATTATTTAAAATGGGAGGAGAATAATGGCCAGAGCACACTGAGCTCCTGATGGGAAAAAATGAGTACTTATGTATTGTTTATCTGCCATACCCATGCCAAAACTGCAATACATGCCAAAAGTTGTGGTCAGTTTGTTTTGGCAGCATTTGAAATATGTATTTTTAGCGTCATGTTATATGTTCTGGCTCAAAATCAGACAATTACGGAGTTATTCTTTTTAAACCATGTTGGTTTAAGCCTCTGGGATGAAGTGTTTTATTATAAACACTCTGTGGTGAAAAAATATTGTGCTATTTTTTCCCCGCACCACTACTGTAACCCGTGGTAATGATTACCTAATAACAACATCAGCAAATGGTTCACCTTTGTACAGCACACACACACACACACACACACACACACACA
>JAQNCA010000013.1:13209501-13227530 GCA_029783725.1 Acanthurus tractus
TGCTTCTGTATTTAAGACCACAGCAGAGGTGACAGTGTGTTTGTTTACCTGCTTCTGTGAGTGTGTGTGTGTGTGTGTGTGTGTGTGTGCGCACGCGTGTGTGTGTGTCTTTGTCTGCCTGTGTATGCATGTTCATCTGTGATCTCGAGTGATTCACTCAAGCACTGTGAAGACTGTTGTAATGGTGTTTCCGCAGCATATTGATTTCACGATGAGCAGACGATGTCTTTGTGAGATTACTCGAGAGATGGGAAATTAGATGTTATCTCATAACAACAGAAGATGAGGAATCATATGGTGTGTTATCTGATTCTGAAATTACGTCAAGCTGTCAATCCCACTGACACACAGACGGCATGTGTGCTGCGAGCATCTTCTTACTTTGCAGACAAGGATGATTACCACAGATACACTGTAACCGGTAAATCAGCTGCAATATGGGCAACAAAATATAGATTTTAATTTAAATTGCAAATAGTTGCTTAAAGTTATGCAGAGTAAGAGATAGCCTGAAGGTTAGAGCTAGGCATTTAATCCCCTGTTGCCCCAGTAAACCTTCTCTGTGACCACTATAGAAACCTAGTTGTATTGCATATTTCATCCTCCATGTAGAAGAATATAGCCCAAGCCATGTGCTGCGCTTTCATGTAGAAATATTACCACAGATAGTGTGCTTTAAGTGACCAGCCAGCATTTCCACTTGGCTGCACTCTCTGATGCCACCTGAACAGAATTCAGTAGGAGCCTTCAAGCTCCTCATACATAATGTATTGCTGAAGGTCTGCTCAGTTTTCATGTTCTCCTAATTCATTTCACAAAGAGAGAGCTCTGCCAGCATACAGAGCACACGGCCTGTATCGCAGCGCACACTGTCAAATCAGGTATCACCACTTCAACGCCGAGAGTTTCTTTGTTGAAACAAGCGCTGCTGCGTTGCTCTTTGTTTGGCTTTAGTGTTTATTAAGCCAATATATATTAATCCACATGAACCACAACTATACCTGGTATCATTTTGCAAATATAAATATGTGTATTTTCCGATGTATACTGTATTTTATGGTCACCTAAATAATCTTAAAGACAGCGCAGGATTGGTTGTTTTTCAGAATAGTTTTAGGTTTATGCAATTCATGTCTGTTTGTTTTATGTGCTAATTTTTAAAATGTCTTTCTGCCTCTCTAGCTTGAATATTGCATTTAACGCAAAATAAATGTTTTAATTAATTGTATGAGTGTGATGTTTGCCTTTATTTTCTGAAATATATTACTATAAAATAAATCCCTGACTATAATAACAATAATATGCCAATTTTACCCCTTTTACAGAGTAAAGAACTTGATCAAATCAGCATAACAGCATAATCCAGCAGAACTCTGCATGCTCTTTGTCCTCACCTCTCAGAGACAGAAAGTGATATTTATTAGCTTAATGCTCAGTGACACTGCTCTGGCCTTGCCCTTCATTTTTTATGTTCCTTTGCCTTATTTCTTTTGTGCTGTGATTTGATGTGCCGTGATTGTCTTTTGTTTCTCTTTTGCTCACAGCATAAAATCATTCATGAAAATCAATCCAAACATAGCCCCGCTCTTCTGTTTCTCAAAACATAGCCTTCTGCTGACCTCAATAAATCGACCAGTGAGCGTCAAACATTTCAGTTAGTGCCCTTAAAGTGGCCTTTTCACAAACATAGTCCTTCACTAAAGGGGGGCAATGAGAGAGTCGTGTGTGTGTGTGTTTGTGTGAGTGAGAGAGAGGGAGAGGAGGAGCAAGAGCTTTTCAGTAACCACCATCGCAGTATAATAAAATTATGGCCCATTGCCCGTTACTAATGACTGTGTCTGATCATTTTGTTTATGTTATTTTAAAGGAGGGATCCTGTTCAGTCTGACCTTTGTCTATGTGTCAAATGAAGAACAAAGTCAGGAAGTCAAATTAAATGATATTCAGTCACTGATGCTCACAGCCTAGCTCCAGGGATGGCAATCTGGGTCTCTCTGTCTTTGGAGCAGACTGAAATATACCTGAAACTGATTGGATTGATCGCCTTGATATTTCAGACAGATTCCCAAGGTGCCCAGAAGATGAAGATACTTTGGTGATCCTCTAAATTTTCTGAAATAGCTCAACCACATTTTTTTTTATCTCAGCACACACAGGATACCAAACTGTGGCACTTTTGTTCTCACAAGATGAATCCTATTGACTTTACTGAGCCCTTTTATCTCCAGCGCCATCATATGAGTGTGAATAACAACTTAACAACTATTAGATGGATTGTTACACAATCTCCTTCACACACATTCATGTCACCTTGTGGATTAATTCTTACAAATAGGGGCTGGTGCTGTCAAGTCAAATCAAGTCAAGTCAGTGTTATTTATATAGAATCAAATCACAACATAATTTTCCTCAAGACACTTACATACATACTATGTATAGAGTAGGTCTAGACCACTACTCTAGAATTTAATTAATTGCGGTCATTATCAATTAGCCAGTGTTAGCATAGAGTTGAACACACCTACCAAACATCCTGCATGTTAGCAGTGTCACTGTGTGCATGTTAGCATGCTAACTTTAGCATTAGTTGTAGTATTTTCCCCAGGTACAACTTCACAGAGCAGCCAACATGGTTGTAAGCTCTAAAAAGGGATAATCTATTGTCTTGGTTCCAAACATACATGCATTTTTTATATGTACTTATCCTGCCTGGATTAGAGCTGGTTCGGTTCAGCCCCCTGCGACCTTGATGGAGGCTGGAACCAGTCCCAGTAATGCACTGGGCAAGAGGCCTTACCATTCCCCAGTATACCATTGTAGCACCTGTTATTGCCAGTTTTTCTCTTGGCTAAGGACTTCTTTATCCAAAGCCACATTGGTCCAGTGGCACCGTTAACCTATGGTATTCATTTCCAACACTGCTTTACCTCTTATTTAACTGCTGCAGTTTTTACATAGTCCTCTCCTTTATCCTCTGCTCTCAGGCAGCAGATACGATCTGATCTCAATTTGTAATGCACACATAGCACAATAGCAGTGAAGAAATCTGAGCTCAGGATCTGGACTGAATCACATTTAACACCTGTTCCTTTGGAGGGTCAGGTGCCTTCGAAGGGGCAGGTGCTCAAGAGAAACCATGAAGACTGTAGGACCCCCCTTCACATGATAATCTGTTATCCTGAACTCACAGGGTTACATGAATGTTAATGTGAGCTGGATCAAATTTTTTTTTTTTTTTTTAAAGTCTGGAAATCCAAACAAGGCAACTCAAAAGAGAGCTCCAGTTAAAAGCCATGCTCCTCCACCTTGGGCTTATATGGACCTTCCAGTTAAAGCGAGAAAAGAGGATTAAGGCATGACTTCTCTGTGTTCAAGACATATTTTAATGGATCAGAATAATGCATATAAACTCTGACAACAAATCCCAAGGAAAATAATTTCACTGTGACCCTGCAGCAAAACTAGATATTCATGGGGAAAAACAAAATAGCTTGTCTATATTTTACATGAAGTATTAGGCAGAGTTTTGTTTAGATTTTTTTTCACTGGACTCTTCATGTTCAGTTTCTTTTCAATATTAGACATAATCCAGATTTGTGTGAGCTTACAGAAAGAAAACCTCATTACAGTTTAATATATTGTGACAAATAAATCACTTATTTTTAATTTTACAAATTACATCATGCTCTTTAATGCAATTACACACCTTTTGCTTGTGTGCACAGCAGTGAAGGGAATTGTATCTCAAATGAACACATAGCTAACAACAATGTAACCCCACAAACTCTTAATAAAAGAAGACAAATGTCAGACATTTATGGCTGCCTGTCCTGAGTGAAGGCTCTTTTTTTTTTCTACATCTGGCTGTATGGACATCAGTGTGGGTTGTGGGGGTGGAGGCAATTGAAAGCCTGGGAATTCCTGAAAAAAAAAGCAGTGAGAAGGAGAGAGAGAGGTCTTTTGGCCACTTGTGGCCTTCACAACCCAGGCACAAATCATAGAGGGACATGGCAATCTGAGTGACAGATGAACAATGCTCCCATTTTCCAACCCCCTGTGAACAGGCCCATCTATCACGGGAGGGGAGATTAATTCAATTCATCAGCTTTTTGTCTCCTTGGGCCCCCTAATGCCACCTGATATTGCTCAAGGGGGGCTTATAAATGTTTGTGGACTTGATCTGAGCCCGCTTGCTTGACACTGAATTAAAACATTTCTCTTTACTCTTAGCTGTACAAGAGTTTTGCCAACAGCCTGCCTGCCGATTCTGTCATAATCCTGATCAAGATTAATTCTTACGAAGAGAAAAATGCTTGCTGAAGGGGGCGAACAATAACATAACAAAGTGTGGTGAGCTTTAGTTGTGGGTGAACTGGTGGTTAAAGAGGAAAATGCAAGTCCCAAAAATGTTTCACAGAATAAGCTTTTAATTAATAAAATGACTCATCACTGTAGGGATTAAACTTTTATTCAACAGCAGCTTTAAGCCTATTAGACCGACACTGTAAACAGCTATTTACACAGTGAGTGATTTATATGACTTTGTATAACGAGTTTGGCTAGTTTTCTCCTCTGTTTGCCAAAAACAGTATGTTTATCCTAAGTATTTACTTAGATTTAGCAGAAATAAACATTATAAATCAAGATCCATTGATGTTCTAAATCCACAGTTACAGTTCAACATCTTGAACATTTTTTTAAAGTTACACTCTTACATAGAGAAAATATATAAAGAACATAAAGATTAGCTGAGGTTGGAGACTTGACATTTATGCTTAATCCTAGATTAGCAAGCACATGCAGGGCCAGTCTGCTAGTGTTACATATTAATTAAAATATACTCAAACTTGTGCATACAGTGAAATACAGAGCCTTCAAGTGTGCACAGCTGTAATGGTGTAATGCGTAACATAGCACAGACAATGTTAGTGATGACCTCTAGTGGCCATTATAATAACTGGAGAAAGGATTTGCCTGAAAGCAAGATTAAAAGAAGCTGTTACAAGAATTCAAAGAAAATGTCTAACCTGTTTAATATTAAACTTTAGACAATATCGTTTTGTTTTTTAAAGGGTTGAAACTGCAAAGATTTTTTATTCATAAGTATCGAACTTCTGACCTTGTCAAAATAAACACATTTACATGCTTTGGGTTACTATATGACTGAGGCTGTACAGCACCCATGTTTTGAGTCTTTTTTTTTTTGGCTAGCATAAACACATGTTAAGTGCATTTGTACTACCAAGTGTGCATATAAACAGTTTGTTCTGGTTTCCAAAAGGACTTAAATGCAGAATTTAAATCTAGTGAGACATCTTTAGTACAGGTCTTCACATTCATAAAGGCCTACAGAAAAACCTAGTTTACTCTCCAAGAAAATGCTTAACTATTTTTTTCCTTACATTCATCATCTCAGAAGTCCTGGCTGAGGAACCAAGAGCGCATTGATAGGGAGATGTGTGTGTAAAGCAGACACTCCCATTAATGCCCAGAACAACAAACTGGTGTACCCAGGAAGCAAACTCCATGACAGCAACAACTGGAAAAACAAAGCAAGCTAACTTCTGAAAAATTTCCATAGACAAACATTTTAGTAAAGAGGTTAACTGTTTTAAGAGCTCATGCCATGTCCAATAGAACAGGAGATACAGACTGCTGTGTCACTAACAAGCCCAATAAAGTAATCAAAACTTATATAAAACAAGTGCCTCACTCACCTCTTACAGCCCTCTTATCCCACATACGATTTACATTCTTATTTCCATTTTGAGACCAAAGGCAAATACAAGAGGAGACTTGAGAGCTGTTTCATCACAGGTCTTTAATATTGTCAAGCAGAAACTTTGTGGGGCTGATAGTAAATCCTGCCTCCTCTCCACACACACATGTAATAGGCCATACTCATTGATCCCACTATGGACACCAGCAGGATGGCTGCGACCAGGGCGATTTTCCACACTGCTGATTCTTCTCCTTTATCTGCATCTATCAGGAAACCGACAAAGAAATGGGCAGAGAATTTGAATGACACTATTGCCGGTCATGTTGTAGGTGTGATGCGCTGGATTTAAAAAAAAAAAAAAACACACTGCTGCTACCAGCCCACCTTGTTCTTTAATCACATACGGCCCTGGAGTGGTCAGCAAGTTCTGGTCTTCTGTCACCAGTTCAGCAACTTCTGGTGGACTCGCAGGCCATATTTCCTCCTCTACTGTTAGTCCATGAGTGTCTTCATACTGTAGGTTCTCGTCAGTGATAACCCACCGGCCCCGGATGTATCGAGAAGTACCTGCAAGTATTAATTATGTCAGGAGTGTGGTACACAGGATGTAGAGTAAGCAGGTGTATCAATTTCAGCGACATCCTTCCAAGAAAAAAAAATGTAACCAGACTGATTAAACCTCAGCAAAGCAAAGATTTATATTCCAGTTTTCCTCTTACCTGGCTGAGCAGCTGATGTGGCCAAAAAAGCCAAGAACACAAGATTAAGAACAAACATGGCTGTGCTTACAAGTACTTTGATTTCCTTAGGCTTTTATGTGGGCACTTCATCTAAGGAATTGGCATCAGCTGTTGCTTCACGACTCAATCAAGATAAATTACTTCAACTGGGTTCTCAAATGGCCTGTTTTGATGTGCTTCTGAATGCTTCCATTTCATTGGTTTAACCGTCCCTTGAATTAGGCTTCTTTCATCCGAAAGTGACGGTAAGTTACTCAGGAAGTGGAAACTGTGCCTGCACAAAGAACAAGCTGTTATGCTGCCACTCGAAATCACACTGTGGAGAGGTGTTCTCACAGAAGGGAACCGATGCAGACTGCATTTAGATCACGCTGAAATGTTTTTTTCACAGAACTGAACCGTGCATCGTTATGCCCTCAAGCAACAGAGAAGTTCTGCATTACTTGTAGTCAATATTTGAATTGTAAATGACAGCAACTGCAGCAAAAAGCATATAACTGCATTACCATTCATTATGAAACAGTCTGTTGTTTCACACTGATTGCTGATATTGAAGGAACGATCACACATGTTTTTCATTACATAATTTATTTCACTGCACAAGTATTTTTCTCCAGTGTTCCAGAAGTTGGTACAGGGGGGACTGTCAAACATTAAATGTCCATTGCAATGAATGGAGCTTCAGCTTTCAACAGTTACTTTCACATTTGAAAAAACAATCTCCATCTTGCAAACTACAGCACACAGAACAAAGCTTGAGGTTTGACCATTTTTTTTTTTTTCAGTTAAGGCTGAAAGTGTGACTCATAAATCCCACTTCCGAACACATTGCCACAAAAGAAAAACATCAATTCTACAAAAAAAAGTAAACCGTTCTATTTTCATTTGCAGCATGCAACAATAAAAAATACAATGACTTTCTGTGTACAATCTGAAATGTTAAAATTGTATATGAATATATAGGGTTTTTTTGTACCAGGGGTGCACCAAAATGCTGTTTTTAATTTCTGACAATTTAGCATTTTATAGCAGAGAAAGCACAGGTCTAATTAACAGCATTAATGATGTATGCATTACATTTAAGTGTCCCAGTTTGAGGGCCCTTGTTACTATGCAGTTTTAATCACTGGTATGGCTGCTTGGAACACTGAGGGAAACTACAGGATGTCACATTTGAGTATGATACCTTTTTATTCACATATGTGCTTTTCCTGCTTTAACAAGTCAGACTATCTGTCTTAAAAAATGTCTGTAGGCTCACACGGATCCAAAGGAAAAGTAAGCTTTGTGCTTTTAGTGAAGGAAAACCTCAAATACTGCACATACTGGAGCATTAAATATGTTTTACAGATTTTAAAGATGATAAAAATTACAGTTTTAGTGGCCTTGTAGCTTTACTGGGTCATTAAATACAATTGAAAAGGTTCAAATCACTGTTCAGTGTGAACATGTAAAACATTGGTGCACCCCAAGTTTTCACAATCTTTTCTTTTAGCGTGACAAAGTGAACCGCATCCAACACCCACGAGGCAAAGAGAATATGGTGTGATGAAAACATGTTAGACAGAAGTTATTGCTTAAATGGTCCACTGGTGTAAATGTTCTTTGTCTTAGTGACATCTCATCCAGATTTTATGCTACATTTTGTATCAGGATTCCCTTCTTTTTTCATAACATTTATTGTAGGGAAAATAATCCCTGTAGTTTGCAAACCTCAGGTTTGCTCAAAAGGATTTGCCTCCCTTGCATAGTTTAGAATGAGATACAGTATATCACTGAGATGCTTAGATAAAATAAAGACATACAGTATCTTTTTATTTCTGAAATAATCCCTTAGACACTTTTCTACTTTGGTAAAACACTGACATGTTTTGCAGAAGTTTAACAGTTAATTTAACATTATGGGTAGATGTAAATTGCTACTCTCCTACATCAAGGAGGGAAAAACCTATTAAACTTTACACCCAAAGCTGAAAGTCTGTTTCTAGGAGCATGACATTTTAAAATTTGATCAGACCATCCTGTCTCAGATTAATCTGAAACTAGGCGGAATCAAAACAGCTGGACTCCAGATGCTGGAAACTACTTTCATATCCCTTTTTAATGTTTGAGGCTGGTATGTCTAACATTAGCAGATTGACAACTTTCCAGTACTGCACATCACGACAGTCTGACTGCAAACCTATTGACCAACAATTCAAATACTTGTGAGGTGCACTGCAAAGGTACATCCTGTTGCTACAACAAGGAACATTTCAAATAACATAAAGAAAATCTGTTTGGTAAAAAATGCTCCCAGTGCAAAATTTGGCTCCCATAACCAACAATACAATAGGATAGACTGACACTATGCTAAGTTTAAAAAAAAACACTTTTTTTTAAGTGAGAAAAAAAACATTAAGGACCAACTGAAGGTTTGTAATGAATAAGAGGGTCATTATGGCAAACTGTGTTTTTGGCCTGTCATTACAGTACTATAAATATGGCTGATAATTATTCTCCCTGACATCTGACCATGAGGTCAGCCACAGCCCACAACTCTAAACCATGAGGGCAACCTTGTAGAGAAGACGGATCACAGAAATACAACAGCCCTTTGTATCTCTGCAGGCATAATATGTAGGAGCTGTCCATTACCATATGTAAACACTACAGTCGAAGTTGGCCTGTCCTCCCCGGCTCAACTACATTGAGAGAGCAGCAGTGCGAGCTCGAGAGGAGAGAGCAGCATTACTGATAACAGCAGTAAATTGGTAATTATTAATCATTATTGTTTACTCTGGAGCACACTTTTTAAATCTGCAACACATTCATGCAACCCTGCAGGAAGGTGCCATTATGCCTTTTTTATTTTTATTTTTTTTAAGAAATGCAGGCAGAGGGCAGAGTCTCTGTTTGTCTCTGCCTGGGAATTTATTATTGGGGTTTGTTGGGGGGGGAAATTATGCATATTATGCCTTTAAGAAGCAGGATTGCACTATGTTGAGTGGAATATTTATATGAGCTCTGTTAGGTTCCTGCTAAAACCTTTTTGGAGTCACTACCCAGATTGCCCTGAGAGGTTAAAGTTCAAGATCCCCAGAGGGACATTTCACACCGATGAATTTCACTTCCAACAACCTACCTTACTTAAAAAAAAAATTCTAAATCTAAAGTTAAATCCATTTTTTATAGGTATCTTTGACTAACAGTGGAGTCTTGCTCCATGAATTCCTTCCCCACTCTTCTTTAGTGCTTCACAGTGGTGGATAATCAGCACAGGTCTGTGTAGACTGGACTGGACTCTACCCAGGAGGGGACAATTTGTCCTGCCTGATCCCTCCTTATTTGTGCTTCTCCTCCTCATTGTAGACCTTCCGAAGGCTCGAGTCCAGCAGGAAATCCACTGACCTACAGGGTAAAGAAAGTGGATAAAATGTAGCAGATGACGCACATTAAAAAAAGAGAAGTTTTATGCCAAAATCTGCTTTAGAAGGCAGCAGTTTTTGAGGTCGAGGTAGGAAGTATTTTATTTTCAATAGAGGAAAGAAAAGCTTAAACTTTTACATTCCACTTATTTTATTAGTCATGTGACTGTCAGTTTTAGTGTTTGTAAGACCAGCATCCTACCTGAGAATGAAAAGTGACAGTCTGAGCATAATAACCTTTATTTCTGATGATGATTCATCAAAAACTTCTGAAGTACTGTAGTACTAGCTTCAAAATCAAAACACTTAAACTCTTAACTGTTTTGGATCATTTTGATGGAATAAATGAAATAAATGTGTGTTGACTGTTTTATTCAGAAGCTTGAATATGAAGAATAATTCTGATGTTTCTTAAAGTCAACAAATTCAATGAAAGGACCAACAAAAAACAATATGTTTTGGTTAATACTCCTTGCTCTTATTTCAAGTGTGAAAGAACACTAATATACAGTTTCATTTTCACAAGCCCAGTCACTTCACTAATATCTAGACATGTAGCTATTAAATTGTTGTTAAAACATTGCTTTAAAAAAGCAATTAACTGGGACAATTTTCATCTGCAAATTGATTCACATTTTGTGTTCTGAGTATTTCTAGTAGCAGGATCATGTAAGAATTGACTACAGTGACTGTATTGTACATGTGATGAAGAAACATGTCATCCAGTGCAACAATGTGGCTCTTTTATGTGCTTTTTAATAATTTTTGGACAAGAATGGAAGTCTCTGGCACAGTGGAATAAGCTAAATTAGGCTTTGGATACACAAACAATATTTGCCAGTAGGATGAGATTTCAGTGTTGAACTGAGCAGTAATTTCCAGCTCAACACAACAACTATCTGAGAAACTCACACAATCCACCTGTACTCAAAGAAACAAAAACACCAACCTGTCTATTGGAGTAATGATGAAGGGGATTGTAGAGAGGCCTATAGCTGTGGTGGTCCACTTGCGGACAGGCAGGGGCCACTTGGTAGTTTTGCCCAGCATATAAAGTGATGCAGCACACACACGGTTGATGGTGAAGCCTGGGATGATCACAGAGGCGAGGGCCTGCCACACAAATGTGTCCACAACTGCCACAGCTACCCGTGTTGTCTTCCCTGGGTTATCCCCATGGGCCTTGAGGAACAGATGAAAGACCAGAAAATGAGGCTGTCTGTTCACAGCAGATTTCTAAACCCACAAATTATAATAATCATTCATAATTTGGACTTCAATTTCTGGTTTCTGTGTTCCAGCTTATTTATTCAGGGAACCAGTTTCTATTCAGTCATCTAAGATAGTGGCCCTCAAGTTTTTTGGTTAACAATACATAAGAACAAAACATTGTCTACTTGAGTTGCATATGCACACCAAATCTGACAAAGAACATTTTTTCAAACTTGATGTAAATTTCTAAAGACATGAATCAGTGAAGAGACAAACAGAAACAGAAAGAAAAACACTCTTTTAAAGAGCAGAAATATTAATTTCTGCAGACATGACCCTTATTTTCATCTTTTATTCCCTTAAAGTGGCCCTGATCCTCAGGCTGGGAACCTGTGATGGCCTAATATCAACTGAAACTCCTTTTCATAGCATGAAAATGAAGATTCAACTACCATAACCATTAATAAAGGTGAAACAGAGATGGAGTGATATCTTACCACGGCTGCTTTCTTCCCTTTGTCCACAGCATCTGCAGTAACATAGGCAGTGGCCACAGCATAGCTGCCCCACACGAAGCTCACTGGCACCAGAGCACGAAAAGCCTCCCCGACCTCATTGGCATAGCCTGTGGGCATACATACACAAAAGCAGTTAAGACTTTTACCTTCTTTGTCTCCTCTAAATGCATCACAATATAACTTTCTGGCCCTCTGCTAACATTAATACATTCATTTAAAAGAAAAAATTGAATTTCAGTGTCATTTTAAACAATGTGGCAGGCATTAAATATTGAGGTCAGACATTCAGAGATTACACACCTGAGAACATTCCCAAGATGATGACAATTTTTGATACGAAGATTATAGCACACATATTCTGAAACATACAGGAGGCTAATAAACCTCAACCTTATCTCTGGCATCGTAAAAACGGGAAGGGGCATTTGGAAAACGATGCAATATCCATTTCACAAGGGCTGAATGACTGAAACACCCTTGATCTCTTATTAAAAAGTCACCTTTGCCATACGCCATGGTGCATGTAAATGACTAGTAGATTTAACTCATCACACAGGAAATATTATCTTTGGGTCAGTTACAACAGACTGGTGTCGAATTTAAATTCTGCTGCTTGCCTCTGCCTCTGGTACTGCTGGCAAAACCTGAGCCTTTGTGCACCTCATAGACAATAAAACACTGCTTTATAACAGTTGATTTCTCCATGAACCTAGTCTTAAACTAAATGAATATGGAACTAATATGGAATTTAGTAATACTGACTTTTCAGTTCTAAGGTGTTTTTGTCTTTTCTACATTTAAGGCAATCAAACAGACCTCATTTGTGGACTCGCACAAGGTATAGAGACGTTTCCAAGCAAACTGGCTTTTAATATGTTCAGACTCGCAATATTTGTAGGATGATATGGACTCAAATTTTCACAAAATGTGGAAGAGTGTACAGGAAATGAGACACAACATTTTTTTTATGTTTTGCTTTAAGATTTAAATGAAAAGATGCAGAAGTGAAACTTTACAACTTTCACAAGAGGGCAAGTCACATGACAGCTTTGTATTTTTTTTTTCTGAATGTCTTCCTTCATTTTTATGTGTGAACTGGACTCTCTTGGACCACATGGACATATTAACGACTTTTTTTGTCTCAAGAAAAGAGAAGCAAAGTCTACACATCAAAACAAAAACCACAGGTGCAATAAGTGTTTATTATACCAAGTCTGAGTTTTCTAAATGTCTAAAAATGCTGACTAATTACACTGAATTGGTTTGGAATGCTGAGAGGAAACAAATGTGAAAGTACTTGATAAGTAAACAAGGAAAGCCCAGATAAGATTATCTTCCTGTAAGGTACTTAAAACATGCCATCCACTGGTATAACAGGCTGGTGTCCAATTCTGTCCCATGAGCATAGGCTTTGGATTACTCTTTGTGATTCACTATTTGCCCTTGGCGTGTGTGTGTGTTTTCACAGGATGCTAAAGGCAGCAGGAGAGACAGAGGAGATAAGACAAGAATAAGAAATAAGGGTAATGGCAAGGTGAGAAGGTTTGGATAGTGAGAGTAAGAACACAGGTTCAGAGGTGTCTGATAACAATGACTGTCAGCCAGAAAAGGACAAGAATCTGTCTGCTCCATAAACACACCAGGCTCTGACCTACAGCTTGTCACTTCATTTGTACTATTTACTGTTTGTGGATTTTTACAATGATCTTGGATACTAATTCTTCTCTAAAGAAACAGTCACCCACTCTTTGAGGGAATCTTGCAATCCGATCTCTCTGCTGATGTAAACCACCTAAAATTAGCCTGCTTTTTATTTCCTGTGCCCAAACATTCAGGGAAACAAACTTCTCAGGAAAAACAACTGATTGCTGTAAAGACATAAAAATGTTTCAAAAGGTTGTCCTGGATTTTCCTGCTTGTTCAGTTTGGCAAAATAGCCATGTTTCAAGGTTAAGTCTGGTCAAGGTTACGCAACCTATCACAGTTTTTTTCCACAGTAATAAAACTAATCTTTTCCAGTCTGATGGATGCCTGAAATTCTGATGGACTCCAATGCTGGAAAGAAATTCCTGACATGTACAAGAAAAATACCAAATGTATTGTAATATTAGTGTAAAAAAATTAAGAGTTTTTGAAGAAATACTACATGTTTGACAGCTTCACTAAAAAACAAGCTTACCACTTGAATTATACAGTTATCCTTACATTGCACTCTCTTTCTTTTTTCAATTTCAGTTTAAGAATATAGTTTTCATTCAGACCAAAAGCATGCATATTAGAAACAGATGTAGGAAGGCTTTTAATTTTTTTTTAACATTTGCTAGTGTAGAGATAGAGATATATAACTGCAAAGAGTGGATTAAAAGATGTCAGCAGATAGATTATGATTTTATAAGGGGAGGATCAAGTGATTCACATGACCTCATATGATCACTCTTGCCCTGTGTCAGCTGTGGAAGAGCAGGAGAAAAGGGCATATGAGCAGGGAAACAGGCTGCACAGTGGGAACTAGCATTTTTCCTCTGCATGTCCTCCTAAGCTAAAAGCTCATTGGGTGATAGTGTAAGCAGTGTATTAGTGACGACCCTGATGTTCAAATTTAAGAGGGACAACAGGATAAGCAAACACTGATTTTTAGGTTATCTCCACAACACTGACAGTGCTCCACTATTCACTCTGGTCTTGCCTACGGGCGTTTCTTCCTTGTTGTGTGAGTCACTGCCTGAACTTGCTAAACAACCACCTTGTATTGAGACACAACTAAAACTACAGAGACAACTCTAACCTCTGACGATTCAGGTAGTTAGCAGTCAAATGAACGTTACGCAAACAAAGCACTAACAAAATATGTTGTCCAGTGCTGACCTTCGACAACGTCCTGTGGTAACAAAATGTCCTTCAAACCCCAAGTTTACTATAAATAGAATTTTAACTGTATAGTTTGCCAGCTATGCTAACCTTCAGCTAGCTAGCACACAGCTACGGGTTCACGATGGCTCCGGTGTAACGTTAACGTTAACTCTCTGATCTGAAACGCTATGGTCACTGTTAATTTGTTAAGTTAAGGACTGAACCGCTACAAGTATTAAATAACTGTACATACCCAGGAAGCGGACCCATGTGTCGCGATAAATGTCGACCGTTTTGCTTGTCTTTTCTTCAACTGGATCCATACCTTTCTTCCTCTACTACATCCCCCTCAACTGTACTGCATCAGCTCGGTGAGAGGAGTGTCAGAAACCCGACGGGCAGCAGGGGCAGTGAAGGGGGCGTCATCCTAACTACAGCATCGTGCCGGCTTCGGTTACAGCAGGTCCCGCAACTCGACACAGGGCGGCAGCAAAACTACTATTTTTTACATTATTTTTCATGAAATCAGATGTGATTTTCTTTTCAATTTCACTATTCAAAGATTTTACACACCCTGCACTAATTACTGTGCACGCAACGGTGTGTCGAATTGTTTGGAGACTAACTAATCAATCGATTTAAGATTTGAAAATTAGAAAGTATAAGTCAATATTTACTTAGTACTTTCAATTCATTAAAAATTAAAAACTAAATCCCCTATCTAAATCATTTTAACTGATATTGGACATAAATGGCTGTATGTAGTACGTGACAGACCTTGTCTCGTTGCGTTGACATGTCTTGTTTTGATAATACGGAACATTTTCCTACATAATGAATTGTTCAATCAAACTTACACAGACAAACTAATAGTCTACATGGCAAACATGGGGTATTACAGGAGCAGGAGTATTGGTTGGTTTAATGAAGCTGCTATCTACAGTCTGTGGTCTCAATGGGTACAGTGCAAAGCTCATGGGGTGACTGGAGGACAATGGGCCCATAGTTAAGTTTTGGCCCCCGGGGCACTGCATATGGGTGTTGTCAAGATGTTTAAATAGTATGTGTAGTGCAAGCTGGGGCACTGACAAAGCCATCGATGGGCAGACAGGACACAACAAGCGAATCAATGAATCAATGTTTGGAGTATTTTAGTATTTTATTTTGGAGTTCTGATTGACCTGAAGAATAACTGGATCGTTTTTAGGATTCTGGTTATTAAAATGTTGTTAGTATTAGTTCATCCCAGCTCTGCTCTAATTCCAGTGTAATAAGTTAGTTGATTCATTCATTCCTGCCTGGACATGCTGTAAAACAATCACACAGTGAGGCCAATAAGAAGAGTGCATATTGATTGACAAAAAAATGACCAATGGAGACGAGCCATGCAAAACAGGGAACCAATGGGAATGAAGCTGACGATTTAGTGGGATGAGTTTTGATCTACGATGGCCACCGTTAGCAGAAAACATCATTTCAGGGAGTCCAAGATACCATTTAGACGGAAAATAATGTCCTTAAAATCCTTCTGGACTTTCGTTTTTCTCGTTTTCACTGCAAGCAGGTGTCTTGCCGACGATGATCACGAGATGGAGGAGTTTCTGAAGCGAGAATATTCCCTTTCAAAGCCATACCAAGGTAACGCTACCCGTTAGTCCCCATTATAACCGTTAACGTTACAGTAGTACTGATTTCTGGGGGCAGGCGACAGATGTTTCTAGAATAATATGTGCTACGATTAAATTGTACATATGCTTTAGCTCATTTCTATCAAGAATACTTCATTTGTCTTTTAACGTCGTCATTCTATGTACCAAATCTTGCAAAAAATTAAATTGCCATTCAAGCAGCCAAGCCCTACAGCGTTTTTTGTGTACACAATCAATACCTCTATTGAAGACCTTCAGCGCTTTGTCTACTTTCTCCTCACCCACGCAGATGTCTCGTTTAGAAAGCAGAGGCGTGTTTTTTATCCTTTGTTTTTTTTTTAAATTTTCCATCTGGTTTAGTGATCCCTATTGTGCTGTGTCAACTTTTCTAATAATGATGGTGCCATTTGTGTGCTCAGGTGTGGGCTCTTTAGGCTCCTCCCACTGGGAGCTGATGGGGGATGCCATGGTAACCACCGAACAGGTGCGCCTCACACCTGACATGCAGAGCAGACAGGGGGCAGTGTGGAGCCGTATTGTGAGTACACAGAAATAGTTCTACTACTGGGAAACTGTGCAGTTACTGTCTTGTGATAAGCCGGTTTTGTTCTTCAAAACAGATGATTAGATAATGTATTCAGAAAAACAGCCAAACCACAGGGTGCATGTTAGAGGGGGAGATTAGAGGCAGTAAGAAATATTAGATTAAGTGAAACAGAGTTGTTTACTCAGTAAGGCAATTTTTGGTTTCACTGTGGTGATCGAGGTTTTTGTTCAACTTCATGGTCACTTAAGAAGATTTAATTTGTGACAGCTGAAGTCTCTGATTGTATTGCGTTACTCTGAGAGGTCTCTTCAAAATTATTGTAAATATATCCCTTATTGATATGAGTGCTGACAAACCAAAAGCTTAGTGTATTGTGAGCAGGTTAGTAAAGTGTTTGAATTATCAACAAGTGTCATATGGTAGCCTAATGGTGGTTGACTTTTAATGATTGTATGTAGGAATTTACTGTAACATAGCAAAAATGGCCTCACCGTTATAAAAAATACATTTACACCAAAGACCTTTGCACTCACCAAATATAAAATCTGGGACTCTTTTATTTTCCTCTCATATGTTTATTTCCTCTTTGTTAAGGTGAAAGCAGGGAATGGGTTGACAGACTGGCTTTGTTTAATCTGCGTGTGTGTTTCTAGCCATGCCATCTGAAGGACTGGGAGATGCAGGTACACTTTAAGATTCATGGGCAAGGCAAAAAGAACCTGAACGGTGATGGTTTGGCGATTTGGTACACCAAGGAGCGTGTGCAGAAAGGTAACGTTACTAGAAATTGTATTTACTTTCTGCATTAGAGGCAAATTCTTATATTTTATAAACTCTCTTTCTTTTAATCATTTTACAGGTCCTGTATTTGGAAATATGGACAACTTCACTGGCTTGGGCGTGTTTGTGGACACGTATCCCAATGAGGAGAAACACCTAGAGGTATGCTGGAGAAACTATGCTCAGATCTCATATGATGAGGGAAAGTTGGGTCAGGTCATGGACAAATGCTCTTGCAAATTTGTGTAAAAGGGCTCTCTGTGTGTTCTTTTGTGCAACTATTTGGAGACAGGCGCAGAAGAAAAGATATACACCTCGCACACAGGTAAGTGGCTTTTGGAACATTTGATCCCCTCAATGTTACAGCCTCTATGGGTGCTTTTGCATGCTTCACTGACTGCAGACACCCTTAACTTTAAAACATGCTTGTTTTATTTTGTCCCTGCATGATCGCTGTGTGATCCTAATCAGAGTAACTGACCTTTTTAAATGGTTCTAATATTAAAGTATTATATAACAGTGTAGTATAAAAAAAAAACATCCTAGAAATAAGCATGCAACTAAATGAAACATAGCTGCTTGATATAGAGGCAAAGCAGTTTTT
>JAQNCA010000013.1:13227630-13248488 GCA_029783725.1 Acanthurus tractus
TGTAGTATAAAAAAAAACATCCTAGAAATAAGCATGCAACTAAATGAAACATAGCTGCTTGATATAGAGGCAAAGCAGTTTTTTAAATTTAAATTTTGAAATTCAAAATGAATGGGATCATTTCAGCAGCCAGGTTCATTGTCTCAGTTAGTTTTTTTTTTTAATTATAAAGTGAAAAGGCACTGACATTTTAATATAACATCTGATTATGAGGCTGCCTCTACAGATCTCAGTGTCATGGTGGCATGCTGCATGCAGACTTGGGCAGCATGTGTTTTGACACAGTCATTGTTTTAAATGACAAAAGCCACTCTGTGTTTGAAACAGAAATCTCAGCGTTTGCATGGCACTGTTGACTGTGAAAGTAGATTTTTGTACAGATGTAGATGCATGATTCCAATCTTGCCTTCAAAGCAAGCAGCCAGATAAAAATCTCCTCCAGCAAATGAATATTATCAACTTTCAGAGCTATAGCACATGATGAGGGACCAGTTAATTCAAAAGTATTTCCTCATTTCTTTATTTTTCCTCCTGCGACCACAAGAGGATCTTCCCCTTTGTTCTGGCCATGGTTGGTAACGGCACCATTAGCTACGACCACGAGCGGGACGGACGGCCCACGGAGCTGGGCGGCTGCAATGCCATGGTGCGCAACCTCAAGCATGACACGTTCCTCTTCATCCGATATGTCAGCCGCAGGCTCACGGTGAGAGAAACACACTGCAGCAATATTCACACTGTTCACAACACACAGACACTTTCCACATGACCTAAACTGTTCAACCTGTTGTAAGCGAACGCTGCGTGGACTGAGTTTGACTGGCTAATATTTATGTTAAATTATATTTACAGAATGTGTGATTGTTCTTTACAGCAACCCCCTGTTCATGATATCACTGAAAAATGAAATATAATAATAATAATAATAAAAATACACAACATGAACAGTTGAAGACTCCAAAGCAGGCATGGGCAGATATGGGGCAGTTATTAAGATAATTGTTTCACAAGATAGGCGCACAGTAAAGTGGATTCCCCAAAGAATCACAGATAAAATCAGTTTTGTTTTTTTGGATTTTTTTTTTTTAATACCAGCTTTGCAGATAAATATTTCTCAGTCACTCAGGAGGAAAAAAAACAGCTGGTTTTGTTATATAAGATGCAGCGCGAAGTTGTGTAATAGTTTCTAGGAAACTAAAATCTGACTAAATGGAAACTGAGTTCCTAAAAGAGCATGCGGCATGCTGGTATTGATACCTTTCATCCCAATTGCCCAGGGTTTGTTTCAAGAAGTTAAATAAAAGTTCAAATTGTTTAGACTTCAGTCCATGTATGTTTAGTCCAGTTAGTAAACTTGCTTCAGCTGACAAAACAGAGAGTCTGATTTCAACATAATTCTATTCTGAAACCCTCTAAAAGTCTTTAAAGCATCCTGATTGCCTCCGTCCTCCAGGTAATGATAGACATTGATGGGCAACATGAGTGGAGGGACTGTCTGGACATCCCAGGTGTGCGGCTTCCACTGGGTTATTATTTTGGAGCTTCAGCCATCACAGGAGACCTTTCAGGTAAACAGCTCCACTACAACTGTGACTCTGCATTTCAAGTATGCTTGTCATCAGGGATACTTAAGTATAATGTATTGATTTTTAATCAATCAATAAATCAAAAGAAGTGAATAGGTTTAGGTTTATAATGTGTATATATATACAGGAAGTAAGACCCTCTGGTTGTTTAGAACCATTCTGGTTATTTTGTGGGTATTTATCCATGTTGACCTGCCCTGGAACGTTTCCTCTCATCCGTGCCTGAAGGTTAACAAAGTTTGTATAGCTTCAGCTTTGTAAAACTAGTCCTGTGTTTTGGGAATTGGAATTTTCAAATATTTCAATCAACAGCTCATTCATGAAATTATTTTAAAAATGGAAAATATTTTATTTTTCACAGACAGTTCCACAGCGAACGGTACTTGAGTTAAGGAATGTCCTATTTTTAGCAAATGGTTAAGCCGTTGCATTTGGCTGAGAAGCCTCTGCAGTGAATCACTTATAACTACTTCTTATAAATATGTTGGGTTTTTTTTCCAAAATATAATCTCTCTTTTTTTATCGTCTGTTTACAGATAATCATGATATCATTTCCCTGAAACTCTACCAACTGACTGTGCTGCGCAGTCAAAAGAATGAGGAGGAAGAGGAAGAGGAGATAACCATACCCAGTGTAGATAACATTGAACTACTCAGATGTAAGAAACATTACTGTGAATTAAACACTGTCGGGTTGAACTCTTTCCTCCATTTTTTATAACCTTCACTCTGTTATCTCTCCATTCAAGTCTCAAACTTCCTTCTACTTGTTCTTTAATTCTCTGACTATTGTCCTCCTTTCTAGTGAGTCAAACTGAAGAGGGGATGAGTGGAATAGCCATTTTCTTCACCGTGCTCTTCTCCATGCTGGGTTGTATCTTCCTCATCGTCGTTGGCCTGGTAGTCTACAGCCACTGGAACGAGAGCAGGCGCAAGCGCTTCTACTGAGGAAAAATTCAACAGAGATTGGTGATTGTGAGAACTACTGCGGTCCTTAGACCCATCTGCACTAAAACGAACGTGGGATGCCGCCGCCGGCCACTAGGGAGCAGTAGAGTGTTTCATCCTGAGGACAACCCAAGTTTGACAGGAGATGGAGTAGATGTATCAACTGCCACTCAAGCCATTCTCTAACTCTACCATTGGTTGTTGTGAAGATGAGGGAGGACTTTATTTCACACTCTGCCCTCACTCCACCCCTCCCCACCTGACACACACCAACTCAGCCTTACCATCTCCACCTCTGCAGGTGTTCAGTGTGTCAAGAGACTTCTTATGAGCAGCTACAATTTTTTTCTGGTTGCAGTTTGCTGCATTTGACAGCCATTAAGTCATGTTTTGACTGATTTTCATTTCACCACTGTTGATATTCTAGCTTTGAGAAATATAAATATGAGTATCCGTTCTGTTCTTCCTCATGATCCACCTGCAGTATGGCTTTTAGCGCTACATAGCATTAAAGCCAATGATGCCAACTTTACTGCAGCTACTTGCTGACTAAAGATGCATCTCTACTCCTCTTTGCATTAAAAAAGCAGCTTAACGTTTCGTACTCAGTCATTTCAGCTGTGTGTGTACTATTTATTGTAGTGTGTTTACATCATATAGTTGTAGTATGCATGGCATTTGTTGACTTCATTTTTGAACATTTATGTAGAGCTTATGGAAAACCGACCTCTGTCTCATTGGTGCATGTGGCAAAACTTTGGGTGTTTTAGGAAAATATTTCATTTTTTTAACATTCTCACAAATGTTTATATTTATCACTGTTTCTTTTGCCAGGTTTTATGCATGCATTCAAAAAATGTTTTTTTTTAGCATTTATGAGCAGATTATTCTAAATATATTTAAAAATGATATATTGAAATGTCAAAAATAGACTTTGCACTGACGGAAGTGACTACAGAGAATTTTAATGGCTACTGACGCTTTGAAACCACTTTGGCTCCTGCTGACAATTTTTTTTTCGTTGCATATTGAATTCTAAGATGACCTTTTGTTTGTGTTTCTTTGTTGTATGTAAAAACAAAACCTCTGTGCTTCTATTGACTGTCCTACAGTGTATGAGTCGAACAGACATGCTGGTTTGGCCTCAGGCCACCTCGGTTGGGTGTCCGCCTGCTGTTCTTCACTCAGTCAAGCTTCTCCATCTTCTTTGATAGGTTTTTAGAAACTGTTCCATGCCTCATGTCAACAACGTACAGCCTTTGTTTGGTGCTTCATTAACAGTCATGCAATTTGTGAGGATTTCCTCTATTCACTTTGACAACTGCCCTACCTTAACTTACACTCTGTTATTTGGATTGTAGAAGACCCATGTGCCTCATGTATCTTTTCAGTGGCCCACAATTTGTATTTTTTCAACCATATGTTTGGTTTCCTCATCCCGAACCAATCGCATTGCTTCATTAAAGACCAAAAAAACCCCAAATCCATATTAGTAACAACATCTAGATATGAAGATGTGTTTATGTAGTCAGTGGCCACTTGCAAAGGTACATCTGTACAGTATAATGCACCCACTTCTGCTGTTCTGCTATTTAGTCTATTTAATAATGATTATGTAAAGTTGATCTTGAACTAGCTTAGACATGTTAATTTTATCATTTATTTCAGCAGTGAGGTCACCATTAATAGTGTTGTTAATACCCCCATGAATGCTAAGTATGGAGACAATTGAAAAGACAGCAATATTATACATAATTCATAAATATCTGGCAATGTAAAAAAAAAATTGAACAGTATAAACTTTACCTAGGTAAAATTAATGGCAGATCTGTTGTATTCAGTTGCATTAGACTGCACCGGTGTACCTAATCTAGTGGCCACTATGTTTGGCAACAAAACGCACACAAGACTACATATTGCACTACATACTGACAGCAACTGTGCGGTTAAAAATTAAATCCTCGTGTTTTATCTGGAGCACAGAGAAGTTAAAGAATAAACCTATAAAAATCAAGCTTTCAGTGTCGTTTTGATACACAACATCCCATCAATAATGTAGGTTAAGCACCCAAGCCTCTCCCACAGCCTTGTAGTAATCCTTCAGATCAATATTTCAGCCTTGTCCCCTCTGGGTGGAGGACTGGTTTCACTACCAGGTGTCCAAGGTTAACTTCTCAATCATTTTTCCCGCGCAGGGAAAGCGCCTAAGAAAACATATCAGGATCCTGCAAAGACTACTTGAGGTTAAACTGATTAAATCAAAAGGATTTCAAGTCAGAAATTGCAAGAGTCAGAGCCAACTGAGTGCCAATGTCTTTTTTATTAAAAAAATAAAATACAAATGACGACCCAACAAGTACACAGCAGAATTCTTACTAAAATCAAAGCATTTTATTATTCAGTGCCTTTTTTTTCTATTTTTCCACTTACTCATTTTGGCTTTGAAGTTATCGGGGAAAAATATGTAGAAAGAGTGTACTATTTCTGCAGTTTCTGTTTGAAACCAGGATGTCTCTTATTTTGGCAAAAAAAAAAAAAAATCCACAAAGCTCGGCTGTAACACCTCCATCTGTTCCCTATCAACTATGGTTGAAAGAAAAGTACAGTTTACAAGTTGTTAAACGGAAATAATGATGCTGATAAAGTTCCTTTCACAAGTTCAGACTGTCAAGGGCCCCAAAAAGTAATCTGAAGTATACAGTCCTGATTTAATGTAAGCTGACTGTGTTCCATGTTGAGGTCTTTCATGTGTATAATATATAAAATTTTTGAAGTTGATGGTTTCATAACTGAGGATTAAAAGGCAACAGTTAAATACTCAGTCAGTGAAAATTCATCAAGATGGAAAAAGAAAATAAAGCTGTTGCTTAAACTGAGAAAACCAACACATCAAATTAGTGCAACAATAACGAGGGAAGGGAGAGTGGCAAACAGACCAAAGATATCAAATATGAATGAGCCAAACAAAAAACATCATATTTTCAACTTTTTCCTTCGGCTTACACAACTTAATTACATAGTTTATTGGTAAGTGAGGAGCAGAAGGTATTAGTGGTTGAGGAGGCAGGCAGGAAAATGCAGAAAAGAGGGAGGACAAATAAGAGTATATAAACTAGAATGGCTTTTCAAACTGACACTTAAGCATACATACTCACCACATAATTATTGTAGCATTACAAGTATTTTTTTTTACAAGATTTTTTTTTTTTTTTTAACAAATACATGTACACAGACCAACCAAAGTAATTTACAGTACAGTGCAGTGCCACACGTACTGAGAGTTATATTGCTTGTACTGGTGCCCACAACAAATGACAGAATGTGAGACAGGTTGCAGCATTTAACAGTAGATTTATGTTTTTGCATAGCCTAGTTGAGTTAAGTACAATACACTGTAGAGATGCGTGATGCAGAAAGAACATTAGACAAAGAGGGGAGACAGTTAAATGTCATGAAATGACTGCTTTGGCTTTATGAGACTGTTGGGTAAGAAATGTGTTGAACTCTAGCTATGCTTGTTAAAGATAACCCTGAGAGTGGGAAACCAAACAGACTATCACCATGACACCCTCTCCACCCCTTACACACACACACACACACACAGAGTGAAAACAGCAATGATCCATGTAGCATGGAGATGGTGGCGACTTTGGTTGATTACTCTGTCGACACTTCTGCATGGGTGGATGTGCCCTCTTGTTTCCAAGGGCCCTCGTGTGGGGCGGTGCAGCTGAGAAAAACAAACAGCTACGGCGTCGGCTACAGTTTGTTGGTAAGACGGAGCTGAGGAGTGGAGTTGAGGTCCACAAAATAGCCAACGTAGTAAAAAAAAAAATTCCTGTCACACCTGGGGGGTTAAGAGGGGGAGGGGTTTGCATCACGCATCTCCGTTAAGGTTGACGAAACAAAAGGCAAAGTTAAAGCCTATAGAACAAACACACACACATATTGTCATATACAATCAGGTATAGTTCAATTTGAGCTCCACCATGACATTAACATCCAAATCCAAACACTGACCATTATCAGATTGCAGATGTCTGACTATGTTCAGATAATGGACCTCGGCAACTGTGGCTTTAAATGAACAGCGCAGAGCAGACGAACTGCTCAATAAAATGGATGGATGGATGTTTGTCTACAACTGATGACTGATATAGCCCTTAATCTCAGTAAACATGTGAAAACCAGGGAGGCTTGGTAGTTGTTTGGCAATGGGAAAACTAAAGACCTCCAGTTAACTCATGCACAAAATAACCCCTATCCCACCCCTATCCCCCCCCCCCCCCCCCATTATTTTGTCTATATATGTATACAAATAAGCAAAAATGCACCTTAGCAAGAAGATTACAAAGCAATCTCTTGTCCTCAAAACACAAATAGGATGAATTTCAACAAAACCATACCCATACAAAACAAGGAGAATTTTTTTTACTCATTTTCCTCATGCGTCAGTTCACATCACAAACTACTTACAACCATATTTGTGGAACAAAAACAGAATGAGCACCAACTCGAAAACTAGTCTTAACAAATTCTGTCAGTGCCACCACTACCGAGACACACATTATTTTAAATTCCACTCAACCTCTCTTCAGATATAAAACCAATGCAAGTACAACTCTACAGAACATGTGACAGTTTATATCTTGTGGTTTTTATTGTTTAAACCACATCCTCTTCTACCAAAGCAAGCACATAAAGCCAGGAGCCATTTTCTTTTAACACAAAAGCGCTGCTCTGTTTAAAGCAATCATGCTTGGAACAAATGAAATATATAACCATTCAAAAGAAATGAATAATATAACCGCTGAACTACATCTACTCAAGTAAGGCAGTAGCACATCTGTGTCAGCATAGAGGCGATGTTATAGCATGCAGCTCCATGATCAAGAACTTTTGCTCTAGAGATGCAGCAAGGCAGCTTGAGGTGTGTTGATCAAAGAAAATGTCTGATATTAGTTGCACTAACGGGTGTGCAGTCATGTTCACAGTGTAACGGCTCTTCTGAAAAGGTCATTGTCATGTTAGTTTGGCTTCATCTTTAAGCACCAGCTTGACTGCACAACACAAGGCAAGCAAAGCTTTCACGGCTGCTGCAAAACTGGCCATCAGAATGTTTGATTGGGAGTATTTAGTAAGCATGAAACAAAGTATTTTTAATAGCAGCCTGAGGCAGCATTTTTGTTTCACTGTATATTGATACTTTTGGTGCACTGGCCCTATTGTGTATTGCTCTCCTGTATTTAAGCCAAAACTGTGCGTAGTGCAGCTCAATGGTACGTCGCAGAAACAAGATAGAAAACCACAGCCAGTATAGAGCTGTGGGCTGCTGCTTCTAGTTGAAAGGAAAAACTTTTAAGTCTCACTGAGCTTTATGGGTCTAAGAATTGTACACATCTATCTGCAGAACTCAAAAGCATGTCTTTTCAAGATGGCAGAAGTGTCCTAAGTGTGTTGAAAATGCTGAAAAAAGGGGCCTCCCAAATCATTTAAATGGCTGAATTATTTGTCAGACAAGCATAAAACATTAGCCTTTACCCCCCACTTTGCAAGCTTGATATGTAGGCTTAATAGCTTTATTAAAAAAAAGTTTGTTGTCTGTTATCTGATAACCGGACGTTTGAACAGCCAATTCAGTCAAGGTACTGTATTTAGGACATAGCTACCTTGAATGGATTTAACTGGAACAGAATATTGCACCATCATGATAAGGATAAAGGGCAATCGGGAGCAGCACTTTACGAGCATATATGAAGCAGAATGACCGACCTGAGTCTTTACACTGTGCCCATTTTGACACACAGTATCAGAGCAAACAAAAAAATGTTGAACATGGTTACAAACTAAATTATCAATGAAAAAAATCACTGACTTATCAGTGAATGTTTCTCTAACACAGACTTTTATCTTGCAACATGTTTTGTTTAGTGGTGGTTTTCCAATCTGACACATCCAGTTCAGCTACTATGCTTTAAAAACATAATGTACAGTGCCTTGGGACATGCCATGCAGGGACATGCCATGCAGAGAAGCTTGCAGTTAATCACAATGGATTCTGCAGCTGTGCCAACACTGACTATGCCATGGAGTGGACTCTGCATCCACCTCAAGTTGCTAATGTACTCGTCCTCTGCTGCCAATGGAAAATACCATTGCAAATCCCCCACACTGCCAAGAGCTACAAGGGCTGAAGAGAGCCGATACAGCAATAGCTAACTATCTACTGACACTGCATAGCAGCAGAGCATGGCTCACACAGTCATAACAAAACAATAAAACGAAATCCAGGGCATCTAAACTTAAACTTCAGTCGATTTTTTTTCCACTGGCATCTGGGCACACAGCTGTGTTGCCAGTATTACTCTGACAAACAGATGAGCCAAGCATATAACGCAACTGTTTGAAAATGCCAATTAACTCAAATATAAACACAGAAAATCATGCGTCATGCAAAATATCAGTGCTTTTAATAATTAATCCACCTTAGTGCCATACAAGTATTTCAGCCAGATACTACAGCACTTTAAAGATAAACACACACAAGGCGCAACCCTTTCTTACACTACTCACTAGTACGCACTTCTGCAGCCCCCTTATAGGGCTTTGTTGCAATTAATAGTGACACCTGTGGCATTTTCTGAAGCGTAGCTCATTATGAAATGGTAACACAAAAGCAAGTACATCCGTCGTTTATTAACACCCAAGTTATATACTTACAGTATGTGCAGAATGAGGCCAATGCTGCCACGACTCACTCTGACGTAATGACGCAAGTAAACACGGAACCACCACAAGGCTTTTTAATAATCAAAAATATTGGTGGCATAGCCCTCTAAGCTATTACAATGAATTTAATGCAGTAAGAAACTGAACCGGTAAGGTCATGCACAAAACCAATGAATCATTCAAGCTGGTCACTCTTAACCTACAGTCACTGTGGAGATCACAATATGGATATCAAAAAGGAAACCGGGTGGGTGGCTATAACCTTTAAAACTCAAAGGAAAAACAACAACTCAACTTCCTGTCCTCTGCTATTTGTGGGGGATTAGTCCCCCCCTACAGCAGACTTCTCACCAGAAGCTGGCTGCCATGACCTCAGAGCTTACATCACCATGCAGCTGTGCCCTAGATTTTACAGCACACATACAGACTCTTAACACACACACACACACGCTTTGGAAAGAAGAAACGTGCGCTCTTCATCCAGTATTCAGATTCATCCAGTATCATCTTAAGTTTTCAAAAGGTCTGTTTTTAAATCCTCTGCTCAGTCATAGCGAGGACAGGCAAGAAATAAGGATGACCGTGTTGGTATGCTCTTAGCTGACCATCCCACCGAAGGTAAAATGTCAGATGGAGGGGATGGCTGGAAATGTTTTGACCAAAGGAGAGAGGCAAGACAGAAAAGGAAACACAACCGTAGGCCTTAAGGAGATGGTATGAGCAAGGGAAACAGTCTGGATTCATTCACAATCAATCGCTGCCTCTCACTGCCCCATGATGTTCTCTCATAGCTGAGAAGAAACATATGGAGCATCAACATGTGTTTGCTGGTTTCCCTGCTAACGAAAAGCAAAGCCAAAAAAAAAAAAAAAATCATAAGTTTTTTTCCACACAATTTGTTATCCATCTTTCCTGATCTGGAGCCATTAAGGATTAGTTATCATCATCATCTTAACTTCATGCCTGTGTGTTAGTTCAAAGAATTAAAACACAGACAGTCCCTGTAGTGATGATGATGGCAACAGCTATCTCGTATTACCCTGTGTGAAGCAGAAAGTCACACTTGGTTGGCTGGTTAGTTAATCAATGGATCACACCATGTGGTCCCCAGTGCTGGTGCTGGCGGTCTGGCCGGGCAGCTCAGAGGTGTGCTCCTTCTGCCTGAAGGTCTGCTGCTGGTGTCCAGAGCAGCAGTCCCGATCGGTGACCTTGCACATCTGCTGCTCCTCGTCGCTTTCCTCCTCAAGCCCTGAGCCCTCATCTACGTCCAGCTGGCAAACGCATACCTCAATCCCAGAGTCGCCAGTCACATGGCGACGCCGAGTGACCAGCTCCTCGTCTTCCTCCGCTGCCGCCATCAACGGGGCCTCCACATTCTCCTCACCCTGTGCTTGGATGGGCATTGCCACTACTTCCTGCTCAGATGATGAGCCTGAGGCCTGACTGTCCACCCTCAGGTCTGCTTCAGCCTGGGGTTGTGGCACCGTGGCAGTGTCGGGCTGGCTCATTTGTATGGGGAGCGCTGGAGTAGTCTCAGGAGGGTTTTCAGAGTAAGGAGGGGGTGGTGTTGGTGGGTGACCTACCACTTCTTCATAATCTGGGAGCTTACAGTCATTCCAGAACCCTGAAAGTCAGTAAATACAGAAACTTAAGCTTTCCTCAGCATCAGAAAAATTAATTAGGGCTGCCCAATAAAAGCTGATCCGTGAAATCATCAGCCAGGGACCTCTTAGTTGGTTCTTCACTCATCATGAACAAAACTCACAGGAATAACAATTTTAGCAAGGAATTACAAATAAGGGCAATCATAAATTTATTTAATATGGTTGGTGCCTTAAAAAAATCCTTGTGACAACATGTGCTGATGGGTACTTGATGTGAGAGGCTGAAATCTGAGGTTGAGTAGCTGGTAAGCAAATTTTGGCTACTTATTTATCTGCCCCATTCTACATGGAGCATTCTTTCCTAAACTTTCCCAGAGCTCAAAACCTTATCTAACAATTCCTAATTGCTCTCATGAAGATTCAAAGTCCAAATAATATTAATAGAATCATGGCATCATATTCCATTGATGCCAGTCCCACAGAGGTTTATACGTTGGTTTTTTTAATCAGTTTCTGCACATATTGCATAATCCTGTAATCTATTTTAAAGCAGAACTTCACACTCATATCTTTAATAGGCAACTCTGTGCTCAACAATATGGATTTTTACAACTGCCTGGAGCAAGTAAAATGCCACATTAAGCTAGTACATCTAACAATGTCACTTGTCTGATCAGGCAAGTGGTAAAAAAAATTGTTTGTTTCAAGAGCGGATGATTTAAGTAGCTAAGAAGGAACCTTCCCTTCACTTCTCTGTTGAAAGTTCTACATGAGAAAATGGTGTCAAGTGAATATATGAGAACTAAAGCAAAAGCCTTTTTTCATTTTGCAGAAACAGGAGTTTAGCTGGGTGGCATCGGAGGGTGTTGATATCATTTTAACTATATATCATAACAAGAACTAACTATGTATCACTTATTTGATAAACATTAACGATGAAACAATGTGTCTAGGATTGGGTAGAATCTGACTCTGGGTGAGTAGATTTCTGATTCACTTGTCAGTAAAAAACAAACAAACAAAATTGTACCATAGATTTTGAATCCTCTAATAAAACCACAACACATTTTAGGGGGTTTATTACACTGTAAAGATCAGGGTTACAGGTTTGGAAGGCATGCCTAAGAAAGCTAAAATTTACCCAGAGTCTTTGGAAATGGCGTATTAATGCGTTCACCATGATATCTTGTGGGAAGACTTGAAAGAGTACAAGTTACCAGGGTCTCTGTGTGAGTCATCGCCTGTGTACACACACAGTAGAGTTGTGTTCACATTCTTGACATTAAGTCAAGCATGTTCACTGTGGGTCTCAGACTCTGACAAGCTTGGCCCTTATCTGACCTTGTGTGTATGATATTAGTGGACAAGATATTTAGTTTCAGCCAAGATCCAGATTGACCACCGACATGAGGGTGGAATCTCTGCTGTCTGCTGACCTTCTGGCAACTTCAGATCATGATTTGCAGTGTACCCTCAGGCAATTTGCAGCTAAGTGTTACAAAATCGTGATAAAGAAAAACGTTTCCAGTTCTAAGTTCATGACTCTCTCTTTGTAAAGGGGGACTTTTTCATCCAGGAAGATGGGAAAACAGGTGCTGCAAGGAGTGTTAAGGTATTTTGTACATGTTGTGACAAATCTTTTCTCATTTTGTTGCTGTAATGTGGAAAGTTAAGAATCATGGGAGATCTCAGGGAAGACTCAGCAGAAAAAGAAACTCACAGCAGGTCCATAAGCACATCAGGATCCCACAAGAGGTACTTAAGGAAGATACTTGAAAAGAACTATTTGCGCTTCTATGCTTAAAATCTGTATTTAAAAATAAAGATATCCATTTGAGAGTACCCTCTTCCTCTAACTGAGAGGCCACTAAACAACTGTAAAAGATCATGAGACACTCATAGTCTTTTCACAGAGCCTAAAGATGACACAATATGGAACTGCAAGGATGAATTCTGGAAAGAGCCTTCACTGTCCTAATAGCAAACACAAAGATTACTTACGTAGATTAAGTGGTGGGGGGGAAATGAAGGAGCTGGAGGCCCCCTGGTAGGCCATAAGGCTGATCTCACGTTGACGTTGCTCCTGCTGAAGACGCATCTTAACCCTCCGGTGTCTGTAGGCACAGCAGCAGCTGAGCATGATGATCAAGGTCCATACCAACCAGAACCCTATGAGGGAGGACAAACTTAATTTAATCTTTTCTACAAAAGACCTACAAATCTCTAAATAAAACTGAGCAAACTTTTCTTAACACTTTACAAAGACAGGAATTTATGCCCTTAAATATATCTAATATTGCACATACTGAACAATCAACATAATTACTGAGAATCAATTCTGTAAAAGAGAGAATCAGCCTGAAAAGAGGAACAGGCTGCAAAGGAACCTATTCGATTTATGTGAATAAAAGACTAGAAAAAGATTTTTGAAAAGTAATCATAGAAACTTACACCAGAGCTCATAGTAGTAGGTGCAACACTCTGTCTCTCCACAGCAGTACCCCATCTCACAGCGGTACTGCTCATTGTTAACCCCAAAACAGAACTCCTTCCCCTATAATACACACAAGAGGTACACAACGTTAAAGTCTGAATAAAAAAAGTCACTTACACTAGATGGATAGCAAGCTCCAGCTAGACTGACTTCCTGCAATGATATCCTTTTGGCCTTTGTCATATTTTAATTTAGGTGACACTCTCTGTTTTTGCATATTTCTGTGGCAATGTTTGTACTGGGATGCCTTTATTTACACAGGCAAAATACACCTTACTTAAAATCAGATTTTAAAATGTTCTCGTCACCAAGAAAAGACCAGCAACCGCTGCAAAATGAGGCCAATGGTCCGATTTTGTTGTAAACCACTTCAAAAAAAATTCTAGGTAAAACTGAATAATTGGGTCAGGTTTTTTAGAGCAAACCTGTAAAGTTGGTAATAAAAAGACTGCCGCTAACGTTACACTGCTTAACGATGTCAATAACTTACGTCAATAAAATGCGGATAAATGCTAAACTGCTTCAGCAACACAGCGAGGGTTTATGTCGTTATCAACATATTTTAATGGTGAGGAAAAGCGGCAAGTCTATCGGGGCAGCAATCTGGAAAACTGGGGCTGAGTGTGCCGTCCAGCTAGCTAATATCAACAACTATGAATAAAAACGTCAGTTTGCCGGGTAGCAGTTAGCGACGGCTAAAGTTAATCTTCATACCGTTAATCCAAACTGTGAAATATATAACACCCGTTTAGCTTTTCGAGTTGTAAGCGAAATCTTCTATCAAGTAAACTGACGAAATATAAATGAAAACTTTGACTAACTGACGTCATCTCCAGTATACAGGAGCAAGCTGTGCCCAGTTTCCTTTGTGGAGGAGACAAAAAGAATCGACAGAAGGCCTTCACCCACCCCAGGAACCGCGGCCTCGCCTGGAAGCGTCAGCCGACTACGAGAGCGCTAGCGGAGGCTTACCTGCACCAGACAGGTCCCGGTACAAAGAAGACCTACAATGGATCCCAGTGCTTTCTGTGGCATCTTTCTGGGTTGTCGGCCGTTAACACGACGGAAATCATATAGCAGTCGGTCGAATCGACGACTTGTTAAGGGGACTACCGGTGGGTGTTGCTAGTTAACGGTCCAGCCTGTTGTACTCGGACATGTTTTTGTTGTTCCTTTTCTCAGAAACAGTAGTAATATGAAACGGAGTCAGCCCTTGGACTCTAGAGGGCGCTGCGTATGCATGTGTAAAAAAAAAAAAAACGTGCGATATCACGCAAGTGCAAGCTCAGGTTCAGTTTCTTATTTCTCTTCCTTGAATGGCTTATTGTAACCGAGAAGCGCATTATTACCACCGGCTGTAGTAAGAGAATTATTGATTCATTCATTCATTTCTGCGTCTGGTAGATTAATGAAGATATGCTTTTAAAAATTTAATTGCAAAAGATTAATTTTAAATCATTTAATGATATGTAGTTTTTTTCTAAAGCACATCAGTCAATTGGAACAGCAATTTTCAATACTCGAACTTGCATGGCCTCTTTTTAAAGGGAAGTTCAGTCAACCTTCATGTTACTTAAGTGTTCTTATTGTGTTATCAGTGTTATTTTATTCTTATTTTTTCATTGATAAAAATAAAATGTTTACTTTGACATAAAATTTGAAGTCATATCCAAAGTTAGGCTACTAAATTTTGAACAAAGTTGACAAGGAAATACAATGCTAAATATATCAACCTGTATTTAAAAATTATTTTGCCTTTAGCCTTTCACTGGCAACGTTTTACTTCCATCATACCTATAGCAATTTAATATTAACAATTTATTTACAGTACTTTTGAAAATCTTCAAATAAGTGCTTTGAAAGGCAGAAAAAAAACTTAAATAATGAATTGATTTTTTTTTACCAAATACCATACTAGTCCCCTTTTTTAGGTTTTCTAAGTAAGTATTTTTTATTAAATATCTCTTGGTGCATTATTGGTCCTCCGGCCAGAGGTGTCCTGCTGGTCTGTTATTTACACTGACGTCACAGTTTCCTTGACAACTGAACTTGACAACTGCTCTCCCAATAGGCCTGGTAAGAAAGAAGTTAATCCTCTCAGTTTGAGCAAGGACCACAACACACACACCTCAGGAGAACATGGTGAGTTATCATGATTCACAGCCAAAGTGGCTTTGAATTACAAATATATATATTTGTGATTAACGTAAACAAGGTAGAGATGTAGGTTCCCATGTTGTTTAGAAATTTGTGTCTGACCGAATAAATTACAGCACGAGGTGAATACTGATGCTCATGGTGATGATAGAGTTGTAATTTAAAACATCAGTTGTTATTCTGCATTTTATCAGTACTCATATGTCTGGTTTGGCAACTTGTAATTATGTTCATTCAGACAGTATTTCATTGTCTTTTTGGGATCATTTCAGTCTCAAGTCAGACTTAAAGAAACAACTTGTATTTTTAATCAATAGGAAAAAGCAAAGATAAATAAAGGGAGACAAAAGAGACAAAATGAATCAACAAGAATACAATACTGACGAACTTTAATTATTAAGTTACAAAATCAATCAAAATCGAAGAAAACAAGTATGTTTTAAGACAATTTTTAATGTTGTACACTAAAATGTGCTGAAATTATTACTTTGCTACTATAAAAAAAATTGTCGTTCTTTCAGATGACAAAGAACACATGTTACAGGTTGCACAGTGCAGAGACACTATTTTCATCCAAACAAAACACTCTGCAAGGGAAATAGGTTATCACTCATTGTGGTACCCACTTAGCACATGCCTATTCTTGGCCAATGAGAGCTCTTGGCCTGTTACATGTGTAGGTCACTGCAAGCGACTAACAGCTAAATCCTTGTGCTCCATATGATTCTTGCTGTAGGGGGTGAGTGCTAAACCTCTTGCTCAAGCTGCACTGGGTTGCTCTGCCAGCCTCTGACAACCCATACTGGGCTCTAATGACTGGTGCTCTACCTAGAAACAGCTTAGGCTTTGATTTCGTAACACTATAGTAAGAAAAGGCTTGTAGCTTTTCCTATAAAAGTCTTTGAGCCTGCTGTCCCTGTAAAACTTCTATGGTGCACACTGATCCACCTGCAGGGCCTGCTGTCCATTCTTCGGAGGCTGAAGCAGTCCCCAGAACAGGAGGTGCGCTTGCTGTTGCTTGGCTTGGATAATGCTGGCAAGACCACTCTGCTGAAACAGCTGGCAGCCGAAGATATCAGCCACATCACCCCAACACAAGTACAAATATGCACACACGTGCACACAGCCTGTAGTTTAGTCACACACTGTGGATATACATTACTTCATTTTCCAGTCAAACAGGTTACTAAATTAAGCTTCAATTCACCTGCTGCAAGAATTTAAATAAATCATCAGGCATCTGTGTTATCTTTCTACAGGGCTTCAATATAAAGAGCGTTCAGTCATCTGGCTTCAAGTTGAATGTTTGGGACATTGGAGGTCAGCGCAAGATCCGTCCCTACTGGAGAAATTACTTTGAGAACACAGATGTACTGGTGGGTGCTCTATTATGTACTTCTTACAATAACCATTATAAAACAACATGAACATCCACAGATAGTTATCCTCTAGATGTAGTTTTTTATGCATGTTAATTGGTAATTTCAATGACTGTGTTTATTCCAGATCTACGTCATTGACAGTTCCGACAGGAAAAGGTTTGAAGAGACGGGTCTGGTGAGATGCATTTACATTTTCTTGTGTGTTACTAAATACAGTTACTAGAGAACATACTGAGAATTAGACAGTATTCTCATCGCAAATGGTGAAAATTAAAGGTCGATCATGGATGAGGGTGATTCCAAAATTCAATACAATCTATAAAGTGTTTTGACTTTGTTTTTTTAATGACGTAAGCCATAGTCAATGTTATTTGTTTTCTGATTCAGTCAGTAAATACTGCATGTCATTGACTTCCCTCATGTGCCCATTCCTCCAGGAGCTGGCTGAGTTGCTGGAGGAGGAAAAGCTGGCTGCTGTGCCACTGCTAATCTTTGCTAACAAGCAAGACCTAATGACAGCCACCCCGGCGTCTGAGCTGGCAGAAAGTCTCAATCTGCACACGATCCGAGATCGCATGTGGCAGGTCCAGGCCTGCTCAGCAGTCACTGCTGAGGGAGTGCAGGTAAATACAGAGCACACAGTCTGCAAACACACAGCATGGTCACACAGCAGGGGTTGAGACAGGTTGGGCTGCACAGTGGCAGAGAGCAAATACTCACAGATTATTGGCACTGACTACTTTACTATAATACATGCAGAAACTGGAAACAAGGTTTGTTTTATCAACTTTAAAAAGCCTGTCTAGATCAAGTGAATAAATTAATTCTATTTATTATATAGTTCATATGTTTGATTAAACTTAAAAGCAGCAACACATGATAAGCTAATAAATAGTTTTTTCAGACAAGACTAAGCAGGTAACATGTTATTATTGCATCCATAAGTCAAGAAATATTTTCTGACTTACTTCTGTCAACAAACCAGCAGCAGCTCTGCTGTTCATACCAGCTGACTCTGGTTGTTTAATCCTTCCTGCTCAAACTATACTTACTATTTATAAGATTGCCCAGATTAGAAGTTCAAAGTTAAGCATGTTATCATCTTTCTAAAGACCAAAGAGGCTTAACTGTTATGTCTCCACCATATGTATTTAAATGGTTCAGAGACCTGTAATAGTACTATCAACAGCCACCGGCCTGTAAGACTTTGTTTGTGTGTATTCTGTGCAAATACACTCTACAGCCACACCACCATATTATTAATTATTTATTTGATATCGATCTAAGAGTCTATTCTGAGTAGGATTACACCATTTTTGTCTTTATTTCCAAATTGTATTTGTCAGTTAAATCAATGGGGAGTGATACTGAGTACGAGCAGGTTATGATACAGTTGTGTTATTTTTTGTCTCCTTATCAATAAGATATCTTCAATATCAACAGTGAATATTTGCCTGTTAACATTTAAGCTGCATCTCAAATTAATTTTAGAGCACACCACATTGTCCATCTTTTTTTTCTAGGATGGCATGACTTGGGTTTGCAGAAACATAACATTTCGAAAGAAATGATACAGGAAGCAGAAGATCTGTGAAGAAATGCAGCTGCACTTTATATTTACACCCAGTCACTTTATGTCCAGGACAAGGAGATGACAGAATGTATTTTACTTTTAAAAAGCCATCACTTTTGTCATTCTGACTTTACTTGACAGTATTAAGACATTTTACAAGTAGAAGTTCACAATACAGTGATTCTGCAACTTCTGAACCCTGCCAATTCATATCTTGAAATGTATATACTGTATATATTAGGCTATGTAATTAAACTGTTGCTGATACAATTTTTTTAATGTGATACTTTTAATGTCAGTATGTAGATACTTAATGTCTGAATAAAAATTGAGTTTTCTGTGTGGTTGATTCTTGACTGATAGACGTTAAACCTGCGAGTCCCCCTAGTAAAAGCTAGAGGGCGACCTTGCCCTAGTGTTATCTCTCACAGCTTAATGCCCAATTACTGAGTCCTGTACTTTCTATGAATGATGTGGCATCCTGTACCATATTTGATTTGTTCATCTCATAATCTGCATTTTGTCTTCAGTAGATACAGCATGATCTTTCGCCAGTTACAAAGTCTAGTGTCAAACAGAGTCAGGGCATTATCGGCACTAATTAATTTAGCAATGGTTCAACATTTTACTTATTCACACTTCCACGGAGCTACTTATGGCCTAACTGTGTCGTGCTCAGATACAGAGAAAAATCTATTTCATGAACAAAATGACCGTAAAACGTGAACACTCACACATGCACACAGTGAACCGACCTCAATACATCTCTCTTGCATACACAATAAACCATACAGAAACACCTTGGCCATTCAATTACTCCACTACTCACCTTGTTCACCATGATTTACCACAAGGCAATTGCATTTTCTGTCTATTTTTCTATTTTGTCTTTTGCAGCACATTTGCCACAAACTGCACTAATCTGAACTGGCCGAGTGCTCCACTTTGGTCCTATAGGGCATTTACATACAAACCTTTTCCAGGACTAATAGCTCTCCAATACGATTTGCATTTATATAGCCCCCTTCATACCAACATGATTTGGCGCCTTTGCCCATGATAAAAATAAACCTCCTCCTTTGGCCTTGAGTTACTGCCCTGCTGCTGGTGGTGTGTTTGTTCGTGTGTATCCCTCTATGTATGTAAGGTTGGTTGATTTTAATATGTCAGAGCTGCTTGATCCTCCGATCTGGACTGAAACAAGTGCAGAAACCCTCAAAAAGAGCCTCGTAGTGACTCAGCCCTCAGTGTGGGTTTTGATCGAATGTGGTAGCATGTTTTCTGCTGCACAGTACATTTGGATATTGTTGATACAGCAGTGTTGGACACTTGACCAGGGCAAAGAGTCACAAGGTAAATATTAAACCACAACTGATTTTCTTGAACATACTAAATAAAAAGACCCACTTTTATTCAGTTAATGCTGCCCTCGGTCTGTTCATGCAAACCATCCAACACTTTTACAAGGCTCTATAGAGCGTATGTCAGAGGAGTAAAAAAAGCAATGAATGAGGAAATGAAAGTCTACCATGTGAGACAGAAAATAAAATGCCCCTCTCAACCTTTGGAATGCTTAATCATTGACTTCTAATCCATGTGATTATCACCCAACCTGTAAAAAATATACCCAATTACACTCTAGAAGCACTCTGATAAATCTTTTCAGTTGTATCTACCAATAGCATCAGATGGCAGAGAGGCTAAGTGCCTTTTAATCCCAAATGAATAAAATTGGATTTACCAAACAGAAGAGTGGATTGGAGCAACTAGTCCTCGTTACCTCTGGCTCTATCATCAGCGAGGTGAGAGGCAGTCAGGCCTGCAAAGGGCCATAAATCAAGGGACTTTCCCAGCTACTCAGGCCTGCACACCAGCCTCCCACACAGGGGAAACGAAGGGCAGAGAGTCTGATTGACTTGCAGGGTGAGAGAGAGGAAAATAAAGGGGGTGAGATCCTGTGACTTAATTAAAGTACTGTGTATCTTACATACTGTAACTACAGCTCAGTCTCTTTGCCATTACACCACTAGTGTGGGATGCATCAGTGCTGGGAATCAGATGATGGTTTGAATAAGACAAAACAACTCTAACCTCATGGAAACATTTAATGCGTAAAACAGAGCTAGTAGAGAAAATGATCCAACTGCCATAAGGAATAAGATATTTTGGGAATGCCAGTGGACCAAACTAGCCATATAGGTGAATCTCTGATTATTAATATTTTGCAGGACACACTTATACAATATACTGTCATATAATTGTGTAAGCTAGAGGGAAAAAATTCCTGCATTAAGTTGAGAAAAAAAATTAACAAAATGCATCAGGTCTTGTTTGTAAATGTATGTGACAGAAATAAAATTAAATAATAACTGGAAAAGTGTCAAA
>JAQNCA010000013.1:13248588-13253588 GCA_029783725.1 Acanthurus tractus
TAAAACAGAGCTAGTAGAGAAAATGATCCAACTGCCATAAGGAATAAGATATTTTGGGAATGCCAGTGGACCAAACTTAACTTAAACATGCAGTTTATGTGGCCTGTCACGTAGCAGACCAGCCTGTCTTTGCTTTAAACAGAAGGGGGAAGGCCATAAATACAGACAACTAGCCATACAGGTGAATCTGCGATTATTAATATTTTGCAGGACACACTTATATAATATACTGTCATATAATTGTGTAAGCTAGAGGGAAAAAATTCCTGCATTAAGCTGAGAAAAAAAAATAACAAAATGCATCAGGTCTTGTTTGTAAATGTATGTGACAGAAATAAAATTAAATAATAACTGGAAAAGTGTCAAAAGGCCGAGGAGCCAGAAAACATAACGATTGTTAAAATGTTATTGTAATAACATAAAAATGTCTGGTTCCAGCGAAATTAATACGAGGAATTGCTGTTTTTTCTTGTTCCTTTTATTGTACATTTAATTTCTTTAAGTTTTACACTGTTAGCCTGACCAAACAAGCAACATCAAGACATCACCTGAGGCTCTGAAAAAATGTGAGTGGAATTTCTCTGTTCTTAAACTTTTTTTTTTTTCATTTTATAAACCACAAAATTGACAGCAAATTTGGCATAATATTGTTAATGGTTTGAAGTGATGTTTAAATGTAGAGCATATATAGTGGACTAGCTGTAGCTGACTTATTCAGATGCATCTTCACCATAACAGCAACAGTTTGTGCTTTTCCAGGAATTATAATGTGCCAGTAAACTGTTTTTCTTCTCTCTCCTTACAAAGAAGTCCCATGTAGCTTGTAAGCTGCAAGCAACCAAAATGAACCTGGCTCGTCCCTCCAGTTACAATTACAATGTTGGGAATAGTTTGTTTGACCACCACAGGGTCCCTCCTGCCTCATTCCCAGGCCAATCCTTTATGATTAAGCAGATAAGTATGGGTACTGCATGATAAAACAAACAACAAACGTCCACATTCCTCTCATAGCTTCTTTGATGTGTGTGTGTGTGTGTGTGTGTGTGTGTGTGTGTGTTTGTGTATGCCTCTTCAGGGCTCTTACCTCTCCAAGCCCCCTTTGCTATAATCAAACTGCAGAGTCATAAACAGTGAGAGATGAGGACTATAAAAATGATCAGGAGGTTCTATCAGCTGGAGGACAGAAGTTCACACCTCAGAGAGGGTCAGTTTCAGAGCGTGGAGGAGGGTCAGCATGGAGGTCGGCCTGGTGGGGGGTCTGAGGGTATGTTTGATGCTCCTAAGAAGGAAAACAGAAAGGTTGAGATCGTCTCAGGATGAACCAAAGATGCAACCAGAAATTCTGACTTTCTCCTCAGGTGGGTATTAGTGATTAAGCTAATTAAGCAGGTAGCTTGAGGCAGCAGCCCTCAGACTGTTTTTTCATGATGCGTCTGTCCTTTGGGTCTTCATGAACATGCTAGCTGTAAAATGGTTCATTTCAAGACTTTAATCATTTCTTAGAGTCATCACTTTATGCCAGCTTTGGCCATTGTAGTGACATGGTTTGATTTTTTAACATGTTTAAACTCAACAGTTGCTCACTGGAAGAAGTTGCATGCCCACCCATGAATTTGAGAGGTTACAGCTATTTTATATTTTAAAACAAATAACACTGTATTTTCAGTGACAACTGATCCTCCGGGTATAAATGCTCTGTTTCATTTGGCATAAACATGAATTCAAAACATATTTTCTCATAAAAAAACAACTGAGTCCGACCTAAAGAATTCAACTAAAAGGTCAGGATTTTAGTATCTTACAAGCACTAAAACCACAGAGAACAACATAACTGACTGAATCCTTTGAATGTGCCATTAAGTGTGTGAGGTTGTGTGGCTTAAAAAGGCCACTTTCACTGCAAATCACTGCAATTGAAAACCAATCATGTTCAACAGATAATAACATGGGTAAACTGTGGAGACCATGAATCAATAACTCCTCACTAGCTTGAGGTCAGGGGTCGTACTCTTGACCCCTCACCGACCCTTGACTCCAAACTGCACTGGGAGGAAATAACACTTTCCATCGTCCAAAACGCCCCCAGATTGACTGATTGCCCTTATCATTTGACGGATCTGGTCCAATTCTCTCTTCTCTGTCTTTGCTCCCCCACCACTCACTTGTCCCTCCCCAGCACTCATAATTTGACTTTTTATCACCTCTCAGTGAAACAGAGACCCAGCACCATCCGTCATTACAGAAGACGCTGACAGCTCCTCACACATGCATGGATTTTAACATTTGACACAATCCAGGGGCTTACTTTACTGTAACCGATTCAATATTTCGCAAATGAGCCAACCGATCTATATACACGCCACAGTGGATGGGATGATCTATTGCACAGCCTTAATAGATTTCCCAGGCCTCAGAGCCTGACTAGTTTAGGGGAAAGGCTATAATTTGTGTAATAAAAACATAATTATTCATCTGACTTGCTCGATAATTTATGTTAATCACATGTTCTTAGACATTACAGCAATGTGATTTTTTTTTGTGTGTCTTGGAGCTGCATCTGTGTGGGTGATTTCATAAATCTCAGGACTGGACTGCACCAACCATTCATGATTTAATTATAGGTTTTGTGCATTGCTAAGTTCTTAATACCTAGTTTCAAGCTAGAAATTACTAAATCGAGTTGCAAGAAATAAGATGTGTCATGGCTAATCATTTAAGTCAGCTGTTGCATAATCAGCTAATGCATAAATCAGTTGCTAAACATCTCAGAGCCAAATAGAACCATTTTTGGATGTTCTGATATTTAAAACTTACCAGACTACAGATACAAATCTATTTTGGTTGTAATATTATACTAACCAAAATAGATTATAAAATAAGGTTATTATACTAGGTTGTGAATAATAGTATAACTTATAGCACTGTAATATTACAGAGAAAGTGTCAGTGTCCAAACTGAGCTAAGTTAGCCGAGCCAACTTTTCAGCTAATGTCATTTAAGCTAACACTTGCAAAACATTTTCCTGGTCAGGGCACTTGTTCATTTAGGCTGCATCGTTTCAAGGATGTTTTTACTAACATTTTTACACATTTTGTGTTTTATTTTATGTTTGTGCTTGTATTTGCCTTTACTAGCCCAGGTTTTATTGTTCTCCTTAAGATCATGCAAGTATAGGACATAAATTATGGCCTTTTAACTTGTATTTGGAATGTCATCTTATTTTAATTGTGAAAAATGTGCAAAACAAAGTCTCCTAAACAATGTGCAAGCAGCTAGTGGTGTTTACGAGAGGGAAATATATTATTAAGCTTACGTTGACCTAACTTACATTTTTTTTTTTGGTCATATCATTTTCTGCTTTTAGGTCTTTGTAGTTGTAAGTTTACATCATCAACAAACAGTAGACAGACCAGATATGTCATTCAAACAGTTTATATTGGCAAGTTAACGTTGGTGGTTCACTAAGCAACTGTTACATAGTTAGGTAAATATAAATAACAACTAATCCATATGTAATGGCTACCTTCTGTCATAAAGACTTTTTCTCTAAATTCAGTGATGTGCAAATATGAACTTAAAAACTTAACATTACAACTACATCAGATTAACTTGTGAAAAGTTGATGCAACCAGCTCCTGGGCTACAAGTTTTACAAACTAAGAATAAATTGAGAGATTTCACAGCACAAAACACAGCTCTGGTGTTTCCAAGAGGCAAAGGTACATTGTCTTTAAATAAAAATCAATATTTCCTGCAGAAGTATGAATAAAACTTGTATGTTTATAATGTTGCTTTCATATTCTAAATAAATTAGAGCAGAATGCAAAACATTAGTGTGTATTTGTGCTCAAGTCTCTGCACTGTTCTGTATGACAAAGAGCGTGTGTGCCAGGGAGGCAAAGGGAAATATTGTTTGTGTTTTTATTTTGTTTATATCTCCCTGCCTTTTTATGGCCTGCGATCAAGCTTTGCCAGCGCCAGAGAGGGTAAAAGAGAGGGAGAGAAAGAGAGTATTCTCAATTTCCTTCTAAAAAGAAAATTCATTTGCAGTTGCTAATGTAATGTCACCGTTGTGTTTACTGAGCGTGGATGATGTATAGGGGATGTTGCATTGAGTGAGACTGCTTAATGATGCATAGAATTAAGTCTGTGGCTTTCAGCTGAGCTCCCCTCTCTCTCTCTCTCTCTCTCCCTCTCTCTCTCTCATACTCTCCTCTCCCTCTCCCTCTCCCTCTCCTTCTCTTTATTTCACACACACTCTCACTCTGACTCCCCATTCCCTTCCTCTTTCCTTTTTTTTTACCTCTCTCTTCCTTTAATCCCCACCCTCCTCCTCCTCCTCCTCTCCACCACCATCACCACACCAACCTCTCTCTTTCTCTCTCGGAGGAAGGCTGTCTTGGACTGTTGGCCACACGTTGCTCTGTGCTCCGTTGCCTAACTCCATCAATCACTGCGAAGGGAAAGAAGAGAGTGTGGAGGGAGGGGGCCGATAAAAAAGAATAAAAATAAGATATGGTTGGGAAAAAATGAGCAGGATGAAAACACACATTGGGTGTAGACATCCTACAGGGTCGGTTTTAGAAACCTGGAGGGAAGAACACCTCTTACATTTAATGATCCACTGTGCACAATAGCAGTTGCAATGCTTCCCGAAATGCTGCGTGAATATAGGGATGCAGTTGTGTTATGACTATGGCTCTAGCTATGATTGTAAATGCATTGGGAGCAGGGACGATGATGATAATGATGATGATTATGATGGTGTGATTTTAGAGCTTATGCTAATGGTTATTACCTGAGTGAAATGACTACCTGAGTGGGATGAGAGCTGAGTGGGAGGATTGTACTTGCAGATGAGTTGCAAGAGACAGAATTACATTTATAGATTAGTGGGGACACATATCCATGACTCATACATCAGAGATGGATGTAAATTAAGATGTGCTTGCTTACAATGTTGCATTTAGTTTAACTGAATAATTTTATGAGATATTTA
>JAQNCA010000013.1:13256088-13259905 GCA_029783725.1 Acanthurus tractus
AGAGAGGGCCAAATATACTGAAGTCAGATCATTTTATATTTTATCAGCCCAATAAATATAAAATTGACTTAATGAAAATATACAGTTTGCAGAGGAAGCTGCAGACCCTCTTTCCTACCCATCCCCCTCTGAGCAACTTGACAGTTAAAAGTGTCAGTCAGCATTATAATGGCGAAAACTACTACACTACTACTACTAATACACCATTTAACCTCTGCGATAGGCTGTAGTGCAGTTGTCATGCAGTTTTAGTTTCATTTTTTGCTTATAGATGCTTTGTTTGTATGTCAGCATGCTAACATTTGCTAATTAACCCCAAACACATAGCAGATCTTCAGCGAGTGCCATTAGTTTTGCAGTATTTGGTCATCAAGCAATTTTTTTGAAAAACTATCACTTTTACCCGATGATGGCGCTAGATATAAAATCAGGTGATCACCAAAGTCATCACTCAACCCTGAGAGAAAGAGGTGGATGTCTGTGTTAAATTCAATGGTGAACTATTAAATAGCTGTCAAGAAATGTTTTACTTAAAACTACGAATGTCAACCTAATGGGGGCACTAGAGGAAAAGTCAGTAAATCGTCAAAGTCAGCAGGGTTCATCCTCTCGGAAACATGAATGTCTGCACAAATTTTCATGTAATTTATCAAATGGTTTTTCAGTTAACCAGCTGATTGGCTAACTAGGACTGCATAAAATTGTTAGCAGAAAGCTTGTGCAGGGTTTGTTTTTGTAATTTGGTTGGCATGACCCATTAAAGTTTAGCCATTTACAAATCTACAGCTTTTCCTCGAGACACTTATGCATAAAAACCTTTTTCTCATGTAAAGTTGCCCAAACATGTCGTCTTCTGTGTCTCTTTATAGAATTAATTGGAACAAGACACTAATCCAGAGAACGACAGAACATGTTTTGGTTGCCTCGCTGAAATTCACTCAGCCTGCTAACAGCGTTGGGCTTTGATATTTTATGCGTTACAGCCACATACTGCTCTACGGATAATTAGGCTCTTTTGCTATCAATCTGATTAACTATGTGGGCTGCATGTCGCCACTTGTGAGAGGAGCACCTGAGTTCCCATGAGGACGTACACGCCTCGAAACATCACAGCCAATTGCCAGTTTCATGATACCCATCACCGTGGAGACGGGCTGTGACTGACAGGCATGAAGACGAGGTCCACTCAGACGGATCTCTCTGATCTTCAAAGCCTACTGCAAAGTGTGTGTCCATGGGGGTGCATGTGTGAGTGTGTGTGTGTGTGTGTGTGTGTTTTTGTCACTGGCCTGTATCTCCAACATTAAATTAAATCATATAAATTATCAGACAATTGATGCAACTTTTGGTTGATTCTTATGTTATTTTAGGAGCTAAATTTAAAATAAAATGAGGAGGAGGGTCAGTGACAAACCGACCAGAACAGACAAATGTGTGGCCGACCGATTGAAGATTATCTGACCACCAGTCCAAATTGCATGTGGGCTACACACAACTAAACACAGCTCACAGGCCAGGCCCCTCTGTTGCTGGTCATTACTGCCTGTATGCCATTGTAGGCCCCACAATAGCAATCACGCTGGGATTTTGTGTGGAGCTTGCTGGCAACAGTTATCAGCCAACCCCCCCTTTAAAAAAAACTTAAAGGGGTAGCAGTCAAGAGAAGAACAAGAAGATTTGGGGTCCCCCGTCAGCAGGAGGGACGGGGGGAGGACGGGTTGAGGGGTCAGAGGGCAACACCAAAGCGGAAATGGGAGGCACAGGGGGAACAATGGACGGGGCTGGACTAAGACAAGACAAGGCTGGACGGTGCACAAAACACAGGAAGATGAGGAGAAAAAGATGAGGGGACAGAATGGAGGGGAACCAAAACAGATGGTAAAGGCTGGTTTGGAGAGAAAGGGGCGGCACTGAAAGGATGAAGAGCGGAGGGGGGGGCAGCTGAAAAGCTACTGGCAACACATGCATCATGACAGTAACAGCGAAGAAGGAAGCTCAGCACCTAAACATGACTGAGTCCCATATGGCAACAAATAGGCAACACTTTGGTCTATACAGCTTTTATATGCAGATGTTTGCAGCGTTCTGCACAAACCAAAACACCTCAGATCTAAACTGTTAAGACACTTTCTTTCGCTACATTCTAAAATCCATGCTGACATAATGGGACACTTCTGTGGTCCTTAGAGAGCCTCAAACAGAATGTACAATACTTCATTTAACCAACAAATACAGTTTAAAAACTGTCAAGAAATAGTAAATAAAAATCAAATATGTCAGCTTTTCCCTTTATGTTAAATATTGCCAAACATGGAAGTATTTTTCATGTGATTGTCAGAACGGGAATCCGTCTTACTCAAGAACAGGGTGAAAAATAAACGTTTCAGCACTTGTGAGGGGAGGAAATCATCGCCCTAATGAGATCATCAATAGTGAGGTGGTTCTCCAGCTATTATGACCTAATTATATGACTCATCTCGACTCGCTGACCACAGACAGACATGCGCTCGCTCGGCTAGATTTATAAAAGTTGTCATTAAGCGGACGCCTTTTTCCGCGGGAGGCATTCGTCTTTTGCAGGGAGCGCGCAGAGGAGGCAGGAGGCGATGCATCTCTGTCTGCGGGAGCGCGCACGGCGAGTCCAAGTCACACCTCTGCGCTGTTTGAGTGAGGGATGAAAGATGGTTATCATAAATTAGACTATGTTCCTCAAGTTGTTTTTTTTTTCATCCTATTATCTCAACAGTTGGAGTCTCTTAAGTGTTTTATTTTAACAAACGTTATCGATAAATCTGCCTTAAAATCTCTGGTGACATATAACAGACGTGCACAATTTGTATTACTGATGGCGTGTAAATAAATTGCAGGTGCCCTTTTGAAACTTAAGAACACTTCTGGATTTTAAAACGTAAACGTCTGCTAAATATCTTAAAAAAAACTCTAAACAGTTTTTTTTTAAAAGTTGGATATGTTTCCTTATCTCTGCAGTCGGAAGTGTTTCTTCTGACCTTTTACCCTCACTCCTTGTTGCCACCTGTCGCCGCAGGTTACGCTTGCTTTTATTTGAGGAGACACAAACTTTGCTCGGGGAAGTAAATCCGGAGACACACACCCGTCAATAAGACCCGGAGACATTAAAGAAAGGAAATGAACTAAACTGAATTATGAGCACAAGCCTCACTTTGGGCGGAAGTCCGCTTTTCAGGTAACTTTGTTTGGAATTAAATGCAACATCCACGTGGATCGACGGAGTAAGAAACCAAACTAAAACTTTGATTGATCAGTTACTGCAAAGTGATGGAATTGAAGCTACAAACTGAAGGAGGGTCAGTTTCATAAAGGAGAGTGTTGACGGGTGTTTTAAGACTGAAAAAGTGTCCTTTATGAAACTTCTTGAGAGTGATTTTGTTAATTAATAGTAATTCAAGGAGTGAGAATTGACCAGGTTTAGTTTGGATATAGCTGTTAAGTTATAACCTTCATTTGCACCACAATGAAAATATATTTATATGTAATTTGTCGATCTTCGTTTTAACTAAAAACATCGTATTTCTACTCAGCACCTATTAAATGCAATTTTGCACATTGACAGCAGCAAGAAAGCATTTCATCGCAGCAGTTGTGTCTTTTCACGCCTCATCTTTCAGCAATGTGCCAATAAAAACATGCAGGTCAACACAAAGAAAACCTCTAAAAATCACCCGTTTATCAAAAAAACTACAGCCTCATTCGTTCATGTTTACAATAATGTTCTATGTTTTATTACGAAACTGTATTGTCTTTTTACCCGACCTTTATCAGATTTTACAATACAAAG
>JAQNCA010000013.1:13283148-13309766 GCA_029783725.1 Acanthurus tractus
TGAGATGTACTGTACTACAGCACCCTCTAGTGGTTTATGTTTTAAAGGCACATCTCTGCCTAAATTAACGAAAGAACACCAAGTTCCATCAATTTTGGGTACTACTACAGACCAAAGTTAACATAATAAAACTAAATAAATTAGGTCCAGGCATTGTAAGTCACTCAACATGTGAATCGGGCCCCTCTTCCTCTATCCTGAGGACGACTGAGGGTTAAGGATTCCCTGAGGTTTACTTTTTTATAAAAGTGCACAAGACAAAACTGCAGAAAAACTTTACAACAAAAGCCCAACTTGCTGAGGCAAGTGTCACACATGTACTCAAACAAATTAAAAGTTCTGTCAGCTCCCAGCAGAAGTTAATCAATCTGCATTTTTAAAAGAACATTACCAGTTGTATGGTCTCGGAGTAAAACACCTTTCAGGCTTCTTTATTTATTCTGGGGATGATGGTCCTACGATAAGTCCGTCTTTCTGAGATGTTGCGTCTGACTTTTACCACGGTCTGGGGAGCCGTCTCCAGCTCCAGAGAGGGGCTGGAGTAGGACTTTTTCAGCCCTTCTTCCTCCCCGTCAGAGTCTGGCAACACGGCTTTATCAAAGAGGGTGAGGTCCGTGGTGGTCAACTCGCCAGCACCAGTCTTCTTCAAGTTCTTCCAAGCCTCAAGTACTTGGATGTACATCTCATAGCGACACACCTGCATGGTTTGGCCAAGAAACAGGGGTCATTTATGGGTCCTTCTACACTAAATACACACACTTGTATTTATAGCACTTCAATTACCTCATGCTGCAGATACTCGGCTCTCAAGCGATGCTCCTCGAGATCCTTGGCTTTGGCTTTTTTGCCCTCTGGCGGGTTTTTCTGCAGGTAGGACAGGTCCGCCTTGAAGGATTCCAGCATTCCTGAATGAGACTGCAGCTGTCTCTCCTGCACAGAGAGTCAAACAGAGGAACAGATTTTATGCAAATCCATTTTATTCAAATCCTGCGGATCAACAAACAGGAAGAACGGGCCAAAAGTATTTGCCCGGTCTTCAAGTTATAGAAATGAATTGGTTTGGTGGTGAAGTTGGATCCGTAACATTTATTTTGTGACCTACAAGGCCCACTACACAGATTTAGTAACAGTTTTATACCACAAACAAAAAATATTTCTGGAGCAACTAATATTTAAAGGAGGGGGCGGGGGGTTGTACTACATAAAGAGTGAAAGTCTGCAACTTCTTAGTGAATAAAAGAATTTCTCAGAAATGTAACTTGTGACATTATCATCACACTAATGCACTGTGACACTGAGCTGAAACATCTAAAAAAAATTATAACCATGAAACATTCAAATCACAAGCAATTACAAGAATATGAACGTCACAAAGAGAAAAATGTAGAATGTGTACCATAGTGTGAGCGGACTGCGAGCAGGGGAGGATCGGCCTGAAGAACCTCCTCTGGGAGCCGACAGCAGCAGGAAACGGAGGTGAGGAGTGAAGAGCTGAAACCAGGTTGATGCGGCTGATCCATGAATTCATCTCCACTTTGGATCTGAGAGGAAAACAAAAGATGCTCTGACGCTGACTGTTGAACTTTAAAACACACACACACATAAACACACTCACAGTCGAGCTGTGCTGTGACTTACGAGGCCTGAAAGAGGAAGACCCTCCAGTCGGCCGTCTGCAGACGGAAAACGTGCGGCTTCTTGGTGTAGTCGGCTGCCTGCTCGGCCAGAGAGTGATGCACGCTCACCACCTCCTCATTAATCGGCTGATCTTTCCTATAATCATTCTGACACAAACACACAGAGGAGGGAAAATTCCAGTAATTGTATTTATAAAAGACAACCAAAATCTATTTGTTTACATTGGAGGGGCACAATATTTTAATAATATTGAGTCACTGACCTTCTGTAGGTAAAGGACCATCCCCTTCAGCACTCCATTGAAAGTCTTCCATCCTCTCTTCCCCCAAGGAGCTGCCACATAGAGAACATCCAGCAGGTACATTAATATAAAACAGTAGTGATGTTAAAGCTCATTGTTATCTTGGTGGAAAAATGATTTCTGAGTTTTAATTTATGCAACATACAACATGCACATCATATGGTGATTAATCAAAACAAAAACAAAGTGATGCAATATCTGAAAAGTACATTTTCCAAACAAGTGTTCTTCTTTAAAGTGAGTTATATTAGTAAAATCTTAACTGTTTCAGGATTAAACATTCTGGATATTTTCTGTAGCCAGCTGTCCTTATTTCTACAGCCCTGCTTCAAAAAATGTCTTCCATTTAAGACACCATATCAAAATCAAACACCAGGAATCCTAAGTTTAAAATTTTACTTTGCTAAGACAAGGCGAGATGAAATAAGGTAAAGATGAGACACACACTCACACACACTCCATTGTCCCCAAGGGTAAAATTGTGCTGGGTCAAGTGTGGAACACCAGCAATTAACTTAAAAACAATACTTCGCAAAGGAATAGTGCAGTGGTAAACTACAGACACAACAATACATATTACATTACATAAACAGCTCAACAAATCAATCCAAACCCCATCTTTTAGGATCTAAGGTTGGTGCTGATTTTTCCTTTATGTCAAATCAACTAAATACAAATTCTGCCTTTAAATCCTGACAACACAAGGGAAAATAAAATTACAAAAAGTGTTTGTGTCTCACTCACTTCGTTTGCCATCAATGTCAGCATGGAGTTTCCTCTGGAGGAACCCCTCTTTGACCACACAGGCCTTTTTGTCATGAGGAACGTCCTGGAAGGGGTTGGCTTTTGAACGCAGCGGTGCTTCATCTTCTCCATCTTCATCCACCATCACAGAGCCCTTCAACTCCTCCTCACCACTGTGATACGCAAAGACAGGTTGCTAGGAGTGAGATTTAGTATGTCAAGATTATGTTCATGTTTGGTGACAGTGTTTCTTTCACTCCACTTACATTGCCCACTCAAGCGGTTCACTCTTTATAGAATTGTAAAGACTCTGGAATAAAGATGGAGAGGAAACTTTTAGGTTATACTCCACAAAAACACTGCAAACTGCTTTCTTGAAAAAAAAAAAAGAGAGATAGTTTTACTTTCAGGAGGTCTTTGCTGAAGTTTTCTCCTTCATTCATCCCATCAAGATTACACACAAATTTAGAAGAGGACATGGATTTTCCCACATTCTGTTAACACACATAAAAATGATTGTCTAGATGAGTCACAGAGATGGCCTGGGAACATGGTGCCATGTCAAAACCAGATTTAAGATGTCATTCTAACTTTTACAGTCATAAATGTTTCCCACCTGTCCATGCAAGTCAGTGTTGAGAAGCATCAATGCACACGTAAGAGCCAACACAGCCCCTGAGGAGACGAAAAAAAGGGAGTAGGACACATGAATGCATGTTATCCCTGAGCAGAAAATGTCAAGTAAACCATGACTAATGCTCACCTGAAGAGGAGAAAGAGTTGGGGTTGCACTGATGGAAACGGCAGGAGAAATGCTGCAGGACACGCTCTCTCTCCTGCGTCTCTCCTATAAGCACCACCACTTTAAGGAAAGATCTAAGCGAGACAAACCGAGAAGAAAAACAGAAGAGATTGAAAGATGTTTTATGAGCTTGACTAGTGAGAGATGTCAGTGTGTGCAATCAAATTGTAATTCTTACCTCAGGGCTTGATCAAGAGTTTGCCCAGTAAAGTCAAAGAATTTCAAGTATTCCTCTCCGACAGCTCGACTGAAGTCACAGCTAAACAGGAAGAAAACACATTCTGTGTCAGTTTTATAAACACTTTATTCTTAAACAAAAAAAAATCTGATTTCTTTTGCTGAAATTCTTCATGTGAATAATGGCAACATATCTTGGGGATGATTTATCTTTATTTAATTTGACATCAGATCTGAACTCAAGGCAGAGGAGAAAGATGTTGACAAAAAAACGTGACAATGCATAAAGAGGAACTCCGTGTTCACTCCACTCAATTTAAATGAGGCAAAAAAGTTCAGAAAAAACATGCATTCTTTCGCTCTAACATAACCTGTCATGAGGAACACATTACATTTCAGCCAAATGTCAGTATTATAATAACAAAACCTAATTAATCCTACACTTCCAGTAACACAGCTCAATAGCACCTTTAAAAGTCTAGTAGGTGCCAGACTTTTAACCTCTACTCCCCCAGCTTGAAACAGTTCTTTGTTATTAATTGGTTTCTTAGATACCCCGATTGCATCATCATGGTTATTTTCTGAAACTTTCCAAAGCCACAGAGGACATTTAAACATCTGTTTTAACCAGCTGAGCAGCCCCTACAGCAAGTGATTATAATGTACTTTAAGGTTTTATGTCAGAGCAAAAAACAAATATGTCAGAAAGTGTTTACGCAGAATTTAATTTAATTTAATCATTTTATATGTTATGTTTTTTTATCTAGAAGTCAAAGATCTTATCTCCTGGTTAAGAACTGGTTATTCCTGTGGTTATTGAGGTTGGCAGATTCAAAAACATTCAGAAGGTAAACAGATTGCGAGTGTGCGGTGTGATTTGGGTGTGTCCATCTTCTATTGCACTCTACTAACTGTGATGATTTCAGATGAAATCAAACGTAAAGACGATTAAAAACTAGAAAGTTTGTCTTTGATGTGTTTAAGTTCGCCAACTTTGTTTAAAAAGCCTGGAGACAAAGGCAAGGCAGACTTTTTCTCTGTCCAAGGCACAATGAAGCCATTGATTTTGACTGAATTTGTTGTAATACTAGTCTGAAGATTTGATTGTTTTCAAATTAGATATCTATTTAAAAAAAAAATTTAAGGTCCAGTGTGTATAATTTAGTGGCATCTCACAGGGAAGTTGCAGATTGCATGAGGCTGAATATCCCTGGACCATTAACTGTTTGAAAATATAGAATTAGCACTACGTAAATATACAGTGTCATCTAAATTCTAAGATTAATGTTTGATCCACTAATAAATATGTGATAGCTAGTTCTTAAATGATGCTGAAAATCCTCTGCAGGTTTACTGACCAACACGATAACCGTTGAGTTCTCTAGAATAAAAATAAAAACAGATATAAAATACATGCTTACTCTTTGTCTAAGTGCTTCACCACATCCATTCGCTGGATCCCATCCAACTTAAACAGCTGTTCAGCCAGGCAGTGAGCCTTCTCTCTGTCCACCTCACCTCCATTCATAAGAGGCACTGCTGTCTCAGGGGGGTTGGGTTGCTCTCCATTGGCTACAACTGTTTGCACAGATCCATCCTCATTACCTCCGACTTCTTCAGCCTGATGCAGCATCTCCGCCTTTTTGTGCACCTGATTGAGCTCGGTCTCTGCGGTCTGCTGTGTGACCTCAGACTCAGCAGACAGCTGCTCCGTTACTTCGGACACATCCATCTCCTCTGGTTGCACCAGCGTGGGCTCTGACGACTCGCTCGTTTGCTCATTCTGCTCCGATGGCTCCATCTGTTCCTGCTGCTCTGCCTCTACAGGGTCTTCAGCTTCGACACAAACTGTCTGCTCTGACCGAGTGGGCTCCTCTGGCAGGTCGATATTTTCAGGTTGGGCTGGTTCTTCTGTCACTTCAACCTGCGGTGACCGTTCCAGATGTTGAGGCTGTTCTGACTGGTCTTCAGAGTGTACCTGCTCTGCTTGAAGCGACTCCTCTGCCTGGATCTGCTCTGACTCTTCGGTCGTTTCAAGCTGCTCAGCGTATTCAGGCTGGGGTGACAGTTCCTGTAAAGTCGTGTGGTCACTATCTTGACGCTCCTCTAGTTTGTCGGACAGCTCTAATATTTCCTGTGAGTCTTCTGTCCTCTCTGAGTTATCTGCCAACTGTATCAAAGATATTTCATTTTCCTGAGTAGCTTCTGACTGTTCAGGGTCCACATTCTGATCTACATCTTGGCACATTTCCAGCTCTTCAGTCTGTCCTATGGGACCTTCATGTAACTGTTCTCGTATCTCTGTGTCCTCTAAATTCCCTGAGTGTCGCCTTTCCTCTGAAGCCTCTGACTGTTGTAGATCAATCAGCTCCTCTGTGTCTACTGTTGGTCCACTGTCGTCAATTTGTAGTTGCTCTTCAAGAACCTCTCTGCAAAGTGTGAATGATACATGTCATGTAGACAGTTGCAAAAGCACATCATGCTGATATGATAATGAAAGGTTTCACAGTTAATACACACTTCCGGTTCCCCTTTCTCAAGTTCAGCTCTTAAGTTTAAGATACTCACACATCACTGAGACAACCGGCACTTTCAGCCTCTTCACTTTCTTCTGAGCAAGACACGTTTGTCTCACTCTGTTCTTCTTCTACTTCGCCTTCCTCCCCGTTTTCCTCAGTCTCAACTTCATTCGGAGTAGTTTGCTCTTCCTCCGACTCTCCCTGTCCAGTCAGCAGAATGTTGGGCTCCTCCTGTTCCTCTTCTAGTTCTACATCTACAAAACTGATCACCTCATCTTCTGAGCCCTCTTCCTCTTCAAGACTATCAATTAAGTCCACAGTTTCAACGAGATCAGAGTTTGCTGAGTGTCCTTCCTCCTCTTCTGAGTCTGTCCCTGGTGGGATTTCTGAAGGATTTTTTGAAAAGATGGTGAATAGCATAAATCTACAGTAAAACCATAACTCAATTCTGATAATACAAAAAATGAGCAGGCCACAGTCATTACAGAAACCTGTGAATCATTTATGTTAAGTCGAACGAACTGAAAAAAAAATGCTATTTCTCATGAAATTACAAGTGTAACTGTAAATACCACGTACCGTTATTTTCGTCCAACAGCTCTTGAGTTGAATCTTCCTTTTCCTGTGCTGTAGGCTCTTGCACATCTGCAGCATCACATGGCTGGAAATTGCAACACAGGCCATCAATCCTCAACATGACTATTGCGGGAAAGCTTGTGGTTGCTCGTGGATTCTTGCGTAGGAAACCTAAGCCTCATCTGACAATCATAATGACCATTCAATTTCTCCCACCTCTGCTCAACCCCTTACAGAAACCCAAACACGTGTCTCTAAAGAGATAAAGTTTTACGCGGTGTGTTAAGTCAAGTCAGTATGTAGTGATGGAAGAGTTAATCACAGAAAACTTCATCTGCACACAAAACACACAGAAACCGACAAAATTCCAACTAAAGACAGCACGACAACGTCACACCTAGTTTTGTATATCCTCTCACACAGAACATACCTCAGAGTCGCTTCCTGTTCTCTCTAGATCTGAGTTCAGAGGCTGAAAATCAAACCCATCTTCTTCCTCTATGATCTCCTGTGCAAAAACCTCGGCATCAATGTCTTCAGATTGGTGAAGTAATGGGGAAGTGGTGTCTATCCTCGTCACATGGCCAGAGTCCACGTCATTGGTCAGGCTGAGTGAAGACAACTCTGGGGTGGGATCAGGCATGTCCCACTGCACTGTGGCAAGGGAAATAGGGGGACTGGTACAGGTCATGGGGCGCACCGGCCATATTATTTGCTCCCACTGCTCTGGAGTTTCTTCTTCTGCCTCTGTGAACAGACTTAGTCGATCCGTCCCATGTGCTTGGTTTATCTGTATCTCTGTCTCACCCAACACAATGGCCTGCTGTTCTCCATTGATGCACTGGTGGTCTTCAGAGGTCCATGAGTCTTGTTGAGGCTGCTGGGCCGAATTTTTCTCATCTGGCAGCAAGGAGCTGACGTTTTCTTCCTCCATTAGCATTTATGGGTTTTGAGGGTTTTGGTGAGTGATGTTGTAGCTGTATATGATATCCTGCTACAAAACGCCCTCCCCCGCTGTATGAACAATAATCATTTTGTAATATTCCATAAATGCGAAATCCTAAAGCATGCTTCAACCTCCAAAGGCGCCATCCAAAATCTATGACAAGAGAAAAAAATCCATTAACTGTCAAAAATATTTTTTCCAGAACACACCCCATAATGTGTAAGAGCAAATGCAAAAATGTTATAGTAAACTGATAATTTAATAAACTATGTGAAGTCCACATAAATTAAAAAAACAGTTTGGGTTTCCTCCAGGATGAGCATCTGATTCACCGATAAACAAAAAAGCCATTCATAATCCACTACTATTTTTGGCTGCAGAGTAACACTGACGTCTTTACAGTGGCTCATCTCCTATTCATCTGTGAAACAGAGTCCTTTCAAAACTACTACAGCATTTCAGATTAGACACAACACTTGAAGCCAAAACTAAACTATGTCACTGAAAAAAAGCTCATTTAAAATCCTACTAGCACAAAAATATTTTACACTCACCACTTGTACATCAACATAATCCAGTTTGGAGACGTTTTTTTGTTAGTTTTTGTAGCCCGTGCAGCTCATCTGTCATATTTTTAAACTTTTTGTTGTTGCACTGACGATGTGCAGTGCAACAGACTTTAAGCGAAATGTCCCAGAAGCACGTTTCTACTTCCTGACCACAGACATAGAAAAGAGAGCACTAGAGAGGGAGAGAAAGAGATGTACAGTGTGGATAAAAAGACAGGCAGAGGGTGGGGTGTTTTCTGTTGAGTAGTTAAACAGTCTGGATGCTGTGTTTATCATTTATCACCATGCTGCACTGTGACACTGGGGAAAGGATAAAACCGTGATAGGGTCAAAATTTGAACTGCATGCTGTCAACGCAAACCAAGGGTATCTCACCCGGCAACACCAAGGCCAGAAACAGAACGACAACAACAGCATCCATATTGCGATGAACAAAGTAAAAACATAATACCTCTTATTCTTTTCTATCTACTTTTTCTGTTCTTCATTTAATTCAGTTTCTCTCTGTCATGCTTATTTTCTCTATACTTCTCTGTCTAACTGCATTATTCTATTCACATCATGCAACCAACATCCGGGACAGACCTTGACCACATTTCCTGTGTGGGTGCTCACTTCTCAGTTCCTGTCGGGTGCAACAAGTGCTCAAGTACAAGTTAAAACGTTAACAGATTAGCAAAGAGGATCATTTGCCAACAAATCACTTTGTGTTTGAAACAAGGCATATGAAAATACTTAAACTAAAGCCAAAAATTTTTAAAGCAGCACAATCTTTCTAGAGGTACATAGTTGAGAAATGTGACAGTTAAATATGCTGAATTTAAAATTATTTGGACCGATTAACTATTACACAGTACTGATTACAATCTCTGCTTGCTCTTTGTTAAAACGTTGAGTGTTATATATAATAACAAAGGTAATCTTCTGTGTGTGCTGGTAACTGACAGCATTGTTGACAATAAAAACTGTACATAAAAAGCTCAGATGACAAAAAAGACACACCTTATTCTGAGAGAAAAGTAAGAATAAAAAAAATATAGATAGTTTCAGCTTAACGTTATACTGCCCAGAAAACTTGCAGTCTGCTTTACGGGGAGAAATGCAAGAGAAGTTACTTACAATGCATGGGAAGTTCATGCAGCACATCACAGGCTTGAGAGAATTTCAAAGGAGAAGTTCTAAATATTTTTGAAATTGTACCAGAGAGGATAAAATAAAAAAGAGGAACACAGCCCCACTGGGTGAAATGAAAGTTGTGAAATGGCTTATAATTATGTGCATGTGTAATAATAGAATTTATCTAAGGAGGATATGGTATGTCATCATTACCACCAGTAAACATGGCAAAAACAAAAGTTTAACACCTTCAAACCTCAAAGCAGCAAGAAAATCTCATTAGCAGGATTCTTTTCAACAGTGAAGCATGACTTACCCCCTCAAGGCTCTTTAAAGCAGCATCATATGACCAGTCAGCTTGTGAGGTTTTAAGTCAAGTCTTGTGGGAGGGAAAGACACACCACTGTGTTATACTGGGTTTTTACTGCAGTCAGGGAGATGAGCCTTTACAGACATCCTCACCCACACACATACATACGCACACGTACACAAGCATACAAAATAACCCCTCAGTTGACCAGGTTTGAACCTGCTGTGCACAGCAAACAAGGCTCACATCTGTTCTAATAAAGCCAAGCAGAGTTTTAGTCTTTGGTGTCACAGAAAGATCTATGCAACTCACAAATCCTTGTCTGGAACCCAATCTTCCTTCTTCTTCATGGTTCCTGTCCATTTTGGATTAGGCCAGGATCAAACCTCCACACCCCGCTGTCCTTGTTTCTCTACCAGCACATATGGCTAGGGGAAAAGGGGAGAATTTCGAGGACAGATAGAAGGAGAAAGCTCCTGAGTGGCAACAAAAGGGGAAAAAAAAGGTACTTTGTGATTGGCAGATGACTCAAGAGCTTGGAGACACCTGAGAGGCCACAACTCACGCCCACTGGCCTAAAGGCATGCAGGTAAACATACTAGGTCTCAATAGGGGAGTGGCTCAGCCTCATTCCTGCAACTAAACCTGGAACGATGTGGTAAAACCAGAAGCTATTCAGATTCAATATGTAGTTGGCATTATTATAGTTGCACAATCTTAGCCTCTATTCATTGGTTTAGGAGCTTGGTGTCAGGCTTTAGGCAGACAAGCCCGTTTATCATGCAAAAGACATGCCAGGTATGTGGCTTACACTTAAGAACAACACCATACTCGCATGAAGGACTGTTTTCTATTACTTTTCAGTTCTGTTTCTACCTAGAATAGTACATTAATATTATGCATTTCACAAATTGTGATACCAATTTTAAAAAAGATTTTGAAAAAAAGATTTAGCATCACTGTCTGCCTTGCTAACTTAATAGTATTAATGCACGACTTGGCGGTTATTTGCAGAAGCTGTCATTATTCACGTTATAAGCATTATCAAGATCATCACCGTATTAATAAAAGCATTTGGCAAGTGGATCATCAGCATTTACAATTAAATCAGTGAGCATGTTAATTTAAATTAACTTTGTTGCACTTAGCTAGGCTAGCAAACTGAACACTTAGCACATTAGCTAGAAATGCAGCTAACTTTAAACTATTGTCAGTTAACGTTAACCAAGTAAGGTTACGTATATTGCTGAGTTATTCGTCGTTTTTTAACGTTTTGTAAATGATTAGCTTAACACTCGTTACTAGCTTGAATTTACTCTCGACGTAGCATAGACACTTAACGTTACTTGGCTTAAAAATTCTAAGAAATGTACTGTTAGCATTTAAATTACTATTGGTATTAAAACATTAGCATTAACATTACCTAGCATTCGTGTGAGCATCTTTGAAGTTGTAACCAGTTAACTAGCTAGTTGGCTAGTGGTTAGAGTTAGTGATGCAGAAGTACTTGTAATAATAATATTTTTCACATTGATCTAGTAATGCTGCTTTTGTTTGCAGTTTTTCTGTTATTTCAACACAATTTATTGCTTTAAAGCAGTATTCACAGTGACTTCTGCTAGGGCCCCTGCTAATGCGACTGTTCCACTCCACACCTGCAGGGGCGCTACAGAATTGTGAGATCGTAGTAAAACAAAAACAAAAAAAACAGCCTCTCATCGTCGTCACTGTCATGCGACTGTCTGCTTTGTTTGTTCCGCACACGGCAGCAAAGCCGCACACACCCACTTTTTCCCAGACACTTTCAACCTTGTATAAAAAACGCACTTTTGTCAGATACCTCTAACCGTGTACACACCATCTGTGAGCTGTCTGCAGCTGCGGCGGCTTTGCCCAACATGGCCAAGTCGAGCGACCTGAAAATATTCTTGGAGTCCTCTCTAAATGAGATATTTAAAGCGACAGTGAGCGACATCCTAGACTCTGTGGACCGGACCCTGTCCGAGTACCAAGGCACAATACACAGGATCGAGTCTGAGAACGAGGGCCTGAAGCGGCTACTGTTTGCACAGAAGAGCACGGAGTCTGCTGCCAGAGGTATGGTTGTCTACACTTGATTAATAATGGAGGATGTGTGTCACGACAACGGACAGTGTAGCTTCATGGAGCCACTGACCTTTTGTTTGAGCGTTACCTGCAATGTCAGCAAATTGTGCCCGTGCTGTGTGATTTGTGTGTTTTGCAAAACATAAATAAAAAGGCCGCAACTAGACAGCATAAGAAGCAGACGCACGCAAGCAGATGTAAACAGTGTCCGTTTTCATATATCCAAAACAAGGTCTGCACTAAACATTGATGAAGTAGGCTCGGGACCTCTGTGTAATAAAACATTAAATACACAGTATGAGTGACAGTAATGTTACTATCACAATGTCCTGACCACTAATTACAGCACTACCATACAGGCGTTTGCATAATACTAAGCAAACTAAAACATCTGTGTACCTGAAGATGTAAACACTATAACTAAATAATCCCTCAGGAGTTTTTGAAGAAATAAACAAAAGAGCTAAATGCAGAGATGAGTGGAATGCAAATGAGTAGATATTGGACTTCTGTTATTTTAGGTAGCCGAAAATACGATTGCAGATCATAGCTGCTGCACTGTAATAGGTCAGGGCTTGGTATTTTGATGAAGAAGAGGAAGAGGTGGAGGATGAACAGTAGGAAGAGTAAAAGAGGGAAGAAGAGCAAAACTGGCAGGACAGATTATTATTTAAAACTTCTTTTAAAATTCTGTCTACCAAGGCCCAAACATTTGTATCATGGTTTTATATAAAAAATATGTGCACCATGGTTTGTGTGGGACAGTGGGACAATACTCTTTTGCAAGTTTGGGGTCAATTGAGCAAAAAATGTCAAAATAACAATAACAACTACATTGAAGAAAACAGCTTTGCTGCCTGGCCTCTTATGAAAGTTTTATGTCGCTCTGTATGTGATGGATGTGTAAATAATAAGCACAGGAACATAACAATTTGTTGATATGTCAGTGCTTGAAGCTTGTTATGCTGCACCCAAGTGTTCAGTAGAATAATTTATGCAGCTTTAAATCTTCCACTTCAATTTGTTCAAGCTGTGTTGATGCCTCTAAATCACAGTGTGTGCTATGTTAATTTTTCCCTTGATCTTATTTGCAGATGGTTATGAAAAAGATGCCTCTGCAAAGGTTCCAGCTTCAGAATGGAGCAGTGGTCCCATTGCCTCCACCCAGGGCATGTTTAAGATGTCCATATGCAGCAGTGACAAGAAGAGCTTTAGGAGGAAGCACAAAGACAAAATGAGGGAGAACACACCCTCTGCCACCTTTTTACTGCAGACTCATCATATGAGAGAAAAACTGTGTGTTAGAACAGCAGAGAATGACCAGAAATTGATATCTGTAAAAACAGAGCCTGACCTGGATGAGAGTGGTGCTATTGACCTCTCGCAGCCTCCATCCCTCCTCAATTTGACAATGAGGCCAGTAAAAAATGAGAGCACAGAAGTCAGTTTTGATGGTCATGATGCATATGCACCTCTGCCGCCATCTGCAGGCCTTGAACAAGACTCTAAAAGCAGCGACAGTGAAGTCAAAGTCACCATAGTTTCTGATGCTTACATGCAGGATGGACAGTTGATTAAGACAGAGGAAGAGGAGCAGCATGAGGTGTTGGATTATGGTGACGAAGAGCTGAAGCATGCATTGAGATATTACCCAGAATCAGAAGTAGATCCTGAGGGAGGGAGCAGACAGGTTGAAATAGTGGCGCATGAGGAAAACAATTCACCCTCTGTTCCTGCAGATGAGTTTTTGGAAATCCATGACAACTTTTTGCGCTGTCCCAGCTGTCCCAAAACATTTAGTCGAGCGTCCTCGCTTAACATTCACATTAAGACTCACAGTTCTGAGAAGGCCCATAGCTGCAGCTATTGCGGTAAACGCTTTGGCAGGGCTGATCTCCTCAAATCTCACAAGCGCACCCATACTGGAGAGAGACCCTATAGCTGCAACATCTGCAGCAAAACATATGCGCATAACAGTCAGCTCAGGATACACAAACGTGTCCACACTGGAGAGAAGCCGTATTCCTGCTCGCACTGTGGGAAACGCTTCAACGAGCACAACCAGCTCAAAGTCCACCTGCGGACTCACACCGGGGAGAGGCCTTACAGCTGTCAGGAGTGCGGCAAGACTTTCAGCAACGCGGGAAACCTGCGTATTCATGAAAGAATCCACACTGGTGAGAAGCCATACTGCTGCGCTCAGTGTGGAAAAAGGTTCAACGGCTTGGGTGACCTCAAAACACATTATAGGATTCACACTGGAGAGAGGCCCTACAGCTGTGAGCTGTGCAAGAAGACCTTCAGCCAGGCAGGCCACCTCACCATACACATGCGGATGCACACGGGAGAGAGACCATACAGCTGCAACGAATGTGGCAAGAAGTTTACAGTGGCGAGCAGCCTCAAGCTGCACCAGAGGATTCACACGGGAGAGAAGGAGTACAGCTGCACATACTGCAGCAAGAGCTTCAGCAGGTCTGGTCACCTGAAGAGACATGAACTGGTCCACACCAAAGAAAAGGTCTTCCTCTGCAGCCACTGTGGAAAGACCTACACTGACCAGTCATCCCTTAAAAAGCACCTAAAGATGCATGCTGCCAAGGAGCAGAGGACCCAGAGCGAGAGAAGCACCAGTGAAGCTGAAACAAACCCAGCTGGACCTTCAGCTGCTGAGACACTTTCAGATACTGAGAGAAATTAAAACCAAATTCTTGTATAAGAGTAATATAAAAGCTAAGGATGAGTGCTGTGTGTGATTTTTACGCAATAATCTTCAATCAGCATCCACTTACTAGCTTTTTTCAGCACTTTGAAAAGTCTCATGATATTCATCATTAGCGTTTTTAATGTGTTTCTAGTGTCTGATAAACCTCTTAATACTTTCATCTGTACTCAAACTGGACTCCATGTTCTAATGCAGAGCTGTTTTTGGCTGCTAAGTGTGGAGGTTGAAAGTTTCAGAAAAAAAAGCTAGCAAGTGGACCAAAGAGCATTCTGTCAAACTTCTGTTTTCACACTTAAAATTGTATGTGATGTTTGTGGTACAGTGCAATACACTGTTGTCTGAATTTTGCTGTGATTCTAGTAGGTCTAGATATTCAGCTGATAGTGTTTTATTTTTATTATTTCGATTTATAATCTCTAAAATTCCTCTTGTAGTCATCTCTAACAACTCAGTCTGGAGAGATATAGACAGAAAATGGGACCATTGAGAAAACTGATGTTTTATTAAATCCTGTGCGTTACTTCAGTGTCAGTAGTATGTTTTTTAAATGCTTTAAAAGAAAATGAAAACTAATTAGATGCAGAATTTGTCTAATTGTCGTCATGATTCCAATCAGCCTGCTGAAACAAGACACTGAATCCCAGGTCTGGCTCTTTGTTTTTTAAGGTCCTGACCTTTGACCTCCAAAATAACAGTATAACTGTCTTAGAATTAAGATGCTTTCATACATATTTATACACTTTGTTGTAGCCAGAGGTTTAGATACGTGTGCTGCATCAGTAGCTTACAGTGAAGATCATTAATATATTGCTGTAAATAGCTTTATCTATACAGTCAGCAGTCTGATCCGTTTAAATGACAAGAATGTATTTATATTAAAATATTACTGAAAATATTAAGAATCCATTGAGAAGCTTTCAATAGTAAATTAATTAATAATTTTTTTTAAGCCTTGCTGATCAGAAAGAATGTCGAGCTTATAGAGGATTTGTTTTTTTAGTTTGGTCACTGTTCTAGAAAACATGTTTCCTTTGAATTATGTACAATTCAAGTCACAAACAGGAGTAAATGTCATGTTTATAATGATAGGGTTTGTTGTGGCAACTGGTTGATATACCTGCACAGCAATGTGTATTAAACTTCGTGTTTGCTACTAGGAACTTATTGTGACTTTATTTTTATGTGATTTGTGTTTAAATTAAAGAGAATGTCAACCAAAAGAGTTTGTCTGTTTTATTGAAATACAGTTGTATTGTATGTTTACTAAAATACAAAGTACACATTCATTCAAATACATTCTGGGAGGTCTCTTTTCACACAGTGCAGCTAAAAAAGCAAATACAGCACAGTATTTAGATGTGTTTCTTTGCATAATGCAGTGACTCCCAGGATTTATATGCTAAATAAGAAATTTAGCCTATGTAAGCACTTCACACATTTGGGCATAAAGGTTAAGCTTTTTACCAGAGATGACACTTCTGAGACAAAGTAAAAAACGATTCAAAGTAGAATCAGACCTAGTTTACATGTTATGAGTGCTCATTAAATGTTTTTTATAGTTATTTTTATGAAAGATGTATGACCAGTTGTGATTTGTGGGAATTTCCTGCTGAAAGGCACATCAAAAGGTGAGTTCATTCAAAGTATAAGCTAACATTTTATTTGCATGCCTTAGCTGGTACCTAGCAGAACTTGCAGTTAGTTCATTTGTCCTGGTTTTAAGGTCTCTGCAACACTGTGTAAGGTCAATGAGTCAATTTCAAGTGCTTGGGTTGGGAACCACTTCACAATACATTTTACTAATTATTTAAGGTTAGTTATTTATTCCTTTATTATTATTCAACATGGGATAAAGCAACAACATAATTAGTTCTCCTATATTTCATAAAAACAATACATTTCTATGAAAGCATTTGTGACACATTAAAAAAATTGTATACCTATTGGGTTCAAGTGGCAGTGCTTTGGCCACAGCAGGTCAGGCTGCATAGCAGCTTCTCCTTGGACAGATAGAGCATAGGCTGAACGGTGCTGCTGAAGTCCATCAAGCCAAACGCGATATAGTGAATGTAGCAATTAAACACATCTGGAGAGAAGTAATGCTGGAAGGGGAACAGTGCCACAGGTGGGAAATAGTTAAACACTATGATGGCCAGGATGACGAGGACTGTCTTGAAGGCTCTCTTTTTCACAGGATGCATCTCGTCTCTGCCAGGCCCAGACTGTTTCAGCGCCCACAGGATTGCAATGTTGCAGAACACCATGAAGGCAAAAGCTGCAAGAATCATAGCCGTGAAGACCTTCTCAAAGTTGACAATGTTGCCTACACATTTGGCTGCAGTGTAGGCCAAGATGATCAGCCAGACTATGAAGGCCAGGACTGCTCGGTGTTGACGGTCCTTGAGTGCTGTGAATGTGATGGGGTGAACTACGGCCATATAGCGGTCCAGGCAGATGCAGGAGAGGAAGAGAGGCGAGGCGTCTTTAATGCCGTAGAAGATGCGCAGGACGTACCAGATGCTGCTGTTGGTGAGGAAGACTATGCTTGCCAGCTCGAGGGGGGGAACGAGACAGAAGAATATGTCTAAAACCGCCAAATGAAAGATGAAGATGTCTGAGGTGGAAGAGTCACCCTTGTTCTTGCGGATGAGCCACAGCACCATGAAGTTTGCTGGGATGCCTAGGAACATGTTAATGAACTGCAGGCCCAGGTAACAATTAAGAACTTCAGGCATGGTTTGACATGACTCGTACACAGTCTTCTCACCACCGGTGTAGTTGAGGGGTCTTTGAGAGATGAGGAGCACAGACGAGTTCAAGAGGAGATAATTCATGACAGCCAGTTCAGAGAAGGAGGGCATAAGAGGAACAGCAATCTGTGGGATAAACAGGACTGATCAGGTTCTGCTGGCAGCTGACACAGGATTAAAATTACCCAGAGATACTTGTTACTGTCATACAGTTCACTTTTAGGAGGATTTCTAAACTTCATGTATTCTTCATATTTGTAGCACGATAATAATAAAAACAATCACAATAATTCTTTAACTTGGTACAAAATTGGAAAGGAAAAAAAAGCCTGTGTATTTATGTATCAATACCCTTTGACCCAAAGAGCATTATGTTAATTGAGTTTGATTTGACAGTTCTGAGTTTGAAAGGACAAGACTTCTTCTAAGCTATTATTTATGAACAAAAGATGCACTACAGCTTTATTGCACTGAAAGTGGATTACTGTTACATGCACTGCTGATAAGAAGTGTCACAAATATAAACGCTGCGGTGAACTGGAATTTACCCAGCTTCCTCTTATTGGACATCGCACTTTCATTTTACCAAGTATACCTCCCCTAAATATCCTTGGAAAAATATTCTGGAGGGTTAATGTACACCCTTTTAAAAAGACAAAAAGTCTGAGGAATGCTCATTTGTAAAGAGGAGCTGAAAAAAACATATTTTAATAGCAAATGTACTGAATGTGAATGTGTACTGAAAATGAATAATTATCCCACTATGTTATTACTTATAACTCGGTTTGCATCAACAGATATATTTTCTGTCAGTTGGAATATTTAGAAAATAAAATACAAACTTGACTACCACACATCACATTACAGTTATAATAAGAATTTTTTTTAAATACACAATTACATGAAAAATTAAGGTGGTCTCATGCATATCTAAAAATGTTTTTTTTTTCTATGCAGTTTTGTATGGTAGTTAAAGCCTCTTACCTTCAATTGGTGCTTCAACTGTCCTTGTATCACTGTCACACTGACTTTAACTGGTCCTAAACCAACATCCTTTTACAAATTCACACTTAACCGACGAGACAGTGTGCCAAATGTGGCTAAATGACAAGGGCAGAATTGTTTGCATGAGTTTTTACATATTGCCACCACGTCAGCAAGCGGCTTATTCCACAGACTCTGTATCTGAGGTTAAGTTGTAAATGCAATCAGACCGTCTCTTGTCTCTTGGAAAAAGAAAAAAATTGATGCAGAACTTTACAAGACATTAATGAAAATTAATGTGTGTTTCTATTTAAATTTAAGGTAGTAACGGTTTTATTCCAAAATAACACTCACCTGTTCAACAGGATGCTGCAGGAGAGTCCTTAATGTGACTGGTGTCTTAACTCTCCACCTGATCCTAGTAACTCCTGTGCATATCCGTCTCAGTGTGAGCAAATCTGGGCTCTCCTTTCAAAATGAGTAGGAAACGTCTTTTGGAAGATGACCTAACACTACAGGGATCCTGCTCCTGTCTTTTTATCCAATCATAGCATTGAGACAAGGGTGTGGGTGCTCAATATCTCCCTCTGGATGCCACAATTGGCCCCTGTTACATTTACATACATTTACATATCCTTTTCATACTGCAAATACATGTTTGGTTCACTGTATATCCATAACAAAATAAACAAATCAAGTTTTTGTAAAACAAGGAAACAAATGATTTCAATGGTGTAGAGTGTTTTGGTGGGGGCACTGTAATAAAAGCCAGGTTAGTGTGGGGGACATGTTGTGGCAAGCCATCATCTATTCACACCGATTGGCAATGATGCAACAAACAAATGGTGCCTGACGGAAAAAATCAGCAGTAAACAACTGATGCAACAGTCCAGAAAATCTCCTCTGATTCAATTCAGTGTAACGATGTGTAACATGTTACGTGAGGTTGTCGTGGTTCGAGGTGTGATGTCCGACAGTGAGTTTGTGCCATATCCAACATGCAGAACAGGGACCTGCATCTCTGCTGAGAACTACAGATGAAGTCACACCACGCTTGCAGTATGAGTTTGGTCGTGTTTTTCTCTTGTTAGGTTGTTCAAGGTACCTTCAAATAAAGTCTTATTGGATTATTGAATATCTTTGGGGACCTTTGACCTTTTGCTCATGTTTTATTAGATGTTAATTGCAGTGTTAACACTGTTAATATATAATACTCATAAACATGTGACATTAAAAAGGACATTGACCATTTAACTGTCTAAAACTTATTTCATTAATTTACTATAGCTGCACTGTTTTTGCTGTGTTACAGTGTGTTTTCAGTGCGTGTCTCAGGTTGCTCAAACAGCGTGACTCTGTTGAAATTTGATCCAGGTTTGTTTTTCTTTGTTTTTACTGGTATCAGGTTTACTGGGGATGTTTCTCCCCCTTATAAGCTCAAAGATTCACGCAGGTATGCAAAATTCTGCATTACAGCAAAAACACACACGGCAGCACACCACTGCTTTTGACCACACATGTGGGCCACTTTCAGAGAATATTGGAGCGTCTTAAAGTTGGGGTTTCCCATAATTAAATTTAGATAAGCATTGCATTAGTAGACTGGTGCACATACACGTACATATAGTATTTCCGTGCTACAATCAGTAGTGCAAAGATTCAAATGGCTATTCTGTACTTTATCAGATCCTCATCAGAGCCTTACTGATCAAATTCAAATCTTTTACAGCTAATCATTTGTCACGTTCCAAAAAGAACCCGCGATAGGCGAAATCTGCGAAGTAGTCAGCTTTATTTTTTACAATTATTATATGTTTTAAGGCTGTAAAACCCCCTCACCACACACTTTATACACTTTTCTCAGACAGGTATTAACATTTTCTCACATTTCTCTCATGTTTAAAGACTCTCAAAGTTTAAATCTCCGGACGCAGAGCACAATGCGCGCTCATACGCTGTAAAAAAGGCATGCAAAAAAAATCCGCGAAACAGCGAAGCCGCGAAAGGCGAACCGCGTTATAGCGAGGGTTTACTGTATATGAAAGTAGAAAAAAATTTTCAGAGGTTTGTAAAATTTTTTAAATGTAAAAATTGAAAATTAAAATAATTATCTAATTTACATGTGACTAGGTGTTTTTGTAGATGGTTTTAATGGATTTTTATGTAAAAATACAGGTATTTAGACTCAAGATCATGGGGAAAAAACAACAGAGCGAACTACAGATGGTTGTATTTATTCTTTTATAGTTCATCTGAAGTTTGATTAATCTCCCTAGAAAGCAGAAGGAAAAGAGCTTCACTCATACACAAAACAGTTTGAGCAGCAAGAAACAGTACAATCAAACAACTGGGAAACAGACATCAAGAATCTGTTAAGTGCGCTCATCCCAGCAGTACCATACAGATATAAAACTACAATGTTTTATTTTTCTACCACCACCCACTTACTTTTTCTCTTGTAAACTTGTGGATGGCTGAATGTTTTTACAGTTTTAGTCAATAGCCAATCTGGCAAAGACATTTACGAGGACAAAATGGGATTTTTACTGTGTGATCTCCAGGTCTAAAATGGAAATCTTTTCAGAAGATAAAAAGTTTTGAGCTGAAAACATAACCCATGCAAAAAAAAAAACATACAGGTTATTGCAGCAAAGTAATACATTTTTTGTATTTTTTTTCTGACATGACATTTGGAGATCTCCCAACCAAAGAGCTTAAGCTCCGACACATTCACCGTCTACCATGTTTATCCTCCTCAGCTCTCTTCTACGTGCAAACTTCCAAACTTCTCTCATCCATTTCCGCCTCTCCACCTGGATGGCTTGTAGGCTGTCCTCCCATCTCTTTCTTTAAAAAAAACTTATCAAAAAACATGAAACATCTCAACATTAAACATGCTACTACATTATAAAAACTGCTCTTTTCAGTAATTCCTGTATCTGTTTTTAATGGTAAACAATCTAAAACCTAGAAAGCCAAATGTCAGGTAAACATCTTAGCATTAATTTACATTAAAAGTAAAATGCTAAAAAAAATGGGCAAAATGTATCTTAATATTATTAAGACCAAAGTACCTAGTTTAAAAGGGTTCAGCAAAAAGGTAATTGATAGGTCACAGCAAGCAGGTGCAGCTGATAATTTGTTTTTGTATGAAACTGTAAGAATATGGCATTTTTTTCCAACAGAAACCAACTCTCTTTTCTACTTTTTAGGACCACTAAGTGGAAGCTTTTTTTGCTTTCATTCCTGTGCAGTCAAGCTGCACAAGTAAATAGCAGAAACCTTTTTGGGTTAGGAGTGGAGATCTTGAAATTTCTGTATTTTTGCAATGAATGGAGTGACAGCTTGACTTTTTGTTAAGGAAAACGTGAAGACAGCAAGTAAAAGGGACTTTGAACTCTCAGGTTAAGTCATTCTGGTCAGGTATCCCTCGGAGTGTTCACATCTAGGGTAGTGCATGGTTTGGTGTGGAGTGTTCACATGCAGCTGCAGTGAAGTGTAATGGTGTGTCACGGCTAAAGGTGCATCACTGCCACAGGCGTGGGTAAACAACAGTCAGCTTCAGTCTTTTAAAAGCTTTGCTCCAGACCAGTATCATGAGAATTCCTAGCTAAAAACATTGTGATGTTTCAATGTTGCATGGAGTATAATTGTCTTCAAATGAAGGTGGAATCCATGATGCTGGTGTCTTGTGTACTGCGGGCTCGAGCCTCAAAAAGCTGTTTAATCAAGGCCGACTTCTCCTGCTCGAGCTGGGCGATCCGTTCACTCTTCTCTGTCACCTCCTACATTAACAAGAGGAAAATGAATTAAGTGAGTGATACCCTTACTTCTAAAGTCACTAAAAACATTAGCACTGACTGCTAACTATTTTTGATATGTATCTATCAGCAGTATGCAGCCCATGTCAAACCTGTGTGAGAAGTCGGTTCTGGTCCTTCAGTCTCAAGATGGCTTGTGGAGGAGCTGGAACTGGAGGCTGGGGGTTGGCTGAGAGCGCTGCTGTCTGAGCAGCACTGGAAGGAAATGGCTGCTGGGAAACAAAGATCAAGCAGTGAAAATCCCCACAAAAATAATCTGTCACATATAATCATATGAGTTATAAATACAAGTGTCTTGTTTAGGGCTAAGCATTGTGAGTTTGGTTTCATGAAAAAAAAGTGTCTAACAAGAGTCTAGTTAGAGACATGGTGGTGGCTTTAGTTAAAAAATAGCTAGACCAAAAATGATCATATGATCTAATTCTTCCTCGTTAGCTAAAAGAAAATAATGATTAAATTAAACACAACCACAAGTTTGAGTTAAGGCTTACAGATATACAAGATTAAGGGTGATGTGCACCATCTCCAGCTCCATCCTCATCCAAATATGGTCACTTTTGACTTCAAAAATATTTAGCTTGCTACCACCACACAGTCAGATACATGGCTTCAAAAGGGCCTTTCAAAACACAGTGGGTCACATCACGATTGCTCTGACCAACATTTAAAATTCTGATTATGGGTTTTACTAGAATCTAACAGAAATGTATTAGTCTTTGGACAGACAACACTCACCATCCCACTGCAGGTAATAAGGTCATTAAGGCAGCGGTTGACTTCTTGCAATTTGGGTATTAGAACATTCATACGACTTTGATTAGCTTCTGTGAAGAAATCCTGAGAGGAGGGAACATAATAGACAGACAGAATGAAATTTAAGATATAAGTGAAACATCTGAAAAACATAAGACTAAGACAGCAAAAAAGAAAAAAATAGACAAAAAAACACAGTGAGACATAAATTCCCCCTTGGTCCGCCTCATCTGGTTTTCCAGTCAGTGGTTTGCTACATTTTTTAAAACATCCCCAAACATTGTTCCATGACAGGACATGAAATTATTTTTACCTGTTTTCTATTCATCAAACCAGTCAAATTAAATCTCTTCAGTGAAATATCATGCAATAACATTTTTATGTACTCTAAGGAAGAATATTTTTTTAAACCAGACAGCCAGATGTTCTGCAACTTCCAGTTCATACTGGAAGCAAAATCAAGACAGATTACTGAAGTTCTGTTGGAAGAAAAATGTCTCTTCCTCTGTCACTACATATTTTACCCTGTTTGACTGCTGAACATAAACAAAAAGATAGAAAAAAGAGGACCTTAAATTTAAATTTTGAGGGACTGAAACTTTTGTTTACAATCTTCACTGTCTGTTGGCTGACCTTTTTATTGTTTTGGGGTTTTTTTTGTTTTTTAAATAAAGCTCAGCAGTTATAAATCTGTATTATACATTGTATATGTGGGAGTTATCCTCTCACAGCAAAAAAATGTCAAACAAAAAAACAACACACCGATAAGTGTCTGAACTAACCGTGCAGTGGGAGCTCTGGCCAACCTGCCGCTGTCTCTCTGTGACATTGTGGATTTGGCCCTGGTACCAGTCGCGGGCCCGCTCCACCACCTCCAGGCCCGCCAGCAGCGAGTCTTTCTCCTGCTCCAGCTCCTTCATTTGCTTCAGCTGTGTAAGTTGAAAGTTATACAAGCAGTGTTTGAGAGTGAAAAAGGACAAGAAGGGTGAAAGGGTGGAAGAAAAAAAGTGGAAAATGTAGTTAAGAACAGACAACAAAATCCACCTGAAGTCACTTTCTGCAGAGGTTTCACATAAAAACTTGATTGAAGGAAAACATCTAATTTTCATATTTCACATGCCATCACTAAGAGAGCTTTCAGATTGCTGCCAAGTTTAAGACTCATAATTGATTTTGGGCTGCCGGCAGCCTGCATGGTAGACGGACTCCCATCTTTTCACAAGGGTATCTGCAGCAAACTCTTTTGTGCGGATGGAGACAATGGCGCCATATGAATTGTGCCGGACTCTCTCCCATCCTGAACAATGTTTAGAGAAGCAATCAGTCCAGCGTCATGGCAACCGCGCAGCAACCTAAGAATGGGGTAAACAGCAGACCCACTTCAACTATGGCCACCCCAATGTGTGTGTGTGTGTGTGTGTCTGTGAAAGAGAAAGAGGAAGAGAGGTGTGTGTGTGTGTGTGTGTGTGTGTGTGTGTGTGCGCGCGCGAGTGAGTGAGTGAGTGAGTGAGTGAGTGAACACCCCAGCAAGGCTGCATTGAGTTGTGCTGACCAGGCTGTCCATGCAGCACACAGCCACAGTCCAGGCCTCATTGCTGGCATTCAGCCACCTGGTGTGTCATCTTTCTATCCACCCGTCCTGCTCCATCCCTCCGTCCCTTGTGGAGCTCAGTACATTCCACTCATCATTGCTCATCAGTGCTGTTTAAAACACAGCCACAGCTCATTCGCAGGAATACATGCTTGTTGAAGTAAACTAAAAGCAGACAAGGGGTCTAAGAGTTTTAAATCAAACTCTGTTTAACATATTTGTGCTCTTTCGCCAAGAGCCTGTAGGGAGAGTACACACAGAGGAGGATCGGAAGAGGGGTTTAGGGGAAGAGGAGGGGGTTGGACGGGCCGTGTCTAGAATGAAGCATGACCTAGTGTCAGGCTGCATGAATGTGTGGTAGTCCACTGGCAGGAAAACCTACTGTTTAAAAAGAGGGGGGGGGGGGGGAAGAGGAGCAAAGAGGAGGAAACACACAGAGAGGGAATAGTGTACCAAATGGCTTTATGGCAAAGTCTGTGCATGAATGTTTGTGTGCTGGTTGAAAGAGCAGGCATGAATGCCCAAAACAACACACGTACAATAACATGACACCCACTGCACAAGCTGTCTAACCAAAAACACAAAGAACAACATAACGACCTTTCGAACTGCATCTACAAAGCACCGTCAAACAGTGTGGATTGAACCTTAGAGCTCTACATTACAACAGCAGCTGAGAAGCAATACACAGGACCAATAGTCCCTGAAACAAGGTTTAAGCTGCAGCTATTTACATAGATTAATCTGTAAACTCTTTCTCAATTAGTGAGCAAATTTTTAAGCCTATTAAATATCAAATTATATATAGATGTGCCCATCAGATGTTTCCAGAGTTCAAGATGTCTTAAAATTGCTTGTTTTATTCAACCACCAGTATAAAATATAAAACCAGTTTAAAGGCCGGAAAAGCAGTATATCCACACATCTAAAATAGCTAGAACCAGTGAATGTCTGGCATTTCTGCATGGTCAGTGACTTGAGATGTCAATCACCTAATCAGCTCCTCTAAGCACTATCCAAAACCTGAAGCCCTAAACAGCAAAACAGCACTACAATACTCAAATACATTTAATTTACAACTATATAAAATAATAAATACTCCAATCTATGAAACCATATTTTATTTTTATTTTAGCTTATTGATTCCATCACAACTTTTCATTTCCTTGACTTGTCTAAACTGTCACAAGTAAATATCAAGACAACATATTTCACATGTTCAAAACCAGAAATAAATCAATTTAAAAAACATCTCAAAACACAATCTTAAGCTCACAGTTATCTACAAGTTATCTGCAACTATCTCTCCCTTTCCTTCTCTGTTCCTCTCTCCCTCTCGTCCTACTCACCCAAAGGAAAAAATGCAGGGCCTTGCTGCTGTAGAGGCTACTGCTGAGGGGAATGAAGACAGTAGTGTAGGCGGCCCACACAGCCGTCCAGGCAGGGCCGGGCTGGCCAAACGAGTCTTCTACTTCTACCAGGCCCCTGGGCCCGACCCGGCTCACTACCATCAGGGCAGCAGCGGGCCAAGTTGGCCTGGGTGGGAGGGCCACAGGGAAGGGGGAGGAGGAGAGGGGCAGGGAAGGAGGGAGAAGGAGGGGAACTGGTCAGTCAGCCTCTCAAGAAACAAGAGGCCGAGGGGGAAAAGGGATGGAGACGGCGACACAAACAGGGAGAGAAAAAGGGAGAGGAGGCAAGCTGGAGAAAGTGAGAAATGCTGAGGCAGGGGGAGAGACAGAGAGTGAAGGGAGGCATGAGCTCGGGACTGGAGGGTGGGAGGGGCAGAGTTAGGGGGAGGCAGCATGCAGAGAGATGGGAGGGGAATGTGGGGGCCAATAGAAAGTGAAATAGAGAGGAGCTTGTACTAGAAAACCTTTGTTCCTGGTATTTTTATGCTATTTATTTCTCAAACTAAATAGTTTTTGAAATTTATCTCTGAAAGCCTCAATCCCTGTTCAGTCCAATCACACTTCAAATCTTTAGAGCTCATGGCCAAGCAGACCTCTGTCTCTCTGAGACTTTTACGGCTAATCCTCTACTCTTTGACCAAACTTGAACCTACTAAGATGATAACAGATACAGTGAACCCTCGCAATAACGCGGTTCACCTTTCGTGGCTTCGCTGTTTCGCGGATTTTTTTTTGTGCAATTTTGCATGCCTTTGTCATGCGTCCTGAGATTTGAACTGTG
>JAQNCA010000013.1:13337783-13350524 GCA_029783725.1 Acanthurus tractus
CTTCTTGCTCTGACCCCTGATGTCCGTGTTACTTCCGTGTTCCGCTCACCTGTTACACCTGTATTACAGCGCTGTACCGTATGCGCGATCCTGCTCTGCCGGTGCACCTGTTGCGTTATTGTGCCATGACCGAGCAGCTCGTATCGTGTGAGTTAACATGCCCGTCCTCACCGACTGACACGATTACGACTTTTAACGCTGTGAAAACCGGAGAGATGGATAGCGAGCAGCCTATTTTTTCCATGTTGAAAGGCGGTGTGAAGCAGCAGCTGGCGGGGGACAATAAGTCGACTTCACTGGCCGCGACCACCACCGACACCGAGTCCGGGATCTTCTCCGGGGAGTGTGAGCTCTGTGTGGAGCACGAGTCTGAGCTGGACTGGTTCTGTGGCACCGAGCAGAAACTTATCTGCTCCCGCTGCGCCGTTTTGGGCCCCTGCCACGGACACACTGTGACCCCTCTGGCCAGCAGAGTAACCGCAGTCAGGGTGAGTGTGGGGGGGGTCGCTCCTTCACTGTATTTAAATCCAGCGGTTGTTTGTTTTTATTCAGTAATTTTATTGAGCTGAGACATGATATTGGTTGTTTTCTCTTTAGAAGTGTAATGTGGTGTTTTCTTTACTGAGCAGGAAGTTTGCTTTCATTTTATGTGAGCTGATCCTTCTTGACTTCTTTAAGTGTCCTATAACTTATTGTTACACATGTTTTAACTCATACTCATCTACATGAAAAGCCAGCCTCTGACTTCCAAGTTTGCTTCACAACAGAAAGTTATCTTTTCCTTTTTCAACCAGCCAATTTGTTGAAGTTGTTAGCTGACAGTGTTGGGAAATTGAGTTCATAAATACTACAGTGCAATATGCGTTCTTTATTATTCTTCCATGGGTGTGTTCCAAGTTACATGAGGTATTTCTAACTGATTCCTTTGCTTGGTATTTGAAAAGACAGGATTTTCTTGTTGTGTCTCCAGCTGATGATGTTCAGGTGTCGGGATGTGCTTACTGAAAAATCATACCGCGTATGTCTCTGTGTATGTTTTCACCAGAACCAACTGGTTGATGTGTGTGAGAAAATACAGCTGCAGGCGCTGAGGATTGAGAAGTTTATCAACCAGACACTGACAGCCAAAGAACAAAAGCTTCAGGTGAGAGATACTGCTGATTCCCACCCACTCAGCCACACACTCATAATCCCACAGACACTGCAAACCTCCGTACTTACACATGAATGAGCTCAGAGGAGCTGAGGCTGTTTGTTTCACAAGTACAGAGTTTTAGCGTTGGCTGGCTGCCTTGTTTGAAAAAAGTCACATGTGCTTTGTAGACACGTGTTGGGTGTGTGTATGTGTGGATACTGACCCCTGTAATGAGTGTTTTTGCACTAAGGTTGTGACCAGGAATTATTTCCATTAATTAAACAATTAACCTCTCAGTTGTTTCTTAACTTATATTCAAAACAAAATACCATCACAGATACATGGCTGGACAAACTCTTCCAAAACCCACAGACATGCAGTTTGTGATGAGTTTACAGACTGAGAAAAGCTTAAAGTCTGCCAATTTTAGAATCTGGAACCAGTAAATGATTTCTGACTGATAAATAGGGTAATCATTTAATCAATTTTTGGACTAATCTTTTCAGCACTTCTCTGCGTTTAAAACTGTCATATCAGTAAGAAGGGAAATTTGTAAAAAAAAACAAAAAAAACAAAACAAAACTGTTTTCATATGATAAAATTTTAAAAAACAAAAAACTCTTACAAAAAAACACATATTCAGAAAAAAGTAATACTCCTACAATCATTGTCCCTTACATGATTTTATGTGTAAATTGACGAAAAAAGTATAGAAATGCAGCATAAAATATGTATCCCAGGGCTTTTTCCTCTGATGCAACTGCAACCTTTTTCACAATTCATTTTGCCCTTAAAAAATATGAAATTTAGTTGATTTCAGGTCTTTTAATTCCAAACAAACTTCTTATAATGAGACATTCCTCAGTTACCCTTAGTCAGGTATACCTTGAAAGAGAGACTGTATTTGATGATTCAGCACATTTATAACCACCATGCAATGAAGCAAAGGTTGCCTTTTAGTACACCCGTATTTATTAACCTTCCTGAACAGAGTGGGTTTCTAGAGTTGTCAAAGGAAAAGTCATGCATGCGTAGTTTTCTGGTTAACAAGTTACCACGAGCAAGTCAAATCTCAAGCAAATAACAAAGGCAGGTCACACAGATACAAACATACCATATCCCAGCAAGAATCAAGATATCTGTGTTTTTATGGTCAGAGGCAAGAAGACAATCAGGAACATTTTTTATCAACAATCCTGGTGCTTTCATGGGCTCCACTGTTAAGCATTTGTTTGGGTGCTTATTAACAACAGAAACATGGGCAGTGACATATATGAACCACTGAGGCAATATTTTTGCCTTACCAACTAAAAAATCGTAACCAAACCTGCAACAACTGATTTAATGTCGACCTAGAGGCAAGATGTAAACACACCGCTGTAATTGTATCATTCATTCTGTTTACACCTGTGGTTTTATTGCTGTGACATGTCAACATGTCCTCTGTATAAAATCCTATTAGTTAGTTAATCAGTTAGTAAATTAATATGCACTTTTGATGATCTAATGATATTAAAAAAAAAACAAAACATTTTTCAGTTTAAGCATCTTAAATGTGAGGATTTCTGCTTATATCCTGTGAAACTGAACATTTATTAGTTGTGGATTGTATTGCGTTGCAGGAGATGCAGTTTCATTACAGTATGAATGTATGTATTACACTAATGTTACACTGCATTATTGATCTAGTAAATCTGATGGCATATCAATTTAAAAACTGTTCAGGGATGATGTAAATTAAACAAAAAAGGGGCAAAGTTTTAACATAACCAGAAAATTAACTGTTCTCATGGAGAAGTCAAGCTTAATGGTTAGAGATGTTAGTGATATTTTCACTATATCATCAGTGGGTCAGAACTGTACTCGTTTTATCTCATATGTTATGTTATTATCAGTTTATCCAATTTGAAGATGTCAGTTTGAACTCTGGGAATTTGTAATAATAATAATTTAAATTGTAATAAGTAATAATTTTTAAGTTTTAAGTTTTCTGACATTTTGTAGCCAAAACAGTTCATTGAAAAAAGAATATAATCCTGAGTTTCTCTCATGTTTTGTTTTGTTTTTTTAAATCAGAAGCTGAATTACATGAAAAGTATATTCTGCGTAACAAGTTCACTCTTCTGCTAAATTATGCGTACTGAAAAAAGTTTTTCAGTGCACTATTTAAAACAGATCTTGTTGTAACCTTTTAGAAGTCTTATAACATTAGAAACATTAGATAAAACTTCCACAATAAACCTGCTCTAAAATATTTCTTCCTCTCTCCTCCTCTCTTGGCATAGGCAACGGCGAGCAGGGCAAGGGAGCAGGTACTGGCTCAGGTCAGCGCAGCACGAGAGGCCCTGGAGGAGGAGGAGCAGCGTCTCTTGGAGGAGGTGCACAGAGAGGAAGAGCGGGTGGAGCAGTGTCTCCTCACCCAGAGAGCCCACTGGTGCCAGGCTTTGGCCAGTCTGTCACAAACACGCTCCAGCCTGGTGCACACGCTGACACACACTCCGGATGCACAACTGGTGGTGAGAGACTGGGACATATTTGTCGGGAATGGGGAGGAAGGAATGACTGGGGATCATTGTGGGGAATTTTTGAAGAATAAAGAATTTTGTGCTCAGATAACACTACCCTGATAAAAGCTGTAATTTACTAAACTACACTTCCCTCCTGTCTATCTTTCAGACGAGTGTCCAGGGGATAGCTGAAAGGTAATTTTACATCACATGACATAGTTGTGAATTTTTTTTTGCTCAGGAGACATGGAGAGATGATTTTCTCCTGCTGCTTGTGTGTGCTTGTTTTAGGGTGGAGGAGGCAGAGGGAGTTGGGGAGCCTTGTGACACAGACCAGCTCAACCTGAACCCAAACTGCAGTGACAGCAAGCTGCTCAGAGGTCTGTGGGCCACTGCTGTCCTGCTGGGACCAAAGGGCAAGTAGACTTCTGTTTAAGCTTCTTGTAAATATGACAAGGTTATTAAATACACTAAAAATAACAATTAGCATAAAGCAGGATGTCTGGAGGAGATCTGGATACCAGATTAGATGCTGTGGTCAAAACAGAACACAGAAGGGTGTTTATCAAAAAACACCTTGATTAACTTTACAAAGGAAAATTTCACTGGGAAAAGTGAAACTGCCCTTTTTGAGATATCCATCTAGTGTTGGAAGATCCTTTGCTAAAGTAAAAGTAAAATTCAACATTACTAAGCAAAAATACTCCAGTACAGGGAAAGGTCCTGCATTTAAGTAAAAGTGCAGAGTATTATCAGTAGAATGTGCATAAGGTAGAGGGACTGATTAGCCAGAATGGCTCAGTTCAGTTCAATAGTGGTTCCCATCCAGTTTTCTAAAGGGAATTAGTTGTTTTCTAATCATTTTAATGATCCATTTAAGCATGTTAATATTTTAGTAACTATTAACTACTGAATAGTCATCACATAGTTTTAGTGGAATAAAAAGTATCTGATACTGCATTTCCCACCACACTGCACTCCACTACGTTTCCAGCAGAGTAGAAATCAAAGTACCTTAAGGTTATACTTATACCCAGAACTTTATTTACATGTAAAAATGCATAGCAGTTCTTGTGATGTATTGCATATAATCTACATATTTGTTTCCTGATGTATTTTTGCTTCCTGGTTAGAAAAGCTTTCATTGTTTGGGGCTTGGATGTTTTTATATTATTGTTGTGTCTAAGAGAGTGCATTTTGAAATGAGCTTAAAATTGACAACAATAAGTAGTCTGTGACATTCATTCTACCTTTTTCTTCTGCTCACAGTTAATGGATCGAATTATTTGAAGTTTGATGAGCGTACAGTGAGCCCTCTCCTGTCCCTTTCTGAAGACCAGTGCACTTTGACCTTCCTCCACAAAAAAGCTCGCCAATCTTCTCAATATGACCCAGCACGATTCGACTGCTGGCCCAACGCGCTGGGTTCTCTGTCTTTGTCCTCTGGCACCCACAGGTGGGTGGTGGATGTAGGCCAGAGTGCTGCCTTTAAGGTCGGGGTCTGCTACGCCTCTTTGGAACGCAAAGGCGCAGGGAATGAGGCCCGGCTGGGCTACAACAGTCAGTCCTGGGTGCTTTCCCACTTAGATGGGGACTACTCCTTCTGCCATGCAGGGAACAAGGTCCCCCTGCAGATCGTGAGGAGACCTCAGAAGATCGGCCTGCTGCTGGATTGGCCGAGCTACACGCTAATGTTTTATGAACCAGACTCCAGTGCTGTGCTGTATTATGTTACACACCACTTCAGTGCCCCACTGTTGCTGGCATGTGCAGTGACTGACCGCAGTATCACCATACAGCACTGACAGACCACACAAAATGCGAAAAAACATAAATGCCCTTAAACATGTGAGGACTGCCCAAGGGCAGAAGACATTTCCTGATGTAAATATGATTCAAACCTCAAGATCATGAAAGGCCTCAATTTCTATTTATTCTGTTTGCTTTTGTTGATTTATTTCCAGTTTGTAATGATTTAATAGAATTCTTTATCTGTTTTACAGTAGTGTGTTATCATTATTTTTTGACTGAGGATGAATGTTTTTTAGTAAATTTGCTGTTTGTTTTTTCATATGATTGTTTTTATCCTGAGTTGTTATCATCATTCACTGGTTAGTCCACTGACTGTTTTTAATGTGCCAGAGAAACACTACAAATAACAGAGCATTGTTATTTTCCCAGTAGACCAATAATGAGCAACACTGCAATACACAGTTCCATGAATCCACAAGGTGTAATTTTGTATTTTCTCTTACTAAAGCATTTTCTCAGAGAGTCCTGAGTTTGTCCTTTTATTGTGTGTGTCTTGTTGTGTGTGCATTTGGCAGTGTAAGTTGGTTGGTTTTCCTGAATAAACTTAGCAGAAAGATAAGAGAAGTCAGCATAGTGAAAGTTACTCAAGAACTTATTTCCTTTTATTAGAGTTTTGCACTAAACTCTGTAAGACAAACATAGTTTCATATTTCCAAGAGAGAAACCTCCAAGAAATTGCATAAAATATCAATTTTAAAACATATACATTTGGCGAAGAAGCTCAACTCAATGATGTGAAAATCATTAGATTTGAGGGTCTTCCAAATTTGTTTTGTAGCTGTATCTCTCAAAGTCAAGCGTCTCTGTCACAACCTGCATTTACAACTTCTTTATTATACAAAGAAAAGGGGGAAAGCTCCTTGAGCTTAAATCTGACAAAACCAATTTCAGGTATCAAGGTCATAATGTGAAGCCTGTGATTTTTCATAGCTGTTTTGGTGGATCACCACTAGAGGGCAGCAAAGTCAAACCAAGCTTCCACAAGTGATACCTCACCCTATACCCCAAACATGAGTCATGCAAAAGCTCATGAGGTCTTGATGATTCATGCTGAATCAGCAAAACAAAAAAGTAAAATATGCTTCCCCTGCCCCATGGACAGCTGAAGGTACTCACTACAGTCATACAAAAACACAAACCGAGAACATTTATGCAGGTCACCTGTTGGATGAGGGTATGTGCATTTAAATGATAAGTCATAGGGGAATTAACATGTAACCTAATATCTGTGAGATGTTGTGTGTGATGTGATTCATTTTAGCTTTAAAATATTGCGATGAAAGAAGTGCTGAGTGTTTTGGAAAAATAAGGTGAAAAATTGATGAGAACTTTGATGTTTAAAATTGAAATATTGATCTATCAATAAAACAGACTGTATTAATAAAGCAGCACCTCTTAAACATACAATATGTAAAATTTCTAAATTACAATGTCTAAAGACTGTTATTATGTGAAATCGCCTACTGAAATGATAGCACAGTTTAATTTCAAGCTCAAAGAAATGCAATATTTTAATTAAATAAAGGTAACATCATTCTTTATCTTGCTGCCCATCTCTAATACCTGCCAGAGAATGAGGAAGTTGGGAAACAAAAAAAAAGTAATGTCAATAAAACTTTATTACTTTTTTTCATCTGTGAAAATTTCTGTTGGTCAGTAAAATGAATTTCATCCACTACGGTGGCCATTTAAAAATGATCATGTTCTTTTGTTTATGGTTTAAAGAAAAGAACAAGATCCCACATGCATTTTCTGTCCTCAAACCACCTCTTTTAATTGACAACATATGAGAGGATGCTAAAAAGTATAAGGCAAAAGTCAGGACAGAAGAAAAACAACAAACCAAATAGTGACTCCACTGACTCACAATCAGTGCTATTTACATTCTATACAGTTTGTTTGCAGCAAAAATGATCATTAACCATGAGGTACATTGCAGCTTTGCAGAAAACCTGCTCCTGGTTATTGATTCTTTTGCAATGAGCATTTCAATACAAACATTGTCTGATGTCTAAGGATTGTGATGTTATTATTAATAGATGATTGATTTGAGTAACTGCGATGGACACGTGTAAAAGCTGTGGACATGCTCTGGATGGAGATATCCCAGATTTTTTTTGTGGTTTCAGAAATAAGTGGTGAAACAGTCAAATGTTCCTGGAATGTCATTTCAACACAGATGCTGCTGATATCTTCAAAAACCACCAAGCTTGAATTGTATCAGGCTCGCTCTGTTACTAAACCCTTAAAAAAAACTTAGAACTCAGTCTTTTTTAACCGAGAGTCCTGAACCTGAGAAGCTGCAAAGAGATTAAAATAATGTGGTGGACAGCCCTAAAAGAGGAAGTGAAGTGCAAATAGAGTGAAATATATTATCATGGGAGGAATATGATGATACTGTAATCCACAGTGCATTGTAAGTGAAATCATGATTGCCAATAGAAAAATGTGCAATAAATAAAATGATGTGCCAGCTGGCTCAAGTTCTGGGAAACATTTTATTTTGAACTGTAATTTCTTTCTGAGCTGTAAAATGAACTACAATTAAAATAACTTTATGGTAACCTTGGAATTTGTTTTTCCCCAGGGGAAAGATTTTTTTTAATATGTTTATTGGTTTAAAATTTTATTGCAGTTAAATTTTCTTTGCCTTACAAACAAAAGAGCAGTTGGACGACAAATTAATAAATAATTAAAAGAGCATTAAAAACAAACCAAGACACACAAAAAGTCAGCATGGGAGAAGGTTCAAGTTGTTTTCAAGAGTATAAAATGAGAAAAATCAATATTGAGTTGCATCCAAAAGTACAAAGAAAACTACTTCAGAAAAACACTTTTAACTGCAACACCTAGTGGCTTTTTTTCTCTGTTTTATTGTTGTGGGTCTTCTTTTATCTCACACATCTGCCAGCGAAGTTAAAGTGTGACAACCTGTTGAGATCACTTACTGTCAAGACGTACAGTAAGAAAACACTGAGTCAAAAATTAATCGAGGCAGCTGCACCTTTCAACATCTGGTTCTTTCCCGCCAACAAGTTTCAGTATCCTGCCCCTGTAGATAAACTATTTCTCAATCATTTAATAGCTATTTGTGGCAGATAACTGGCTACCAAAAAATTTAACTGAACTACAAATAGAATATCACAGCATTGTATCAGTTAGTGTTTCTTAGACATCTTTTTTATTTTGACAAAACATGGCAACTGAGCTTTGGCCTGCTGAACCTGCTGTCTCACCGCATCGGGGGAGACTAAAAACTGTCGAAAAATGTTTCTCACTTCCAGTTAAAAGTAGACTTCAACTTATCAAAGACACATTTAGACTGTAAGAAGGGACAAGTCAAAGTTTGTGAAATGTGAGACTTCCCCATGCTCTCTGTGATAATTACATCCTTCTCATACAAAAATTCCATGGTGTATTTCTGGTTTGTCCGCTACTGGAGATCTTTTTTGTCATCGTTTCCAAATAATATATCATTGTTCCATTGTTCTCATGTTTTCCTCTTTCCTCTTGTTGGTAGTGGTAAGTATGACAGGAGGCGGCTCTATGTTGAGCTCCTGCCTGAGGTCTTCGAGACTCTGCTCCCATCTTCTTTCGTAGAAGATGCTGAGGATACAGCGGGACTGTCGGCCACTACGCAGGGCCCAAGGACCCAAAGAAGTGAACAGTGATTGTAAACGGCTAGGAGAAGGTGACAGGAGGAAGAAACATTACGGCATGACGCAACAAGGAAGACGTTATTTTTCGATTTAATAAAAGGCCACAGCCCACTTCTCAAATATAGACAGGGAACATCAGTTACTATACCAGGAAGGTTCAATGATTTACAAAAAAACTGTTTAACGGAAACAACGATACACAGTTGGAGGTGTGTTTTCTCATATCCCTTTGTATATTTAAACAACAGGGCTGGATAATATCTCATGTTCAATGGCTAACACTAATGTTGGCAGTATATTAATAACTTATTGGAAGTCTGTTGCAAAGCAGTGGCTTTCACACAAACAGTGAAAGCAATACTATGAGTGTCTTGCTGCCTGGATTTTATTGACTCCAGTATTTTACTTTAGATGAAGCTTTTGCAAACACATTGGTGTTTGTACCTTGCATTCAGTCGAAGCGGCCCCAACATGGCTCCAAGAGCACACATGGGCAGCCCAGTCTGAGCGGCTTCGAACCATTTCACTGCAACCTCACCTGAGTGCAGAAGGAGGACACAAAGAACTAATGCAATTATTTATCATGAAAGAAGAAGAGAAATACAGAAGTATGTCGACAGTGAAGAACTACATCCATGGTGAAACCAAAATTGCGAAAGGTGTTTTCCTTTTTTTTTTTTAAGAAGTCTCACACTTTAGGGACATTTCATGGCTAGACAGGATCGTCCCACAAGTATGTTATAACAGGAAATTCAGCTCAAAGAGTTTTGAAAAGCTGGAAATGGGTAACTATAAAGGGAAATCAATTTAAATTGTGGTGAGAACTTCCTTTTTTTCTGTTGAATAGTTTTTTGGTTAGCTGGTTTTGTCTGCCAGACAAGACACACAATCATTCCCACCAACTCTTAGTCACACTGTACAAACGCCAGAGTTGTAAAGAACAGTGATGGTCCAAAGTGTAATAACTGACTCCATCTTACCCAGCATGTTGGTGGGCATGCCCAGTAAGGTGTGGAGCAAATCATGAACCTCTCTATATCTCTGCATGACGTAAGCTAGCTCCTCGTCGTCTACAAACTTCACATCCGCCCTTGAGTCGGGGGTCACATGCTGATTGAGAAGGAAAGTAAATGCATGAGTTAAGATGATAGGGAAAAGTAAAAGGAAGAAATTTAGGGGAAATGTGTTTCTCTCTTTGACATCACAGTTGAGAAATGTAAAACAAGTACGACAAATTCCGAGATTTACAACTCATCACTAACATTGTCCTCAAGAAAACGAAGATATTCTCTCCCAAAAGAGCCATCAGGCAGGGATGCCATCTTGCTCAGATCAAGTGTGGACAACCGGATCCTGGGTCTTTCTCTGCAATTACCAGTCATTGACAGGAAGACAGAATCAAATTTCATTCATAGAGGAAAAATTGCTCTTACACAGCAGCAATATATAAATATGAGTGGCTGAAGAGTGTTATAGGAGCTTACGTTAGAACAGTATAGCCTTCAGGGTCATTTTTCATCCTGTCCCTGAGATTAATCAATGCTAGGTGTCCTGTTGTCTCTCCAAGCACAGCGACCATGTCTGTCAGGAGATTTTAATCCAATTTAATTACCGTAAGTACAAAAGTGAAAAATTATGAGATTTTTTAGGATGTCACAGACAAAATTACAGAATTCCTCAAATAACATTATGACATTTGGACTTTAGATCCTAAATTTAATAATATTTATTTCAATGGCTTATCAAATTTGCGCATGTCAACTTGTTTTTTAGAGCTTTCAAAGGATACTCCACTAACTGTAAACATGATTCATTTAATCATAACAGGGGGTGATACTCAGTCTGGGAAAACAGCTGTTCATTGTCTTCTGTGGCTTTAAGGGAGTTTTTATTAATTCTGAGAAAATGTCTGGCTGAATACGTGGGGTCTTTTGATGTCATCAGAGTTATCTTGGTTTGTTGATGACAGATTTTGAGCCTGCGCTACAATCATGGGGTGTATAGTATCAGTTAACTCGGTGGCAGGCAGAACCAGCTGTTTTAATAATGTTTTCATGTCCAGCGTTTTTGGAGATTGAATGAAGCTCATACTTTGAAGCTCATAAAGTTAAGATTTGCCCTTCTCACACACCTGTGGTGTCTAACAATGTCACATGGCAGGTGTTAGTGCTCTCTTCCTCTCTGAAAGTTTCAGGGTATTATTGTCATTTTTTTTAAAAGACATTTTGAAGCAAATACAGTAACAGAGGTCTCTAGGGAATAAAAAGCCGAGAATAAACAACTCTCCTTGAATAGAACATGAGAAAAGAACATTGGGTAAAATCCCCATTAGGAAGTATTACTTTACAAAAAAAAAATGATGATATGTTCTTTAAAGTGTTGATGACTCAAAGTTTTGGAGGCATGCCAGGAAGACTGGCTTGTTGAAACACCAAAGGTGTTAGTTGCAGTCTGGCTAACTGAGATTTCATCAACATACATACATGTTGCATATCTTAAAGCAAAACCACCTAATCCAATTTTCACAGTCATTTAAATAAAAACCGAACAACTTAGCAACACATCCAGGTCTAAAAAGGTTGCAAATAAAATTTGTTGAATCTGACTTGAAGGTTGATTCTTTAAGCATGAAAATAGCAGTTTGGCCAGGACTTTGGTTCGTTTTTAAAGAATTTAGCCTCTTTTTTAATCTGCAAGTGGTACTAGATTTTGGGATTGTTTTAATATTAAAAATGAGCAATAGAAGAGATTGAAGTGTTAATAGGTTCTGTTGTTTTAAATAAATAAATAAAAGTGATTGACTTAATCATACATTATCATGTAACAGATATGACTGATTTTTGATGAGATTGTATGGTTTGGAACATCAGGGGATTTTTTAAGCATCAGAAGAGCTAACCCCACATTAGACTGAGAGTAGGTTGGCTGTGAATGGGGTGTAGTGTGGTACTTTTCTGTTCATGGGAAGGATTTTCTTGTTTTCTTAGGACTTTTTGGCTGTATTTTGATAGCAAAGACACAGACAGGAAATGCATTAAATAGCGGTTGTTGGTAACATCAAACAATTGGCCTAAGCTTGAGTTAAACCAGGGCATTTAAGACATAGGCGTCATAACTACTTGGCTGCCAAACATCCTGTGGGAATACAGTTTTGGTTAAAAGGAAAAGGAAGACCAGGAGATGAGAAGGAAAAGAAAGGAGCAGCACAAATAATAAAAGGTAATACAGCCTGAGCCCTGTGTGTTTCTCACCATGTCTGTAAGGATTTTGAAGCGCAGCAACACCTGACCCGACAGCCAACAGGGCTTTCTGGAGAGGAGTGGTGTGAATGTGTCCAGGATACAGGCCATCATAACAGCTGTCAGTAAACCTGGTCCTACTAGTGTGCAACTGTTGGACACAGACTGCTGGAACAAAGGTAAAGCAGTATAAGAGACTTTCATACAACTCTGACAACCGAGATTTCCAGAGTTAAGCTATTGCTTTGCTTAGAAAAAGTCTTATTTAATATATATATATGTGTGTGTGTGTGTGTGTGTGTGTGTGTGTGTGTATATATATATATATATATCTCTAAATCAGTTTATGCTCATGGGTTGTTTTGATTAAATTAGAATTTTCTTTTTTT
>JAQNCA010000013.1:13353104-13364929 GCA_029783725.1 Acanthurus tractus
ACTCTGACAACCGAGATTTCCAGAGTTAAGCTATTGCTTTGCTTAGAAAAAGTCTTATTTAATATATATATATATATGTATGTGTGTGTGTGTGTGTGTGTGTGTGTGTGTGTGTGTGTATATATATATATATATATATATAGCTCTAAATCAGTTTATGCTCATGGGTTGATTTGATTAAATTAGAATTTTCTTGTTTTTCTGGACAGTCTGTAGACTCCCTCTATTTTGAATTGCAGAACAAAAAGTCAAACTAAAAACAAAACAGCCTCTTTTATTTTGAGTGAGACAGCGACATTACACTTGGTGTCTCCTTCACTTCAAGGTACGTTTGTTAGGTTTGGAGACTGCCTTTCTCCTACATGATGTTTCCTTCACTTAACCTTCTTGGGCAGCCATGTGCTGTTTAAGAAGTTCAAGTGAAGGAAACATCATCTGGTGGCAATAAGCCACACATGTATGGCTGTTGTATGTTTATGACTGTTGAGACTTGTTTCAATGGCTTGTCTAGATTTTTATCTTTTTTATCTAAAAAAAAGCACGTCCGCTTCCCTGGACTTTGTGTCATTCAGAGACCAGAGTCAAAAACTTGGTCTCAAACTCGTAATGAGTTTGTCAGATGGTCTGAATGGGGTGCCACCTTATTAGCTGAGTGCAGAGCAACAACATAATCTACAGCAGACAGGTAGATTCTGGATGTCTTACATACAATGTACGTAAAGCAATCTGGTAATTTGTCTCCTTCGAATGTTACGATAATTTCAGTTGTCTGGAAAAACCCATGTCACAGCTGGTTTTTGATTCATAACTAAAAACTGCAGTAATTTCTTCCAAAAACTAAAATCAGGCGCCTTTTAGGCGGTATTGTTATAAGTTCCGGTCACAACGAAATTACTGATTTTTATGAGTTTAGCTCGTCAAGCTAGCCAAGTAAGTAACGTTATGATATGGGTTGTAAGTTATGGAGGCTAACGTTACCAGTTGTTTTCTGTGGTAGCTACATTGCTAGCTTTTTTAACATTCTATAATTTCCACAATAAAACAAATCATTTGTATATAGCGGGATTTATTCTAAAAGAAGTGCTTGCGTAGAGCACAGGCTGAAAACACATACCTTTTGAGATCAGACAGCATTGTAGCTGATTTAAAGGTTGAATGCGTTTAGCTCGGAGCAGCATTTGTGAACACCAATGCCCAATGCGCATGCGCTTTATTTTAGCATTTTTACTCCTGGGCAGCCCTGAGAGGGGGGCGGGGCTTTTTGTGCGTCTGACCGCACTGCAGAGTTTGGAGACAGAGTGACTCCGCTCTTCTCAGCTGTCTTATTTTTTAAAATGAGTGCATATAGCAACGAATTTGTAAACACGTCCAAAGGTTGAATTGCCCTTCTCGTACTACAGCGAAAAAACAATCGGTTTTTCCGTCAGAAGTGGCACCAACGAGACGCCAAGGTTAGTCGGCTGAGCTGGTGTTAATGCTTGCCAGACGGTGACCTTTCGCAGTTAGCTTACTTAGCAGTTAAAATGAACTCTACTGCTTTTTTTTAAACAAAACTGTCTGACTTGTTTTTAACTAGCTTCCTAAAGTTGTGCTACGTGAGCAACAAAGAAAAGAAGTGAAGTGAAGTTTGGTGCTTGGTTACACGATTTAGTTGACATGACCTAGTTTGAGCCTCTAAAACAAATATTAAAATGATTACAAATGAAAAAGTTATTTGGTTGCATCTGCTCGTAGTAGATAAGCTAAACTCGTTCTACTGACAGAGCTCCTAACTGAGACCAGTGAACCAGAGGGACCTACATTTATAACCAACTGCTACGTGCTGACGTGGTTAACTGGGAGGTACAGAGAACTAACCTTATCTGATATACTGTAGTATGTCCTGTGTTCGTTTCTAACTTGCGTACACAGTTTTGCACCCTCGGTGAGTAACAATTTTGGTTTGAGTTGAGTAGAGTGCAGTTTGGCAGGGGCTCCGAGTATAGCAGCATACTGCTTGAGAATAAGAGAGACAGACTGAGAACATGGCGATCGTATACAGAGCAGAGGAAGTGTTGTATGAGACAAAAAAGGAAGGGCTGTGGAGAATTGAAGGACAGTTTGATTGTCATTTTTCAAGATTTTGTTTTGTGAAACTTGCAGCTATTGGTTTTTTGGATTTCTCAAAGATGTTTTTATTTATTTGTTTGTTTGTTTGTGGTTATTCACAGCTTGGTATTCAAAGTTTATTGCTGCTTTCACGTAATATACGTTTTTTTAAATATAAATTTGTTTGCTTTATACAGAGATTCAGGTCTGTTTGGTGGTGTATGCAAAGGAAAAGGTGGTTTCTACATGAGTCTGCTGAACTTAATTATTGTTTTGCTTGATTTGTAATTGCCACCCTCTCAGGGTTTGTTTCCATGGACACATCAAGTAAACACCATTATGGATGTATTTTATGTACTTCTTGAGGCTTGGCTCACTGTTCATTCAAAGGCTGTTTTCCATGCCATTCAACAGTATTTTATGACTTAGTGAATCAAATACTCTTTCTATTCTTGTTCTGACAGGTCTAAACAAATGAATGATTGGGAAATATTAAACTCTAATGCATGATTCACAGCAGTGAGTAAATGTAGCCATGTAATCTGAATGCAAAGATCAGTCGGAGTGGCATAATAGGAAAAGATGAGATAAGCAGCAATGGATTTTTCCCCAGAAATGAAATATGGAAATTTTAATCCCTTTAAGAGTCATCATCTTGAGGTTGATTTGCAGTAATCTAGGTGGCTTTGGGATCAGGTTAAACTTTCAAAACTTTCAAACAGTTGAAATATTTAACTAATGTAATCTAAAAAAAATGGTATTTAGTTGAAACCTAATCTAACACAACATCTTTAAATGTTTTTTCAGTTATATAGAAGAGATGCCTTGAAGTATAAATGTTAATGGAGAGATTGTGGTTTATGTAAATAGAGTTTATTCTTTTTACTAAATTCTTCTAATGATTAACAGGTCATATGGTGTTTTGTGACAAATGAGGTCTCATGAGAAGCATGAGAATTTTTTCACATACTCCAGTAATTAGTCTCCTGATCATGAGATTTCTTCATCACAACTCATTCTGTGAAGATCGTTTTGAAAATAGGATGAAAAGGAGCTTATGTTATGTGTGTTTCAGTGTTCATATGGTCACCGAAATGAATATTATGGCACTGTGACCCTTGAAGTGTTGGTTTCGTTTATCTTTTAAAGTTCGTCCTCCACTTGTAATCTCGCTTCCCCTACTCAAAGTCATCGGCATATGTCCTTCCTCTGAGAGTTGTCTTAAAAAAGAGAACACTAAAAAGGGGAGTCTGTTATTTCTCACTTGTAAAGCTACATCAACAGAAAGTCCACCATGTTCTCATCAGCAAAAAAACACATATAAAGGTCTATCTCAGCATTAAACTTCCAAAGTTTGCACATCTGGCTTTTTACAGAGGCAAACAATTTCAGTTCACTTTTCCAGATCAGTTTGTGCTGTGTTTAACAAAGTATCTGTTACAATTTGTTGTTTATCCCCACCTAGCGTAAATTTAGCGATGTTACCCTTTTTCTGTTGTAGAAAGATCTGAGTGGGAACATATTTTTTAATGTTTTTGACCATGGCATTTTGATGACTGTAAGCAGTGCCACTGAATACTAATGCATGGGTGACTTGTTTTTCAAAGACATGCTTTGACACCCTCAAAGAAACTTGGCTCTTAGAGTTCAAACCAGTTAAACTGCATGTTAATGCAAAGCCTCAAGCCAATTACAGACAAGCAGAAAGATCTTGAAAGTTATTTTCATGTCATGACTCTCAAAGCTGCATGCTGTTCATATTTTTGGCAAAGTTTGGTGAGACACATAATATTTTTTTCTATTTTTATTCTCTAATATATATATATATATATTACCATGATCAGAGTAAAATGCAAAGACAAAGTTCTGTTTCCTGTAAGAAAATATACAGTTGTAAAACATGAAAATGACATTATATTAAATAAATAATGGCAGGGCTGTTTATCAGGCTGAGTGATATAAACAAAACAATTATCATAATGTTTTAGACCAAAGACCTCTGTATCAACATTGAGAAAATATTGTAGGGATCCAAGATGGTATTTAGTCACACACCACATTGTCAATATAATACTAATATAATGCTCAGCCCTATTCTGCATTGTGACAGGCAGCCAACAGCTCATACGTTTTCACTGCTGGAGTATTTACTGTGGGTATGTGAACAATGTATCAGTTTAGGATGACACTTCTTATGGGAAAAACACTCCCCACTCATTTTCCCATTTGGTAATACATCATGTAGTGCAAATAGATTTAACATTCATAGAGCAGGCATTTTTACAAGGAGGTTAAATAACATTTTCCTCCACAATGATGGTATTAAACTCAATGTAGTGGTCTGTGGGGGGAAAATACAGCCACAACAAGCGAGTAAGTCTGACTCTGTTTTAAACAATTCACTGCTTACAGCTACATCCAATGAACACTCGTGGCTCGGTTTGTAAGTAGGAAGTCAGACAGTTCCTGCCGCCCTGGTTGGGTTTTTGTTACGTTGTTGATAGGAAGATAACACTGAACTGTGGTTTCACTATGGTTTGGTTTATAGTACAAAAGACAATGCTGTCTTTTTCCCCACTTGTACAACTTCCTGACATTTTATACCTGTAGAGGTCAGCGCAAGAATGTTTTTCAACCAGAAAAAAAGGTGATGCAAGAACTCCTCCCAGCACTTGGCCTTAGTAAGGCAAGGTATGGCTTAATTGGAACAGAAAAACTCACATCCTCTGTGGACCCAATTTAATTGGTCAACAGACTCAACGCCTGTGGTGACATGTAAAAACTTAGCGACTTCTTACTGCCCCAAGTCGCCAAAGTGCCATTCTTGATTATTCCACAGGATGGCACCAAAGGCAGAAATGGTCAAATCATAAATACTGTAGCATTACACTGTTGCAAGTTAAATTTTACCCCATTTAAAGCACATTTACCAACCATACAAATAAAAAGATAGTATTTATATTGTAGCTTCACCCAAACTTTGATCCTTCAAAAGGCTATCTTTTGAACAGTAAATGGCACACCAGTAAGTGCAAATGTAGCATGTAGCCTTTTAATGATTCACGTTTTGGAAAAAAGCAAGTTTTAAAACTCTGCCATTACACAAGAAAAAGCACAGACCTAGATTGGACACATGGGGGTGCTGTTAGCAGCACTTTCTTGTTTCAGCCAGTATTTTCCGAACAGTTACAAGTGGCAATCCAATAAGATTGTCGTAGTGTAGTTATTTTCATCGAGATTTGTGTTTTGTCGCGACCGGAATTATTACTTTTATTTCTGTCAGTGCTCGGTTCTTTTTCGACAGTGGATAAAACTATAATTGTGATCGGGATTTTGGTAGTTTATGGAAAAAATGCAAGAATGGATTCGTGAAGACATCTTCAGTTTATCATAGAGTAACAAAGATGGTGTCAAAGCCTCCAACATCAGCGTTTTGTCTCTACTATTCTTTGGCGATATACGCTGTGTTTGCCTTACAGAGAAACTTATCAAACAAATCTTTCATCAGTATGTTGGCTTTCAGAGTCCTCAGCATTTCTCTTAGTTTTTTTCCATGGTTCAAGATGCTGGAGATAGCTTAAAAATGTGCATGCATCTCATATGGGCTGCATAGATATGGCACTTGGGAAGGCATGCCATTTGACCTTGTCGTTGCGGGCAGGCTCCATTGAAGCCTTAACAGTTCTACATCTATTAAAATATCATGCAAAACCATACTGATATAACAAGCAATTGTATGTTAATTAAAAATTCCTACAGGAGAAATGCAAAACATTGATATGAATGTACTTTCTGTTTCATTTGCTCAAGCACTGTACTTTTTGCTTGTACGAAGTCCTGTTGAGTTGTTGACAGCTGCTATGTATGGTATTTATTCACAGAATATTGCACCAGATTGATGGAGAAAAATGGCCAGAATTTCATTGGACTCTCCGAACTCTTTACCAGGGATCCCCCTCAGTGTGCTGTCAGTGCCAATGGAGAATAAATACAAATGTCAGCAGTGTCTCCAGGTCCTGAGGAAGCCTGTCCAGGCACAGTGCGGCCACCGCTTCTGTGTGCACTGCTTCAAGCAGCTCACCAGGTAGACTGGAGGTCCTCAGACCACCTACAACCGTGTGACATGCAAACCCCTTCAACCCCCTAATGCTTACCCTCTTACTGGACATGCTTCAGCACATCCTGTGTTCTTATCTCAGCCTGCCTCTGGGAATTATTTTGCTTCCAACATCAATTATTTGTGCAAACTCATCCCTCACATGACTGGACTCTTATACTGAAGTCAGTGATTCACAAGGATGAGCCATGCTGACTCACTCTAAAGGTGTCAATTGTTTTCTTTTCTGCTTCTTTGTCCTGTCACTGATTCACTTGTTTTTCTTTTTTTCATTTATGCACAGTGAATACGTGGGTATATGGTCTTATATCTAATGATATTTGGACACTATCATTAAATATAAGGTGATTAGACCTTTTAACAGCCCTACAACCAGATACATTAAACAAAATCTATTTTGCATGTATGTACTGGAGTCTCATTTTTACTATTTTTCTGCTATTCACACAACAGCAAAAGTACCTCTGGAGTTTGGTCTGAAAAAAACACATTCTTAAATTAGTTTCAGTACATGTGAAACATATTTTCACAGTTGTACCTTTGAATGAAACCACATGTGAAATTGATGTTCACATTTGAAAACCACTACTGCTTACACATGAGAGTTCATCATGTGATACTGATGTATCTCACATGGACTTTTTGTTTATGTGTTTGTTATTCATTAACAATCGAGCAAAAAGCTAATACATGACATCTGTCTTATTATTATTCACATTTTAACAAAGTTGCGTATTGCAGCATTTGTAAAGTGCTTCAAGGTTCTTTCACTGTTGTATTGATTAATGAGTCATTAACTTGATGAGCTATGGTCCATGGAGGTCAGCAGGAAATTGTTGCTTACCATCAGTACCATCAAGCTGTTTTGTTTGTTTGTTGTTGTTCTTATTTTTAGTTTAGTCTAGTTAATTTTTCTTTGCTTTCCTGAAGTAAAAGCCTGTTTTGTTTGTCAGTTCTGGACCAAAGCCATGTGAAGCCTGCCGACAAGAGGAGATATATGAGGAGCCTATTTCCATTCTAAATAGTAATGAGGTGAGTTATGAAGTTTGTAGCAGTCTATGTATGAGTTTCAGCCAACATTGTATATTTATGAGACATCTTCCTCGTAATCTGTATGGCATTCCTCTCCCCTACTCTGTTTCAAGAAAAATATGACTTCAGACTGACTGGAGTTCCCGTTTAAGCATGCTTTTAAGCATGTGTCATACAATGCAACCTATTATTACTCCATCCTTTCATAGTTCGTGGCTTTCTGAGTTCAATGAACATCTGTGTTTTTTCACCAGGTGTTTCCAGACAATGCCGCAGGCCGAGAAATAGCGAGTCTGCCTGCGAGGTGTTTAAACCAGGGGTGCAGTTGGACAGGCTCGATAAAAGAGTATGAGGTGAGATACACAGTTCAGCTTGTGGGTGTGCTTTCTGTTTTCAACTTGAGTGTTCGTCTCTGCCTGGTCTATATGAATCTACATGTCAGTTCACACACCTAAAACCTCATTTAAAATCCTCACAGCCCACACAGTGTCTACCACCACAGGCGCGTTGCATTTTTCTCTGGCCCAGCCTTCAGTTCCTATTATGGTTAAACAATGTGGGCCACATATGCTCTGCAGCAACAGAGGCAGAGCAGGAAGTGAAACTTAGCATGCCTGGAAAGTCCCTATGTTACCCAGCTCAACAACAAAGAGTGGGAAAGTACCAGGATAAAAAAGGCCAAAGCTAATCTGCCTTTTATCTCAAGATGGATTAGCTTGACTGCTGGTAAACGGTTACTTGACCATCAAATGAAAATGAATGTGCTTTTTTTGATTCAGGTTTCACCAGTTCTCAGGGGGAACTGTTGAATTTACAGTGGTAAAAAAAAAAAGGAATAGGTTAAGACAGTAAAGCTTTCAGACAGACTGTTGCTTGTATGATCACAGAAAAGCCCCATCATACAAGCTGAGTTTGTTCTTGTCTTTGAGTGAGCGTCATCTGTCTACAGGTTTTGCTTCCACTGTAAATATCAGTGTGTGCGAAGAGTGTGTTAATTAAACACAATGCCTGACGCTAATGCTATGCACAGGATGTTTATAGTGCTTATTGTTTGATCGGGTTGTTACTCAGCTGTAACCACATGTAGATCAGATAAACAGGAAATGTTTGAAGGATGTGATGACAGGAAATATAATCAAAACACTCGATCGGAGATTATTTAGCAACCTGTGCAAAAGTAGCTGAGGCTCATTAGCTTGTGGCCAAAGCTCGATGCTCTTACGAAACGTGCCTGGTTTCAGCGATTATGGAATTTTTGAATGTGAAAATCTTTTTGCGGAACTCAAGAAATGATCATAATGCAGCTTGATCCACCCACATGTTTGTATGAACACTTCTGGGATGCTATCTTAGTCACTGTTGCCAGTGGAAAAGCGCACGCTGTTGTTAGCAAGTGACACACACTCAAAACTAGATCTTATTGAGGTGGAAAAATAGACGAAGAGTGGTTTCTGAGTGGACTGGGAAGGACAGGGATTTGTCTTTCAAGATGATTCATATTTAGGTTCGGTTTTCAGTTCGCAATTTGCCAATAAAGCATGTCTGAAAAGCGAGCAGTCAAAACGAAAAACAGGCTAACCTACCTGTTGTTCTGGCTCTGTGGCTCCATGCATGCTTCGGTAATCATTGTGGTAGGAACTGCCTTTCAGTTCCTTGACTCCGCCTCGTTATCGCGGCCCGCCCTTACATTTTCCCGCGATTTTCCGAAAAATACCGGAAAAATGGAACTTTATGTTTTTTAAATCGTATTATGAATGATACATGAATAAAACAGCGTTTTTGCCAGTAATGTTTTTTTTTTAACTTTTACATCTTTTATTTCTGTGCTTCTGCTTTTTGTAGTTTTATATCCTCATCTGATGACTTCCTTTTTTCTTTTTTTTGTGCGAATAATTTTTTGTTTTGTCGTGCTTTTTTAAGGTACATCACAAAGCTGGTCCTAAATTGTTAAAGATGGCATCTTTTCATATAACATAAAGTACAAATAATTAAACATATCCCTTAATTAGTTTATAGGGAAATAAAATCATAATAACATAGGTAATTAGATGATTGCAGAATCATTATGACATAATTTTGCATATGTTACATAAGTGTACTTTATTGTCACCTTTTGTAACCTGCTTTTTTGGCACAGAAGATAATCTGTTAAACGGTTGCATAAAATAGAACAGCTTGTCTTTCCACATTTCAAATGTTGGTACAAACTGTACCACACCTGCTTACATGTACAGGTACAAACAGGACATGTGTTTTGCAATCAATAGGGGTGTTTCTTATATTGATGTAAAAAAGCACCAAAAGGTCAAAAGCTTTTATATGACCGTTTGGATTGGATTATCTAGTAAACAAATGTGATATAACACCATAGATCTCAATGTGTATATCCGTTACATTATCTAAGAACAGTGAACACCAGACACACCAGCTTTGAATGTGTGAATGTAGCAATAATAAAAAAATCTGTCCTCCATATTTAGGCACAACATGAAGGTCGCTGCGAATTTGAGCGGATACAATGCGAGGCCTGCCAAAACTTTATCCTTCGTACGGAGAAAGACAGACATAATGAGAGAGAATGTGAAGCAAGGACACTTAACTGTAAATACTGCAAAATGACCTTCAACTTTAAAGACATCAAGGTAAGAGGTGGAGATTATCATGTGTAAAGTTGTCACTGAGGTCTATCTGCATAAATGGACCAAAGTTAAATGTTTTCATGCTTTTTAATTTTGTATTTTAGGCCCATGATGAGATCTGTCTGAAGTTTCCCTTACAATGTAAAGACTGTGGCAAGAAGAAGATCCCAAGAGAAAAGGTTTGAGCTGTTCCTCAAATGACCCTTTAATTTCCAAATTAAATATCCAGGTGGAGTTAAGTGGTTTTAAATTACTCTGCATGCTAAAGCTTGATAGTATTCTTTTCAAACAAAGCAATCTTCATACTATACTTACTGCAAGCATAGAATATTTACAAAATTGGCTAATGCTATGTATAGCATTTATAGCCTTAGAAAATATGCAGCACTTGTTCATGATTGTTCTGAAATATATGAACAATGATTTGAAAACACATACACCAATACAAAAAAACATACAAGCTAAATGAATATTTTATGAACTAATTAATGCACCATTAAACTAGATGCAGTTCAATTCCACATATTGATCCTCTAAACATCCTCTGGATTCTTTCTAATTGAGGTTGTGAGAGATGATGCCATAGAATTCCTTTTAAGACAACTTAGTTTCTGTCTTACTGAGTTTCTTTCTGACTGATAATCCTGTCTACATTTTCTTAACTTTCACTTCTCAGTTTGCAGTATTTTGAAGCTGGTCCAACAACTCTTAATGTGTCTTTTGTCCTTTTACTTTCAGTTCAGTGACCACATCAGGTCATGTGCTAAGTCAAAAAGTGCCTGTCCATTCAGTGAAGTGGGCTGTAAGTCTGTGGTATGTATGATTTTTTCATTGGGTTGTTTTGTATAGAAGCAAGCTGACAAAAATATTGATGCAAAGTTTTGTTGGTTTTTTAAATACTGGGATTGTACATAAATGCATAATTTATGAAAAAAAAAAAAAAAAGTTGTTTCTTTCTGATCTTGACTCTCTTGTTTTAATTGGGTGGGGCTCAGTAAGAAAATACAGCCACGTCACATCCTTTTTGTGCACCATTAAGGGTTAAGCAACATTTGAATTTTTAAAATGCTATGACAGGTTTAGGCGGGTTTGCTTATCTTGCCAGAACACCCACACAGTTCAGATGAAGCAGATCGGTTTTGTATATGGCTGTTTCATTTTTGATAGATTTTACTTAGGGGTGTGTCTTAGCGCTTGTTCGTACTTATTTAGTATCGAAAGTGTCATGATATAAATGTTTATATTAATGTAATCTCTAATATTTGAAACCAGATTTCAGGGAAACTTTATCAAAAGTGTTTGTTTCTGTTTGCATTTCAATGATGATTTAAACAGTATATAAATTCGTATAGCATTTTCCTCACTGGATCAGAAGGTCACAACTTAACAACCCTCAAATTCACCCTATCAGGCCATCCTGCTGGGAAAATGTTGACCCCTGATAAAATCTGGCAGGAACATTTGTATTTATGTGCAGTTTGTTTTCAGTTCAGCCGTAAATATGGCTAGAGTTAGCAGTAGATAAATAAGATCTTTTGTTATTTGCAGATAGAGAACGGAAAGCTCAGTGAACATGAGCACAGCAGCACCATGGAGCACTTGCGCCTGCTGCTGCCCATGGTGCTGTCCATGTCTCGGACACGTGCCGATGCGTCTGGTCCTGGAGAGTGGCAAGAGGACTCTGGTTTAGGCCTGTACAGGGCTCCTGAGGAGGGAGCCAGTATGGGTGCTGCAGCTGCAGCCTCTGTGCAGTCAGTGGACTTGGAAAAAAAGGTGAGACATTAATGGCTTGAATGCTCTTTGTTTGGGCACATGGTCAGTAAAGCAGTACTTCCGGGTTAGATTCTCCCCTGGTGGCCCTCTGCTGCATGTTATTTTGGGGGGGGGGGGGGGGGGGGGGGGGGGGGGGGGGGGGGGGGGGGGGGGGGGGGGGGGGGGGGGGGGGGGGG
>JAQNCA010000013.1:13365824-13387863 GCA_029783725.1 Acanthurus tractus
CCCCTGGTGGCCCTCTGCTGCATGTTATTTTCCCCCCCCCCCCCTCTCTCTCTCACTCACTCGCTCTCCTCCACCATTTCCTGTCTCTCTTCAGCTGTCCTATCATAAATTAAGGCCAAAATGCCCCTCCCCCCAAGGAAAAAATGAATGTGCTTTGTTAACGTTTATTAAGTTTCGAATGAGAGTCTGATTGTGTTTGTCGCTGTTTTTGTTCAGGTAAACGCTTTAGAAAACATCGTATGTGTCTTAAACCGAGAGGTGGAGCGCAGTTCATTAACATTGGAGGCTTTCGCACATCAACATCGTTTAGACCAAGAAAAAATCGAAAACCTCTCCAACAAAGTGCATCAACTGGAGCGGACAGTCATGATGAGAGATCTGCAGCTGTCTGAGTCTGAACAGCTGGTGCGAGAACTCTCACAATGTACCTATGATGGAATATTCATCTGGAAAATCACAGACTTCTCTCGTCGCAGACAGGAGGCTGTGGCCGGTCGGGCACCTGCCATGTTCTCTCCAGGTGAGATGAAAAATATGGTTGTTACCCATCATGCATTTTAAAAGTCTTATGTATCTTATGTGCATAATGTGTGGGTAAAAACATGAGCCGTGGCCATGTGATCTTAATAACTTCAACTCCTGGCATGTGGTTGAGGGTAATTCCACTTCACTACACCAATATTGTCCTTTAGGGAGTGAACAAGTTACTTTTATTCTCACATGACATAGTTTAGTAGGGCTGAACCAAATATTTAGCTGGAACAAGCATCTGTGTCAATGTTCATACTCATATGATGAAGGGAAGTGTTCACAGGGTGGTGTCCACATCATCCCATGACACACACACACACACACACACACATTCACACCGCAAAAAAAGACATTTAATTTTTCCAAGAATAAAAAAGAACATAAGGAAAATGAAAGTTATGTTGACTTTAAAAAACTCTAGTTCACGCATTTTTGTTCATACTTCTTAATACGGAAAGAGTTGTGTTTATTGTGTTAATTAGATAAAGTTGTTTTGCTCTGTTAATAGTCTCTTACTTTTGTAATCAGAGACACTGATCTAAAACTAAATTCTGAGGCAGTTCTGTAAATAGTTATTTATTTAAAAAAAAACATAGTATATAGTAATTCATCTCTGATCAACCCATCTCAATTTCAGGCTTGAATTAAAAACTGCGTTATAATTTCTCACACTTCCTGTTCAAGCACCACCCACTTCCGGTTTAAGCCCCACCCATTCTGAGTAAAGATACGTATAGTTTGTTAAAGTGATTCAGATGATGGTGTATTAACTCATCCCTGGTTTTTCGTCTTCTCCTCCTCGCAGCATTTTACTCCAGCAAATACGGATACAAAATGTGTCTTAGACTGTATTTGAATGGCGACGGGACGGGGCGAGGAACACATCTTTCACTGTTCTTTGTCGTCATGAGGGGAAAGTGTGATGCGCTGCTCAAATGGCCATTCAGTCAGAAGGTAGGAAGGCTTATGAAGGATCTTTTTTCCCATTTTAAACCACAATAACAACAACAATAAAGGCATTAAACTAATATGCGTTCCCCTCTCTTCTTCTCTTTTGTCAGGTGACCCTGATGCTTTTGGATCAGAACAACAGGGAGCACATTATTGATGCTTTCCGCCCTGATGTCACCTCCACCTCCTTTCAGCAGCCTATCAGTGAGATGAACATCGCCAGTGGCTGCCCACTCTTTTGTCCACTGGCTAAACTAGCTGGCAAAAGCCCGTATCTTAGAGATGATACGATTTTCATCAAGGCAATTGTAGACCTCACTGGCTTGTAGGGTGTGGACTGTGGAAGTAAACACCAAAGCTAAAAACACGTACAAAAGAAAACTTAATTTACTCAAGAGTTTGACTAATAATGATAAGAAATATAGAACTTATAATTATTATAATAAATTCATAATATATATATATATAATTATATATCTTCACTATACATGAGGATTGTCATCAAGATTTTGTCACATTATGAATGATGTAAACGGGTGTGTAAAATAACAAGCATGGCAGTTGTTCCACAGATCCATGTTAGTGAATAAAAGAATTAGAAGAACTACTGGGTGGAGGCACTGCCATGTTATACCCGTGCGTTTATGCGATAATGCTTATCGTCCTGCAGGCTGTTAGCGTAGCACTAATACTTTTTTTGTTGTTTGCTGTAATAGACACAAACTGCTAGTTGCCATCAAAGAAAAGCTTAGATTCTTGTGATCTGATTGATGAGAACCAATCCAACATAAAATCTGTCCCTCGGTCAGGCCACAATCAAATCACAAGATCACAATCACGTCTTACTTGGTTCAAGAACAGCTTTCAGTGTTCGGCGGGTATGCCTTGGACAAGCGTTTTAAACATATTTTTGCGATAGGAGCTCTGGAGTTTCAGTAACATTAAAAGCTTCTGAGTAAAATATCTCTCTCATGAGAAAAGTTATGCAAACATCTGTTATCCTAATGTGACTCTTTTGGCATTACTTATGACTTATAACTAAATCTTAGAACAAATATGAAATACCTTGTTTATATGCTATATACTATAATAATTACAATACTCCAGGCTCAGCTTTGAATATATAGTCATTTTTTGCTTACTGAGTATTAACAGCTGTGATTCTGTGAACCCAAACTAACTGAGCAAGTTAGGTTGAAGACTTTTGCAAAAACTGGCCTCAAATTTACCACCAATACAAAACTTACAAGACTGGAGTTTAGTTTATAGCAAAATAATAGCAACTTACCATTATTAAACAAAAACAAAAACAAAACAAAACAAATCAAAAACATAGTTATACCTTGTGATGAACTCAATTCCACTGGTACCTTAAAATCTCATAACTAAAATCTACTATGTATAATCGTACTTCTCTATATCATCTATAATATCCATTATTTCCAATGATAGTTTTCTTTTTACTTAAAAATACTTTGGTGTACTTTTAATTATATAGTCATAAATGTATAACATATATCATAAGCATACCTACATTTTTTAGTAACATTTAGGAGGTTTAATGGTTGAAATATCAATGAAAAAAATGCACTGATAAATGTCTTTAAAGCCTTTTAATTTTTATTCAGGATGATCTGGGGATATTGGACAACATAATAACTATTAACTTAAATATAACAGTTTGATTTAAGTGCTTAACAATTATATGTTACTCTGTTGGAGTACTTGAAATGTTTTCTCCATCTGAATGAACTACGTCAAAATGTTCATAAATTAACACCTTTACCTTTTGTTGAAATAAATTGAACTTCAAGCGAAAAATGTTCTGCATTTATGTTTCATTATAGTAAAGAATTGCATTTTACAAGTACTTAATAAATTTACACTTGCTGTTACTCAAGTGAGATTTTATGGAAAAAAATCTGTGGTGCCATGTTCACTCCTCGTAGTGACATAAAATATGTCCATGTGCAGAATTACATATATCACTGCATAGGTTTTCATATTGTTATTGCATGTTTTCATGAAAGTAGAGTGGAATAAAAGACAAATCTTTTAATCTATCAACGGTTGTGCGGATTTGCTGTCTCCTTTTGATTAATTTCATAACAAACACAACATGTTCTGGGTTTTTAATTCCTTGTGTACAAAACACGACATTTGAAGAACTTATTTTAAAGGCTATTGTTCAGATGAGCTTTATTGTAAACAAATATTATGTGATGTCATATCTGCACTGCCCATTGATTACATCAGCAGGTGGGCAAAAAATCCCCCAAAATGTGGGTATCCTTTTACCACTGTTCACTCTGCTGATATTTTTGGTGTGATGTTCTCAAATATTACCATGTGATTTTGACAACTTTCCCCTTGTGGGCCACCTCAGGTGAATTCATCTTTTTTTAGATCTGGGGCACTCTTGTTCGCCTCTTTTGGTCCAGACCTTCGAATCTGCCCCCTCAACCTAGTTAAGAGATTCAACAGATGAATTGAAATGTAACAAGTTAACAAGTCTGTCTGTCATCCAGCAAACCCTCTGACAGACTAACGTGTCATGTCTGTATCAAAGAAGTTCATCGCGCCTTCAGCAACGGAAACTTTTGCAACTTCTGCAAAAATAAAACCACCCACCAGCCACCACGTGGCTAAAAATGCTATGTCAGGTGGTTTGTAACCAGGTTGTTGTTATGCTGTTAACATGCATCTGGATAATTTGTACAGTCCCTTTTCTTCATGTTGATACAGAAAGTGTATAAACGTTTTTTTAAGAGAAATGACAGGGAATTCCTCTAATCTCACACTTAAAGGTTAGTCCAGTTCTCAGAAATAATTTAACAAACGTGAAAACAGTGTGACTACTTCTGTTGTTCTGTTGGGGGACTTTAATCAATTTAAAGAAAATTTTGCATAATAAACTGGAACATTGTGGGCATTGTCAAGCAAGGTGGATCTAATGAAAAGACCCTAATGCCTTATTGGAAATGTAGGATCCACTGTTTTTGAAATATGACTCAAAAGTCAGGATGTTTTGAGCCAGTTTTGACCACTGTTTTTTAAATAGATCTCTTGCAAGTCCTCACATCTTGTTGACAGATATTTAATTGCTATCGCAAAGTTCAGACAGTAAAAGTCAAAGTGATAGTTCAGAGCTCTTTATATGCAGTGGCAGGGGAAATAAGAATTGTCTGTTTCATTATTACAGATCCTTTCACCCATAAACCTGACTACATGACTCAGAATATGGTATCAAGGTTCAATGACTTGTCCTTACAAGACCAAGCTCTCAGTATCACTTATTAAACAAAAAACTGAGTCTACAGGCATTCTAGCAGCTCTGTAAAGATAAGATTGAAATTCCTTTATTAGTCCCACAATAGGGAAACTTGCAAAGCTGTAAAACTGTTCTCGTTAACATGATCAGGGGACATGTGCTCCATGTTCAGCCTGATTAAGTTGATGTGTTAGCATGGTAACATTTACTTATTAGCACAAAAGTGAGGTAGAGAGTCATTTTAACCTAATTTGATTTAAGGTTAACCTTTATTTCATTTTGTCATCTGTGTCTTAGTTTAGCAATCATAGAGAAGGAAAAGTCAAGCTAGTCAAGACTGATTACATTAAACAAATACTTGGTTGGTGCCTTAAATTTTCTGGAAATCCATGCTAGCATGTTATTAGGTACAATTAAATGTATGATTTATTACAATATCTGAAACTTACATCTGAAATGGAAAGCATGTGAGGTGTACACTATTTCCACAGAAAATGAAGGTGAAATGTCATTTTAAAAGTAAAAACTTTAGAATTTAACCATAGCATTACGATAATGTTCAGCTTCAAATTTATTTTGCAGAATGTTGCCACCAGTTTATCACCACAGAGATCTATTCCAAGAAAATGAAATGCAACACCTCAGAGACGGAAATCCAGAACTGACTCAACATCAACCGTTTCAGAGAAGTGTCGCACTAGTTCTGTTAACTGAAGTGGTAACCACACACAGCTATGACCTTATTTTGATCACAAGTGAACGTGTGCATACACACATGATAACAGACAGTATTAGTGTATGGGGGACATCATTACACCTGTCTATGTTCAAGAATGGTCTTTGCCTCAGGAGGGTCTTAAGAAAGCTACAGAAAAAAAGTTGGAAAATGGACCCTGAGCTATATTCCTCTTAGCTATACTCGCAAAACATGGCTGAATCAGAGGGTCCATCTGTTGGTCTGCCATATGGTCCAGACTTAAATATCTCAACAGCTTCTGCTGTTTTCATACATTTGAATACAATTACTAAAATTTCTGGCTTAAATCATGCCTATGCCTGCACACAACAGCGTGTTCGCTTTTCCATTTTGAGTTTGTTAGCATACTGGTGTTAACATTTAGCCCAAAGTACCACTGCACCTTAATATAGAGCATTAGCACCACTGTTGACGAAAATAGCACAAGCAAACAAAAAGTGAGGACAAAGCTTTTGCAAGTAGCCCGTTTTTTAACAAGTGTTTTGGACCGTTTATTAGTAGAAAAGAGTGTTAATCTGACACTTTTGCAGACATCTGGCCTTTCAGGGCATGCTTTTATTTCAGGGGACTATGAAAACAACATTAGAGGACAGAGGACATCATGAAAAAGATGGAGCTACAGTAAAAACAGTAATAGTTGTCAAAGGGAACCAAGCAGAAAGTTCACGACTTATTACACACATTTCAAAACATGGAAAATACTGTTTAATGGGTTGCAAAAGTCAGATGATAAACTGACCATTTCACACAAGTTTCTGTGAAAATGACATGCACAAACAACCAGACAATTAATGAAATTAGACAACCAAAAAAATTAAAACTGTAGAGTTTTATAATCAGTCACAACCCCTATGATTTCCAACAGGGACTCTCCAAGGACACATAAACATCAACAAGGTAAAGTACCTAAAGCTTGTGTTGGTACAACAGCAACCACATGCAAAAAGTACTGGCTCATTTCTTATGTATTGCTTTTTGTTTTATTTCGTTTTGATTCTTTTCTTGGTTTATGACAACCGTCCAGGAGAGAAAAACTGAAGGACCTGTAAGAGGGCTAGAGGCATGATGGGGATTATAGAGGTAACCCATTTACACAAAAACCTCTACAGTGTTGGGGCCTAAAACAAAAGTGCAGATGTGTAGATCCTTTTTACTTCTTTAGACTTGATACCGGTCTGCATGAAAATGACAAAGAATTGTGTAGTGTTGGTTTGTTCTTTTAAAACAATCCAATTACAACAAAGATACTGTTCTTTACTTCAAAGGTTTACTATACATATATATTATATTTATGTTCTGTGACTTGAAATATCCATGTAATTGAAATTTAGCTTAATTGTTCTTGCTTAAATTACATAATGCTTAAGAAAGTGGCCACTAATAACCTCATCAACTTCATCAGTATATACCCCTGAAGGGGATATAAAGATTATAAGGTAGTGTAACATTGCTTGTTTTACAGTGTCTCGTGCACACTATCTAATAGGAAATAATATGTCTCAGAACAAATTCCGGACAATGATGGGGTGGTTTTTCTGTTTTATCAGACAGAAACAACTGGATAATAGTGCACTAACATTACCAAAAATAATTAATACAGTTGGCCTTGTAGTGTTTTCCTTAGGGCTATTAAAAGGTATTCCAATTTGTCGATATGTTGAAATTTCAACTTAAGGTTGGGATGTTCTGCGTTGAGACTTCTACAATTCATTCTGATGTCAAAAATCTTTTTCACGAAAATAAAGGGCGCAGCTTCGTGCTTCAAGCGACTCATAGTGTTCCAATACAATTCCACATAATATTGGCCAAAATAACAATTTGCTACACAAACAATTTTTGCTCACATTCATGCTTCACGCTAATAATTCCTCATCAACTTTTTTCTTTAGATTAAATTACTCAATGACGCTGCTTTAATTAGAATAGTGATCGATCATTTCTGGGGCAAAAACAATAGGCTTGGATCTAATTAAAAACCAAGACAGCCTGGAATACATGCAGCTAAAAGCTGTCTTTCTTCTTGGTTCAAAATGAAGTTAGAAATCTCTGGAAAGAGGGTTTATGAGGTGTTCATTCTCATGACATCAACTAGCTGTTTACATTTTGCCTCTAATGAGCAGAACATCACAGCTGCTATAATTTACACACATGTACACAATAGGTCCAGGAGCTCTGTGTCAGACCTGTGTGAACTTCACAGATAAAAAAAAAGACCAAAAACTTCTCAGCTTCTCATGACTGGATGTCTGTAGTGTGTATTTCTTTTTGTAATAACTCTTCATATCACTCCTTTCAACAGCACAACAGTTTGTAGTGATTTCTGTCATTTGCTGGTGTTACGGCGCTCTCTTGTGTCTAGCCCTGAGTCACATAACGTCCTTTTCCCCGTCAGCTGAAGACAACAAGCAGTGCTATGTATCACAACACTGGGAGCTCAAGTAAAACCCCTTAGTTTCACCATATTGAATATTTACATGGAGTGTCTATGTAGACATATATATATATATATATATATTCAGTCACAGAGGAAAAAGATTTAACTCTTCTGTCCTCGATCCCTCCCACTGAAGTGTTTTCAAACCTTATTCATGGTTTTCCATTGACACTGCTGGCAGATGTTGAGTTCTTGTTGCAACTCAGCCAGGACGGCAGGAGGCTGCGGGGCCTCGGCAGCCTGGCAGGGGCCTGTGCCAGGCGGACCATGCGTGGTGAACGCCACACCTTAATGGTAGAGTCATCGCTGGCTGACAGCAGCAGCTCCTGGTCAGCAGGGCTGAACGCCACTGAGTTCACCACGTCGTCGTGTGCAAGACGGGCCACACAGATGTTGTAGTGACGGTCCCAGATGTAACCGTGCTTGTCCTCTGCTCCACTACAGGTTAGGAGAGTGGAGGGGTAAATTAGTGAAATGTTCACGACGACATAATTTAGTAATGTTGTCAGAACATTTGCTTCATTGTGTTATGAACAAGGCAGCAACAAACAATAACTTTAAACAATAAGTTGACAAGCTCAAAGAAGCCAAAGCAGACATCTTCAAATTGCTTGTTTTGCTCGACCAAAAGTATAAAATCCAAAAACATTGCTTTAGTCATCTTTATTTTGACTCAACAGCTTTGGAAGTCCCCAAACACTTCCAAATAGAGGTACAGCAAATCACAAAACTTACCATGCAGATCACATCATGGTTTGAAGTCTCAGATTGAATCATCAAAACAAAAGGTCAAGATTTAATTAATGAATAGAAAAAACCAAAGCTGTGATATAGTTTCCTCTTTCTTTCTTTCAACAGTCACCACCTTGTAGTCATGCTTCAAGTCCACAGCGCCATCTGATCAGTTACACATTACAAGTAAAAGCCTATCAACAGTGACGACTTCCGGGCCACAGACAGGCAGGCTACCGCAGGTCCGTAATTTGTTGATGACAAGCCTTTTTTTTCCCCCATTCATTCACAACAGAGCTGCATCATTCCTTTGCCTGTCTGAAAGTAGCATTTCATTTCTATTTCCTTGTTTTAGTTTTGCTCCTAAATAAAACCATAAATTTTATATTTTCACTGTTTCTCTAACATCTAGAGAGAGTAGGTGACACAGTACGTCAACATGGAAGTAGAGATAGTATTAAAACATCAGCAGTCACATTGCAGTATTAAATACTTCACCATCCCAGTGTCACTTCCTCCTTCATCTGTAACCACCGTAGACCAGCATAAACAGATTTTCGGTGAGGGCTGCAAGTGTTACACAGTTGCATCTATCTTTGAAAAGCAAACGATCTTTGAACACCAACCTGGCAACAAAATCCCTGCTGACATCGAGGAAGATAAAGAAGCACTCATCGTTAGGCGTGAAGGCTCTGTGAGCGCGCAGACTCCTTCTCTCCTCCCTTAAACTCTTTAGGTCGATGACGTGCAGGTCTATCTCTTCGGCAATGGGAGGAGGAGACATGGGGTCAGAGATCACACAGCCTGCTGGCCAAGCCCGGCTATTCACATAAAGGTACCTAAACAAAGAAAGGAAGGAAGAAAATATTGAGCCATGAAAGCATATGTAAACCGATGTGTAGCACTGGCACACAGACATGGATATATGCTGAGGTTTTTTTTGTTTGTTTGTTTTTTACCAAAACAGGGTCAATACTTTCTTACCAGGCTTTATAAGTACTGAAAATACAGCTACAACATACTGTGATGCCACAATACGATCAGCAAGGTCTCTATGTTGCCAAAAACTTAAAAGCACATGACTACCTGAAATATTATTGAATATTGGAGCATCAAATTTTCCATTAATTGGAACTGAGGACCATTCAAACAGCCTCTAACAACAAGTACACAAAATTATGTGGACAAGTTTGTGCACGTGAGGCTACACAATGTTTTTTCTACATTAAAGCATCCTGAAAATTTACATCATTTACTTACCTGTGGTCTGGAGAAAGGCCCATACCAATGATGTGTCCATGGATATCGATGACATGGTCGAGGGAATCAAAAAACTCGTCAGAACTCCGCTCTTCCCCCAGAACAGGACCACAAGTGGTCATCTGGTCAGGCTTGATCCGCTTTATACCTGGGAAAGGGACAAAGACTACCACATGAGAGGACATGTCTGACATCATGGTGTGTGCTTTTGCTCATCGTTCCTGCATTAGATTTGGATTACATCTGCATGCTTTAAAAGCAGTCTTACCTATCTGATGAGGTGAGTATGTAAGGCTACCGGTGGTGAAGAGTAAGTAAGTTTTGTCTTCTCCTTCACCGGGCTCAGAGGGCTCAAACAGGCTCGGGTCAGGGGGTTTTGTGTGGGCTCTGCCCATCATCTGAGCCACCTGGGTCTCAATTTCCAGCTCCCTGGGCCCCACATTTTTTCGGCTCTAACAGAGAGGATGAAGAACAAAAAAGAGCCAGATTGAAGAATAATATTCTTTTAAAAATGGATAAAAATGCTATGGTTTGACACCTGGCTTACCTGTAAAACATGCTCAAGGCCTGAAATGGTAGGCTGAGGAAGGCGACTAGTGGGAAGGCCAAGATATTTTGTTTCCCTCTGGCATTCCTGGCGCTCCTCCTCCTCCTCTTCTTCCTCACTGCCAGAGGTTCCCAGGTCAAAGAGGAGAGGCTGGTGGTGGTGGTGTTGCTGCCCTTTCTGCCTTCGAGCCTGAGACTGAGCCTCATAGTCCAGCAGCAAGTCTGGGTTGTCATGACGTCGGCAGTGGGCCACCATCACTGTGCGGATGGTGCTGGCATTAATGTTCTGGATCTTGAAGAGGCGCTTGACTACGTTGACGTTCTCTGATTCAACATCCTGTAAGGGAAAAATAAGGGAATGAGGATAGTATTTAAAATTGTTTTTTTTGGGTGTCGACTGTGATGAAACAAAGAAATCAATACATACACCACTGAGTAAATCTATGAAGACGTGTTGAAGAAAAAAAAAAAATTGAAAGATGTTCCACGTTTTCTACCACAAAAATATTCCATCACACAATACAAGCCAGAAAGATTGTTACTGTGGGGAATCTTCCCTTGAAAAGAACGATTTTGACTGACATGCACTCAGTCTCACCTGGAAAGCTTTATTGAGCCAGAGCACAGAGCAGGACGTCATGTTGCCTATCCAGTGCAAGTTCCCAGAAATCAGGTGGGTCTCATTCAGCCAGCAACCAAACACATCATAAGGCTTGTTCCTCACACGCGACAACAGCGTGTAATTGTCTGTAGTGTGTTAATATGGGAGAACAGGTTAGAAGCACCCCCGACCACAAAGAGTAAAGCACAAACAAACTCTTGTTAAAACATTTTGATTTAAATATCTTATAGATTAAAAGTTACTATGAAAGTGAAACAGCAGCTTCCAAAATCAGTTTTAGCAAAGCAGGACATTGTACTTTGATATAGAAAAGATTCATTGCAAGGCAGTTGCAATAGTGATTAGTTTTTGCTGGGTATACCTAATAGGCTGGCAATTAGGTGTATAAAGGCTGGGATGACATGACTTTAATCATATAGACTGTCTTTTTCAGAATTAAAAGTGACAAAGTAGTCATCTAACAAAGATGATTATTTTGGAACTTATTGCAAAATCACAGATGATACACGTCATCCATATCAACCAACATCAATCCCCTTCACACTTTAATGTTATTTGTGCTTTTGGATCTCAGAGAGAGATCACACATAATGCTGACACCTTAGTTTGCAGGAGAAAGACTCCCACATAAGATTAATGTGAAAATCAAAAACAACTTCTTAAAAAAACATCAGGAAATGATGACACATGTCTGTAGTGGGATTTTTATGTTTTTTTTTAGCTCTTACCCAGACTGATGACAGCAATTTCCCCAGATGAGGAGTGGTGTGGGCCCAGGTAGACACCAGATACAAGCAGCAGGGTGTCATCAGCATTGAACTGGGAGAACTGTGTGTAGCCCCAGTTGAACTGCCGCATGCTGGAGCTGTGCACCAGCGAAATATTACCATCTGTCCGCTCTGTATCCCATAGCTGCACACAAAGAGTTAAAAGACAGGTATTTGGAAAGAAGTGAGTGGAATTAAAAGGATGGCAGCTACTGCTGGTAGTGAAATATTTAGATAATCAGAAGAGAAAATGATCTGAACACTACTCAATATCATGGAAATATAATAACTGAAAAGGAGAGCATCAGAGGCACCACCCTGATAACTAAACTGTTAGACACATATCCTCTTACAACTGAATCTGGCTGGAACCATTGGCTTGTACATGTGACTGCAATGTCAATGGCACTGTGCTAAAAGGGCATTGCTAATTTATCTGTTAAAGCTTGCATTTGGCTATAAAATAAAATGCTGGATACAATCAATTGACCCACTGGTAGAAAATTAGGAAAAAAATGTTCGAGGATAAAAACAACCTCAATGTTTCTTTTCATCCCTACCTTAACAGTGCAGTCTTTGGAGCAGGAGGAGAACCGGTGACCCCTGTGAGAAAAAGCCAGGTGGAGCACTTGATCACTGTGTTCCCTCAGTGTCTGGACCTCCTCACAGGGGATACAGTCAAACAGACGCCTGAACTCTCTGTACCATGACACAGCCGCTGCACAAACATAGATCAGGAGTTATTCCAAGCTGCAGTTGGACTAAAAAAACTAAAAACAAATCTGTGTCCGTGTGCTGTAATGCAATGAAACACTGTAATAAAATACTCTGACTTCTTACGTTAACAAACAAATATTATTGTTTACCTGGGTGCCTGGGTACAGAGCGTGGTATGCGGTAGTAGCTGTAGAACAACTCTCTCCAAAGGAACTCATCTCTGGAGACAGCCAGCCACTGTCTGCAGGTCAGACCAGCTCTCAGCACGGCATCATGGGGCAGACGCAGAAAGATTTCCAACACCAGGCTATCTGGCAGAACTGGGCCACACTCCATCCTAACATCCTGTTGCCACAACCACATCACAGGTGCAAGGGTGTTAAGTTAAAGAAAGAAAGAAAGAAACTTCAACTCTGTAACAAATACAGTGCAGTCTACCTCTTTTACTTTACCTTAAATATCTTTTAAGTTGTTAAAATGATCTTATCCTGTATTGTTCTGTATCAGTTTGTCACAAGTTTTTCATCTAAAATAAAAAACATCATTAGGACCACATGTTTATGGTCAAATTATAAATTACACACTTGGTCACACTTTTGTCAAATGAAGTAAATGCAAAAGTATTTCAGGCAAGACGTTGATGATAGCAATGATAAAGACTAAATTTGGATTCAAAAATACACAATGGCTGCAGCAGTTATTAAACTGATGATAAATGTATTGTTTACTCAATAAGTCATCTGATAAATGCTCATCACATTTACTCAGAATCTTCAGTGATGCAATTCAATTTTCTTTTTTAGATTGTCCAATCAACAGCCATGAGGCCTAAAATATTGTGTACTGTTTTTCAATGTCATTATAACAAAGAACAGCAGGATTCACTCCTAATTAAGCAGCTGGACTATTTAATATTTCGGCTGAAAATTACTGAAATTGCAAAAGGATTATCAGAACATCCAGCAATACATTTTCTATGACTATTTGAATTAAATAAATGTTGAATAAGAATGTTATACATGCTAATTAAAATGAAAGAATGTAGTTTACATGAGAGTTCCCTCAAATCAGTCATCTTATTTTGCGCTGCGTATCCATAAATAACTTGGGGCCCCACCTTTACTGAGACTAATTTGAGACTGACAGCTGTGAACTGTTTAAGTGGTGAATGTTTCAGTGCACAGACAGCACTGATCTGTGATCAGCCATTCAGGTCTCCTGCTGTCAGAGCAGCTCATCAAAAACAGCTTCAATATGTTTGACATGACAGTGCATCCAAAGTACTCCATTATGGACACTGTACCTTAAGGCTCGATGTTTTTTCTGAGATGTCAAAGAAAAAAGAAGTGTATGGGAGGGATTTGTGACAAATGTACAAAAGCATAGTGCTCTGCTGGAACTGAGCCATGTTAGCGTGGCATTTCCTCAATTACATTGAAAACAAAACCGGTCACCATTATGAATTCGTATTAACTTAACCTTTTAAAAAAATCTATCAACACCCTTGTTGACTCTCGAACAAATGTAAGCAGCTCTTCTTAGCAGAGCGAAGTCGTCGTGTGAAGATGACCTAAAATGGAAATTTTTGTCACTGTACGTGAAACTCGAAACAAGTTACAGTGCACACTGAAACCAGACTGTCAAGCCTTTATAATAATAATAATAACATGAGAAACACTGACTGGCTAAACATCTGATAACCGACGGACATTCCTGTATGTCCGCAGGCCAAAATCAGTTAACAGCTTAGTTTGCAGCTTTGCTAGCCAGATATGTCTTTCGAGCTAACGTTGAGCTAGCTAACTTGTTAACAAGCCAGCTAGCCGTTAGCTGACATTTGTTTTCAACTTTTAGCTACATCTAACGACTTTTTTTTCTGCCAAGAGGCGGTTGCTTTCATAGACCAATGCTTTCGTCACATCACTTTATCTGCTTGGCTTCGTGCAAAGTTGTTGACATAAACTGTGACCCACCTGCTGGATCAAAGTACGTTGGAGAGAAAACCAAGCGGCTAGCTAGCGCTAATGGCTAGGCACAGAAAATTGACAACAATCCTCCATCAGCGGTGAATCTGTCAGACTCGACGAGCAGAGAAAAGCATCATCTGCAAGACCAACTCAATCGATTACATATGTACAACTAATGTAAGAAGAGTTTTCCTGTTTTTTTTTATTAATTAGACACTTTTTTTGTAGAAGCCGCCTTTTTTTCTCATTAATATTTCCCTTTTTTTCTTAAAAAAATATCCTATTTTTTAAGATCTTAAAGTGATCGAAAACAACATTGTCAAGTGCCCCATTTTAATGCAGCAATGAGAAACCTTTTCAATTTAAACATGTCCATGTAGAAGATTTGATTACGTTGAATTTTATAACACTGAAAAAAAAACTGGTATACATCTCTGTCTTCACACATTGTAATTTCATTTGTTTCTTTTTTTTAACATTAAAAAATATGTTCCTTATCATACATTTATACACTGTCCCTTTTTTATTTCTTTTCAGTGAGAATATCTTATTTTATCCACCATTTTCATATAAAAGAAGTAAAAACACATTTAAACAAGACTGGAAAAATACAAAATGGTATTGTTTTGCCTCTCAAGGTGTGTGTTTAGTCTAACCATTCACTGACATCATGACGTCAGTGAGTGGAGGATAGTGTGTACAGTCTCCATAACAGGGAATTGCTGTGTCATTGGCTGGTTTTGTCACTGTACTCATCAATACACTAACCACATGAGAGGAGAACAGAGGAGCTACACTGTGAGTTCAATCCAGAGAGAAAACACTGAAGTGGAAAAATGCTGTGACGACTATTCTCTGGTAAGTATAAAAACTCTTTGAGACACATTTGAGACACATTTATAGTGTGGTTTAAATTAGACAACTTTGTAGCGACCAGGTTTTGGAAATAGAAAATAATTACAAATTTTTCCCTTAGACCGCCTTATTTGTGTCACTGTGTCATGAACCAACTTTACTGAAGTTAAGACTTAAAACGTGCACGGCAGGATCTTCAGCAGGATTGTGTGTATAGAAAGGAACAAATGAAACCTGATGGGGGTCGGATCAGGTTACCTGTCTCAACATCATCTCAGAAAGCAAGGCTTGTGGCTGATATTTCAAACAGATAAACCCCTGTCTGTTTCATGTTTTCCTCCTCTAGCACTGCGTAATGTCGCTGAATGGATAGTTTCTTGCTGTTGCTCCTCAAAGAAGGGCAGGACACTACCAGGATGACTATACCAGTGTAAAGGTGCTGCCTGTGATATGGTACCATTTTGAAATAATGATATGCATTGTTGTGACAGTTTAACTGTCTTGTTTTTCTCCTTCTGCAGGGCAGAAAGTGTGGACAGTTTCTTGTGATAAAACAACATCCAGTCCAAATCCACCCCAAGTGGACAGAAGAGATGCCTAAATTTCATCTTAATTGTCTCTGAGCCATTTTTTTAAATGCAGCACATCGTTCTGTAGGTGCTCTGTAACTGCTATAATGACGACTTGTCTGAAAACTCCTTGTCGGGAGCTGGATAAAGTCTGACAGCTGACAAGTACAGCAGTGGTTCAGAAGTTAGGAACATAATGCTGTATGTACCAACCATTTTTATAAGGTAGAAACGCAATGCTGTCAGCAAATAAATGGTTGCTAAGATTATGTCATTGTCTTTCATTAAAGTGCCCTTACAATGTTTGTCCAGTAGAGGCCCACTTTTCACTTAAGAGATTTTCTTTTTCTAAGTGTTTTGCGCCATCGTGTGGGTGAAAGAAGAATTGCATGATACAATTACTTTGTAATTAAGGAAAGAAAATTGCTTCATTAATCACTAAGATAACAGATTTTCTTTAAAACAGAGTTCATCTATAGATGGTCAACTATTAACAACCTAGAACACATACAAATAATGAGATGTAAGCACATTCTTCCTCTTTGACATGCATAAAATGCACTTTTCCTCAGAGAGAAACTGTCTTGGGCCTATCCAGCTGTTAATTACAACATCAAAACATACACCACATTGCAAAGAGCTTCAATACGCTAAATTTCAAAAATAAAAAAAGGAAAAAGAAAAGCTTTAAAGGAAAGAGTCAAACCGAATCTCTGTATATAAACTTCTTATACACAGGAGCAGAGTACACAGTGGACGATTTGCCTTTTAATGTTTCAATAATAGACACAAACAGGAAAATACACTCACACTTACAATGCTGACAGCTCTGAATGAACTTATTGCACCTTTACTGAGCACCTTCCGTCTGTAGACTTTGTTGGGAAACCAGAGCAACCAGAGGAAATCACCGCAGACACCAAAAGATCAAGCTAACTCCTCACAGATCTTTAAAAGGCCGGCAGGTTCAAACCCTGCATGTGAGGCACTAAAACACTGAGACGATGTAACTTGAAATATGTACTGATATACCAGGTCTCTGGTCCCTGGCATGCTTAACAGGAGAGGCACATACTTTCTCTCTGCATTGAGAATTTGATTTGACAAATTCATCTTGAATGACTATCAAAATGGTTGGTTGATCAAATATGAAAAATCTATGATGCTCAGCTAAAGCTTACAGTATATTTTAGTGTTAGTCTCCTTCTTTTTCTTGTCAAAAAAGTAGTCTACACTTACTTGTTTCGCATTTTAGTCCTTCTGCCTAATGTGTACCGGGATAGATAAAAGCCAGAGGACCAGCAGCTTAGAAAATGTATAGAGATTTTATTTATTAAGTCGCATAAAATTGGTCATCAATATAACTTTTTTTTTAACTAATTTAACTTTTTAAAACTGACAGTCTGACTGATGACCAACAATAATGAGTTGTGAAGTTGTTTGGCAAAGTGTATATTTATTTTTTCAGTGACAGAAGTGAATGAGTAATAGATTTTTAGTCGGATGTCTTATTTTAAATGAAATCTTAAGTAATTCTAAATTCTGTTTAATGCTCAGTACATTAGCTAAGATTATGAAATTGAAATAGCTGATAGAAGTTACAAATTTCCCTGACTCTGTTGTCCATTTCTGTCTAGATTTTACTCTTCAAAGAAAAGGTTTCGAAATTAACCACTTTACAGCACATAAAACAACTAAATTATCTTTTGCATTTGACGGATTAACTTACACAAAGAAACACTATCACTTTCAGCCACAATACTCAAAAAAAAAACTATTTGTTAAGGTTTTTAAGTGTCAACTGAGCAGCAAGTGTCCCGACAAAAGAATGACCCCCCCAGTGTAATTTCATATCATATTTATTTAGAATAAAAGAAAGCACAAATGTATTTACATTCACATGTACAGTAGCATACAATACAACTTTACAGTTACACAATATTATAGTACACAGTCTGTGCAAGGTTAAAGTGACAATTTCAGGTGACAGCGTGGAATGATGCAGCTGAAACAACGTACACTCGCTCACTCAGCCACGTCCTTTAATTTCTACTTACTGGATACAAATCTCTGACAGTTGTTTGAAGATACTTTTCCCCTGAGCTGGTGAGGATGTGATTCGAAATAAATGTGATGGGAAAATGTAGAAAAAAAATAGTCTCACATTTTGTAGTGATATATGACACTTATTAATGTCTGGACGTTATACACAGAAGCATTAATAACAAACTATTTTTGAATTCTTAAGTGGTTTCTTAGCATATTTCAGCTTTCCCAAAATACAATCAAGACATCTTTCTGCTGGAATTTTGATCACATTATAACCAAAGAAATGAGCGATACAAATAAGGCAACAAATTTGAATGTCTTTGTGAGATGCTTTACTATCACATCAACTCTTTTGTTTCCTCACAGAGGGCCTGTCTCATCAGGAGTCTCTTGTCTATACAGCTATAATCTAAAGTGCAACGTTGCTCTGCGTGACTGTCCCGTCTTGTTTCTATCATCATAGCACCATGGTGGGAATGTGATGCACCAGGGGCATCTGATGCTGGTGGGGAATGGCCGTCATCTGTGGAGGAGGAGGGGACACTTGAGATGGTGCTTCGACGGCGTGAGTCGCCGGTTTGTGCCGCGCGCTCTTCTGGTGCGCCCTGAGGCCCGCCAGCTGCGAGTAGGCGCTCTGACAGACGTGACACTTGTAGGGCCGCTCGCCGGTGTGCAGGCGGACGTGGTTTCGCAGCGTGGACGACTGGCTGAAGCGGCGGTTGCAGAAGCGGCAGACGAAGGGCTTGTCCAGAGTGTGGATGCGCATGTGGGAGCGCAGGTTGCTGCGGGAGTTGAAGCCGCGGTGGCAAATGACGCAGCGCATCCGACCGGCGGTGATGGACGCGGGAGGAGAGCAAGAGGAAGGGCCGTCACAAGGGTGCGTTTCCTCTGTTAGAGGGGAAAAAAGAGAGGGGGGGGGGTTGAGTTCAAAGCTTTTAACTTTTTGACTAAGATTTTCAGTTTAATAAGAAGGTGAATTGAAGGTGTTGCCTTGAACTTTTATCCGTAGGCTTTTTTTTCCACCTCAACACAATGCCATGCCATGTCATTACATTCATATAAACATATCGAAACAGACCAGATATTGATCCGTTAAATTACTCACCGGTCCTGCTTTTCTTCTGCTGCTCTTCATCTGTTCCCGGAACTCCAGGGATTCCCAGGAAAGTGTTGTGAGTGTTTCCATACCAGACTAGAAGCTCCTGGTCAGGCGGAATAGTCTGAAGAAGGGAGGGGTAAAAGATAAGCTAATCAATACATGAACACATATTCATCTCTCATTTCGACCAGTAGGTGGTGCTGTTTTAAAGGAGTCATACATTCACGGTTGTCTTCAAAGTCCCATAAAAATAGAGAGACCAGTCCACGTTTACAGTTTTGCAAGCTGAACAGAAATAAACTCGATTTAATTCTCACCTCCACCGCCTTGTAGAAGATGCTGCTGCCGATCTGCACCACCTCCAGGTTTTGCTCCTGTTCATTCCGGGCGCACTTAATATAAGTCATCCAGCTGCGCTGATCCTCCTGGCTGGCATCAATGAAGTAGCGCACCGTGCCGTCTTCATTGAACACCTGCGCGCACGTAAAGGCAATATTGTGAATATTGTAAAGTATAAGAAGGAAGGAAGCTTAAAAAAAAACACTGACTCAGGGAGCCAGGTCTCTGGATAACCCGGGGCCACGTGGGTTGCACATCATGACATAATCAGCGAAATTAAAGTCCCCCACAGATTATTTTCTCCCTTGCAGACTGAAAAAAAAAATGAAGTCAATAAAGTGTCAGCTCACCTCCCACATGAGGTTGTTATTCTTGAGCAGGTCCACGTGCTCAGGAGACAGGACTCTCCCGGTGAAAGGGCCCATCTCGGTTCCTGCTTTGATCCAAGTTTTTGAGAAGATGCCCAGACCCTCCCCAGGGATTGAGCTCTGGGCGATGATCACCTCACTGGGCAACACCAGGCTGGACAGCTTCTGCACCTCTGCAAATGTGAGAGAGGAAATGTTAAGCACATAAAAAAAAAAAAAAAAATACTTATTGAGACTGAGCATCGGTGTCTTCAGAAAGACTTTTAAAAGTGTTTGTAAATTGCACAAATATTATTTTAAATAAAAAAAAAAGCATAAATCATGTGGTCAAAGAGTTGTTGCCAAAGCGCCTCATGAAGCCGGATTGATGGAAAAGTCCTGAGAGCGGCAAATGGACTGGATCTCATTTTAGTCACGAAATATTAAGCTACACCTTATCCTCCGTTTAATTCGATTATCTGCTTGAATTGAAAGTTTTTGTTGTGCAGAGAAACCCCTTCGGAAAGCATTTTCATCCGCATCAAAAAGAGAAAAAAAGGGAGAAAAAAAAAATCTTGCGCTTCTTTAATGTCAGAATCAAAGATTTCTTTTTTATTATTTGAGGCTACGATAAAAAAGCCCGGCCGAATAGAGGTTAAATGGTCGTCTTTTGCCCAGGGTCCAGCAATTTGTCATGCTTCAGATGTGATATTCATTAAAGTTTACTGGAAAAGAAACGGCTAATTCCAAATTCATTATCCTTTTAAGAACTTTGTAGCAATAAATTTGCGCTGAATGAAACGAGGACTTGTTTAAAAGACTCAGGAATTTCTGCAACAAAAAAATGGAAAGGCGATTAGATGGTTGACATGCAATGAATAGCATTAGATTTAGCCTTCACGGTGCATTATGCGAGGAACAGCAAATCTTTTAAGGAGAGAGAAAGAGAAAAGCTCCGGAGCCCCATAGCTGCCAAGAGAGGAAAAGAGACTGTCCGGAGATTGATGAATGCGGGATAAAAACCCGGGACATCTCAAAGAAAGGGAACCTTTCTCTCCTCGAGGTTTAAGTGGAAACTTTCCCAGGTCAAGCACAAAGTTAACCAAATGAATTTAATGCCCTGCGTCTTTCAATCAGCGGCAGTTACACGCCTAACAAGCCTCTAAACGCGAGGTCTCAAAGCTCTGGAGGGTTAATGCGTTAAATGGGTCGAAATAAAAGCAAGCAAAACGAGGAAAAATGTAGAAAACAGCAACACGTTAGTCACAGAAACTTTTTTGAAATAAACGTTGAAGAGGGACAGAGGAGGTTCGTTCGGGGATTTTATTGGGCACAATGTGGGATCTTGTAGGAATAAGCTGTATGAACTACATCATATTTGGACAAAATAGCCAACCCAGCAACAATCACACATAGGAATATGATCAGAAACATATTCCTCATAAAAAAAAAATATTTATTTAACCGAAGCCATATTCAAACGATGATTTTTACTTCCATTGTTTTGTTCAACTAAAATTAAATGTTTAAATTTGACTAAAAACAAACAACAAAACAAAAATAAAAAGGAATAACATGCAGAACACACACAACAATAATAACACAACAGTCAGGGTTTTAAATGAAGTGAAATATTCCAGTCATAAATCAGCATGTCAGCTTACCTCCAGCGAAGGACTGAGCCAGCACCTCGGCGGTGAACGCGGTCTTGGGGCTGACGCTCTGCCGCTCCTCCGCCAGGTGTTCGCCCAGCACGTTCCTCCACCTGCCGTACAAGAAGCTGTGCAGGATGTCCGAGGTGATCACGTCTGACAGCGAGCGGCTCGGACACTTAAATCCAGACTTGAGAGCCAACGCGTCGGCAGGTAGCACGGAGCCCATGTTGCAAGACGCCAACAACAACAACAACAACAACAACAAAAAATCAACAAAAAAAAAAAAGAGAAAAACTGCGCAACAGCTGCAAGCGAAGCGATAAAAAGCAAAAGAAGGAGAGGAAATGGACACCAAGAACTGCTCCTCGGTCCGTCCTTCTGCTCCAAGCTGCCTGTGCGTATAAGCAGAAGCTGCCCTGCCTGGCTGTGAGGGTCTCTTTATATAAGAGGGTGGTGTGACCCCTGTCTAATTACTTATTAATGACACACCCCTCACCGCGTGGACCTGCCTGCTGCACCGCAACCAGCCAGAAGAGCCATTAAAACACACTGCGCACTGAGAGAGAATGAA
>JAQNCA010000013.1:13416076-13442427 GCA_029783725.1 Acanthurus tractus
AATCATTTCAATTCCAGTACACAAACTCTGGATACACATATACATTTTAAATACAGAATATAAATTTTCTGTTAATGGTCTCAATGAGGAATCAGTTTATCCCTCTAAAATAGTACATTATAAACCTAAACCTGGAAACATGGATGTTTTGAATGCACTTTTGTTATTTATAGTCCCAACACTGCAGGCTGTCTCAACAGAATCTAAAAATTCTTATAGACACAGCCAAATGAACATTGGTTTTCTGTCTTGCCGCACATGTGGAAACATCTATTGTTGCACATCTGGAAAATGCCAGCAGCCAGACAGAAGAAAGTAAAATTGCTGCAAATTTTCAAACTGTTTATGCAAAACAGTTCCTGCTCCATAAATTGTCTCCAAACCTCAATGAGCAAAGTCGACCAGTAAGGACTAAAATGGATGTGTGGTCTAGAAGTGGTTAGAAACAAAGCAGATTTATTTGAGTATTTGTCTCTGACTGTCTAATAAAGAATCTCTGGTTAAAATGCATTTGTTTAATTTTCTTCATGATATAAAGTGTTACCCAGTACCTGGTGATATTAAAGGCCTAAATCTGTACTGTCAGATTTGATTAATGAAGGTTAAGAGGACACACACTAGCCCAAAGCTTATTATAAATTTGACTACATGTGGGCTGTTTCTTAACACTTAAATAGCTGTTTCCCACTATGGTTACTTAAATGCAACATGCTCATACAGCTGCTTGAACAGGCATGATTGACCTCGACTTTGAGACAAGCAGATTGGCATGCTGCGTCTCACAGACATCCGTCCAGATATCAATTTCCTTGTCGGCCCCTGGGCATGTTATCGCCTCCAAAAAAGCAGCAGAGAAATTAAGTGGGAGCTGAGGGCTGTTGGCTGTTCCCAGACCAGCACCTCTAAATGAAGACCGTCAATTTAGCAGGACTGAAGTATGATCCTGGCCCTAACATATTGCTACCATGTGCTGTCCAATGCATTCAGGGTGGCTGGGAAAGGATATCAGAGCTCTGGTATCAAAGGACAAGTCAGGTGGTGGTCGTCATATACATATGATGTATAGTAAAGCACGGACACACATACACACACACACACACACACACACACACACACACACACACACACACACACACACACACACACACACACACACACAGATAGTTATTATACATTCAACCCACATCTGGTCAAACAGCTTCGAAAGTAAAGGCAGTTAAAGCAGGTGTGGGTCTAGTGAGCTGCCAATCAAGCAGTGGGAACTGAGTTAGTGTGAGGTTGTGTGTGTGAGTTTGGAGCTGTGGTTGCCATAGCAGGCTTATCATATGTCACACACAAACACAGCTTCCTCCCATGTCATTGTCTTGCAGAGAATAGACTCTTGTTGCAGAGTTCACTGTTGTAATGATTGTAGGGCCACTCGATGAGGTGCACATGAGCATGCAAAGCATTTGGTCTCATAAGAATGAAAAGTTCAAGAAATCACCAACATGCGCTAAGTAATTGGTCCATTTTTCTTTTCATTTTCATTCCAGTGAAGTAAAAGTGTGATGGGGTTTTTTTGTGGTCAGACAAGTGGAATGCACGCCCAGCTGGATGACCAAGCATTTAGAAGAAAGAAATATCAATATTGGCATGCATATTTCTTTTTGATCCACTGAGCTTTTACCTCCTCCTTTCTCCTCCTCAATCTTAAAAGAACCAGCCATATGAAACTGTAATTGCTTTATAATTGCCACAGTTTTGCTATGGGCGTAAATTTCTAAAGGCAGGATACAAGAAACGGATAGTGTTTCATCCAGAGACCTCTGAGGAATCCAAGCACAGCTTTCATTCAGGAGCACATTGTTCATGCAGAGGAAAGCAGGAAATAAAACATCAGAGGCTCTTTCACATTATTATTGTCAAACACACTGAAACTGTAGCATTTGGTAAACAACTTCCAAACACTCACTTTTAAGTCTTTTTTTCAACTGTACAATGTTTTTCATGATTTGCTTCCACTTTTCTATGATCCTCATTGTTTCAAAGTTTTATTCTCTGATCTATTGCAAATTACATCTTTTATAATCAAATCCATCTGTCAATTGTCAATCCATTAGTAAAAATTACTAGTCAAAACAAAACTTGTGACCAGCCTCTTTTTGTATTATAGTGTTTGTTATTATTATTATTATTATTAATGTCCAGTAAATTGCGCTTAAAATGGTGATGTTTTTAACCTCAGCTTAAATGTGCAGCCACAACTTTTATACCAATTCAGACTTATACACATACAAAATAATGCAATCTTAGTTTAAATTTTTATTGTCCGTGGAATAAAATTAAACTATGATATTTATTTTAAAAAGTCTTTTAGAGGCACATTATGTGGATGGAAAAAAAGGGGAAAAAAGTGCTTAATGCAAAAATAAAATAAAAATTTCAGAGAGAGACCAAATAAAGAACAGAAAACAGGAGTATCAAGTGGGGTGACAGAGTAACATGAAGGACAAACAAACAAACAAAAATGTCTGACAGGTAACATCCTGTCTTGAAAGAGAAGATTGACAGATGAAAAGGATAAACAGACCAGCTTTGTTCAATAATGGGAGACACACACTTCTATCTCCTTGTTTTTACCTCGCTTCCATTTTACTTTACTGCCTCCTTCTCCTCCTCCACAAGCCACTTTGCTTTGATTCAGCTCTGTATCTATATTTTAAATGACTCAATTACGTGGAATCCCGCAGTGAAAATTACGGATGTTTTTCACTATTTCTCTCCACTGGGACACCATGACCCCTCCCTGGCTCCAATAACCCCCCCTTCCTCCTCTTCCTCCTCCTCCTCTTCTTTCCTTCATCCCTCTCTCCTGGCCTCTCTCTCCACCTGTCCTATTTTCCTCCTCTCCCACCGTCGCCCATTTTTCTTGATAAAGGTTTGCTTTGCTCTGCGTATCTGCGACTGAGAGGAAATAATAGCTAAATGGTCTTGTTTGTGAGCTCTCTGCACGGTGAGCTGACAAAGAGTGTTTTGCAGGTAATTCTTCCTCTGTGAACAAACAACGAGCCTCTGAAAAGACTTTCTTAAGGATGACACAAGGCGCTGTTCGAATCCAAACACCAGGCATGACAGAAATGAAAGCATATCAGCAGGCAGAGTTGTAGAGATGGACAGAATGTTTTTCTTTTATTCATCCAAAGCAAACCGGTGTTGCGATTCTTTTCAGCACTTTAAACCTCCATCTTATGGGGGTCTGAGGCATTTTAAAAGTTGAATCTATCTCTGATGTACTCTGCTGGTGTTGAATCTACTTTCAAGATAAAACCCTCACCTACTGCTGTGTTGCTCATACTCACTGAGGTGCAAAGCGGCAAGTAATGCTCAACCAAAGTGCAAGGCTTGGATCGGTTTTAAGGTGGCAATACATGCACAGGACCCAGGAAGCAAAACATGTCTTCCTCATTTCATGCAAACGAAGGAACACAGGTCTTGGAGGACTGTCCAACAGACATTTGGCAAGTTTTATTTATTGCCATGTGACTTTAAAGATTGAGAGCATGTGGCACATCATCCTTTCATACATGCATCATGTGATTGTGATTGTGATTTTTGTGTGAACGTGAACATCCCTTAAAACATCTTATTTAAGATGTTTGTTATTTAAGATGTTAAAACATCTCAGGGATGGTTTTTATAGTGAAAGCATTAAAAAGTTAATCAAAAGAAAGAAAACCATGTAGCTTTTACTCTTTGAAATATTTGCTTTATGCTTACTAATGAAGGCTAGTTAAACACCAAGCCCAAACAGCCAGCATACCCTGAGGTGTAATTCAGGCATCATCGGAAAGAACCTACATTGCATTACCATCCATCATAACACACGCCATAACAACCAAATAACCAGCGCTATTAAACATTTAGATCAACCAAGGGATTCACTGAGAGTGGGGCCAAACAAAGCTACCAGGACAGCCACCTTGAACCTGATAGGCCTCTCGTCCATTCACCACCTCGCAGACCAACAGATCGAAGAACATAAAGAGTGTGTGCCAGCAAACAAGCCCCACCAGTAGACCCTCGGGAGAGGAGGGAAAGGGGAGAGGCATGAGCAAAGTCCCTTTCAAATGAAGGAGATAAATCTATTGATTTGAAATCAGCGTGCTGCATTACTGCCTGCTGCCCCAGAGGGATCTGGGAAGTGGAGGAGGAGGTGTAATGATGAAGGTGGTTTGTAGCCATGCTGGAGGCATGGCTCCAGAGATGACAATTGCAGTCTGTACAACAGTCAGCCTACCACTTTGGTCCAGGCTCAAACTTCTCAACTATTGAAGGGATTGCTATGAAGTTTTGAGCATTGTAAGTGCAATTAATTGTCAACAGTTGTTAATATTGGCCTCAAAATGAGATGCTATATTGTTTTGATCCCCTAACTTTTCATCTCGGTCCATAATCTTGTCATTATTTTACATTTTTGTAATACTTAAATTATCAGAAACCTGCAAAGCTTAGGACATTACCAACCTTGGCTTAAGTCTTCACTAGTAGCACTACTAACCACAGTATACTAACGCACAACACTACTGAATACTGCTTAACATAAGCATGTTAGCATTCTAATTTTGAGCTTGTTAGCATGCTCGCATTAGCCTTTAACTCAGAGCTCCTCTGTACTAAGTACAGCCTCTGAGAGCTGCAAGCAGGCTGTAGACACTCAGTCTTGTCTGATATCAGCTGGAAAAGGAATAAACATCCTGCACATTGAAATTGTATTCTGTTTCATGAAGTATAGACGGGCCCCTGGCTTAAAGTTGGCCTACATATATTTACAAGGAACCAGCTCAACAGGTCTACACAGCTGGCAGACAAACTGCATACTGACACTACAGCTGAGCCTGTCACAGGGATCTGGATTACAGCAAGTCATAGACTGTGCACCGTAGCTAACAGAGTTGCAGCTGAAACCAAATAATGAAAAGCACCCAAGATGCATTAGGGTCTGTGCAATGCAGTGAGTCAGATTTACAACAAATGTAGCAGAAATATAATAAACAGCTCCTAAATTAATTTCAGTAATATTCACTGCATGCTAATCTGTATATCAAATATGAAGCCAAGGCTAGGGGGGTCAGTTAGCATGGCTAGCTAAAAAAAAAAAACACAGCTACACCGGGGCTGTTTAAAGGTTATAAAATCGTCCAACCAATTCCTCCAAAGCTTGGTTAACATGTCATTCCTTGTTTGTTTATTCTGGAAAAAATTGTGATGACAAGTCTTGAGGAAGTCACCACCGACCTTCAGCAAAACCTCAACTTCTTATTTTCACTCTTTGTGTTTAAGCAAACATGAGATAAGATGTTAATTCATCAGTTTTCAAGGTGCTTCGATACATTTGAAAAAGGCAGGCTAGCCTTTCTGACACAAGAGTGGTATCAGTCGTCTTGTTTAACTCTTGGCAAACTCAGCTTATTACCTAAAATGTCAGACAATTCTGTTAAAATATTCCCATTAAAGATGAGAAGAACCAAAACAATTAGCAACCCACAACTCAGCATAGCAACAAATTCCACTTCTAGAGCAGTTATGACAGAGTAACTTAATCCGGCATTGAAAAGGTTATTGATTCTTATTGGCCCTGTAGAGCCTGCAGACTCCGGTCCAGTCAATTTTAGTGGGTAGTTGAGCTACATTTTGTTGTAATAGGAGACAGGAAAGTCCTCACACTCATTAACCCTTTTAGATGGGCAACATTGAGCAGCAGGCAAAATATTTCTATTTTTCCATCAATATTTCATCGCCGTCTTAGGCCAAACAAAGCCAGGGGCTTTGACCGTAATGGTCCCATCTGTCTATAGATCTTAAGGAAATCAGTGTATGGGTGTCCTTTGACACCAGAAAATAGGCTCCGACATCAAGGAAAAGCACTGCACTCACACTCAAAGGATCCATGGATGTTAGCAAGCCTGGAAGGCAAAGTGTATCCTTGCTTTATTTTGATGGTTCCTCACAGATGGTCTCTTGATGTTGTAGCAGAGGATCAAGTTTCAAGTATGAATGAAGTGGACACGTCAGCTATTGGGAAAAATCAGCTCTGTTAGAGCTGGCTACAACAATTACCATTTACCCAGTTTAGAATCTAAGCTACAGTATCAGCAAATTAATAATCTTGCAGCTGCTGGAAATTTCTGTTCCCCTCTCAGCTGACAGTGAATCCCCAGTTCCTCAGTTTTGCTAAAGGTCACACTCATAATCCTAATTAAGTCAAACTCAGCAACCACATTAAGAAAAGTTTAATTAGCCTGACATTCTTCACGTAATAAGAGCTATTAATCCTCTTATTATTATTATATTTTATCCTACTTTGTCTGGAGCTACACATGAACATAAAGATTATGAATATGAATATTATATTATATTAAGACAACAGTATTGGCATTGTATCCTGACCTATAAATTGCTCACTGTTTCTTAGCAAAAGAGTGACCTCATCATCTTTGCAAGGCCCATTAGCTTTCTGCACAAACCCCAGGACACCAAACCATTAACCCCTTACCTGCTAAGTAAAGGAGCGTTAAGTGAAATGTTCAGAAACAAGAAGCAATCGGCAGTTTATTAGCACAGGCCTATCACTCAGAATTTTTAGTGCATGCATGGATATAATATGAAAAATTAGTCAAATGTGACAAGTTAAAGCATAGAGGCCACTAATCTAAGGTACTTACGTGAAATTTAGTTAAAGAAGCAAATCTTTAAATCATTTTCTTTACACAAGCTGGATGAAATTTGGAAAAATCGGAATGTGAAAAAGGACCAGAGACAGGGAGACTGTCATTACAATGGATTTGGATCGCTGGGCTTGGGTTACACAAACCATACTGAAGGAGAGCCACATTGGCCTCTAATTGGTGGTAATTAGCCCCCCGTGCTCATTGTTCCTGTCTCATTGTGTTCTAAGAGGAGAGGTCAATGAACATGGGAACCTTTTACATACAGACAGGTAGATAAAGAGTGCAGATTAAATGACCACAAAATATTCCGATGGTTAAAAGGCTTCCCAATGTGCTTTGTTTAGTCATTGCTCTCATCTTGTCCCCACAAATTAATATTACTGTTGTTGAGTAAAATCTTGGTATTTCTAATGCTGATGACTCTTAAGTTTGAACAAAGAAATGATCAAATGGCTGTAAGTGCAAAATCAAAAGGCTTAAAAAGTCCTCAGTCAAGTTAAAGGCTAATGCCAAAAGGTGTGTTGGACATTATTAGATGTTCACAGGGATATAGAAGGTATAGCATTTAGGCCTAACTATAGTTAGTTAGCATGCTCACACATGCAACTTAGCATTTAATACAAAGTACAGTTTAGAGTGATGGAAATATTGGTGTTAAAGCTACATTGTCCTAAACAGAGCATTAGTAATGTTATGATGAAAGTACTTAGAAACTTACAGTTCCCAGAAGATAATTTATGTCACTGCATAAATAATTTACTATTATCTTACAGATCAACAATTAGCATTAATAACAACACATTTTTGGTTGCCATCTTGTGAGAAATAGTGTGTAAACCTTATATTAATGCTCTGTTATTATTAATCTGAAGACGTATAGGAAAGTGTAGAACCAAGGAGCATTTTAATTGATTACCAAAATCAAAAACTGAATTATTATCAAGTGGAAGGACAGGCACCATCCAAAGACATTTTTCACATTCTGACAACCAAACAGTTCTTTCTATCAACACCTCATAACTTAGCGATAAACTTTTAGCAAGTAATTTAACAGTTTCAACTTATATACCACTTTCAAAAGAACACCTCATTATGAAGTGACACCAAACATATAGAACAAAATGTGCACTTCACACGTCTTGACACCAAACCTTCGTTCATTCATTTCCAGGATGGCTTCCCTCTTATTGCCAGCGGCCCTCTGCACTTCATCTCGAGAGGTCACAGACCCTGATCTTAAACAATAGCCTCCTTTGTACGTGTGCTGTCAGAGAGTGACAAGGACTTGAAGGTAAGTTGACCTGGACTCCCGAGGAGACACGGCTGCACAGGAGTGTCCATTAGGACTCGGTACTGAGACGCCACCGACATTCATGTTGCGCTATTGTTACACAGCTCTCCCCTGAGAAATGGACACAGAGTGGGTAATGAGGGGTAATTGGTCCAGGGTCAAGGATGATTAATTCCCTTGGTCAGGTGTCAGCCAGTTTTCATACCTGGCTGGGTAGAGAGGTAGGAGGGTGGGGAAGGTGGATGGAACATGAGACGTGGTAGATGAGCGGGTAAGTATATGTGGGTCCAGATGCGCACAAACATGCACAGCCACTTGAGCGGAGGAGTTTGTGCTTGAATAAAACCAAGCCTAGAATGAACTTCACATACAGAAACCTTCTGTCTGTTCCTAAAACAAACAGCTATCACATCAGTAGAAATTTCCCTAGATCATATCTTTCCAGAAATAATATGCGCTGAAAGGTCACCACGATCCTCCCCCTCCAACCACAGAAGCCAGACTGCGATTGATAGCTGTCCCCATCCCTCCTACCTTCCCTTCAGCTTGACTGACTAATCTGAATACCTCACCATCCATCCCTTCATTCTAACCAAGCAATTTTGGACACTGATTATCTTGCAACCTGTGTGTGCACGACAGTAAATGCAGGGGCTGGCTGGTAATTGACCAGGCAAAGACAGAGACGCCTGCCGTGTAATTGAGCGGGTGCTGAGGGGCTCTTTAAAGACTGAAAGGGTCCGAGGATCCCTCATTGCCCATTAGACCTGGCAGGGGGTCTCCTGTGCCTGTGGACTCCACCTTGAGGCCTACACGGTACCCAGCACTCAAGGCAGGACTGATATCTTTTAGTGGTTAGAGGTACGCACAGGAGCAGCTGCTGAGTCCTTCAGACTGAAGCATGATATAAGATAGAAAAATAAAGTTAACACCCAACAATAAATGTAAGAACCTTAAACATATCCTATTTTTTATAGTGCTGTTTTAAATGCACTGAACTCTGCAGTTTGATTTAGAAAACAAAACTCTTGAAAAGTTTGACATGCTTAAGTGCCAAGAAACGTTTTTTGCATTACATTTTGCATAAGGGCTCATGGCACTCACTATATGGCAACTAATATAATTTTAAATGAAAGGAATTTTCTAGGTTTTGCCTCAATAAGCCCAGCTTAGCCTACAGACTGAGAGCACAGCTAGCTCGGCAAACTAAATCTGACTACTGACAACTCTAAAGTCAGCCATTCATCGCGCTATATCTTATTTTGTAAACCTGCTTTCTAAGGGGTTTGGATTTGAGGTGCCTCCATCGGTTGTTTACCATGCTCTTATTATCAAGGCCTTTTTGTTTTGTCTGTTTTTGAAGCAGTTTCATCTGCGTCTTGTCATGAAATTTACTAGGATGTTTGCCCTGCCACATGAAATGATCTTGCAGCTTCTGATAAACATTCCATTTGTACATTTAGTTTCTGTGCCCTTTATTTGATTGGTTGATTGCAATAAATAACAAAAAAAAGATGATTATCTGACCCTCTTCAGAGCTGACGCACTGGCAAGGAAATATTCAACAATAATCACTTTTCTGTCTAATAGTGGTTTTGTGACTTTCAATACCAAGGTTGCAAAAGGCATGTTTTTATGGCTTGATGTCAGTGTGCATTAAATGCTACAGTGTATATTACAGTCAAATATTTCCTCCTAGTAAAACATGTTTTTAACTCAAAGACAATATGTGGGACTGAGAGTGAAAAGCATTGTGCTTATTTGTAGCGTCTGTAGTTTGTCTATTATTAAAAGAGCACTGGTGAATGATGCAGCGCTCTACATCTGCCTTTAAAATGCCTCTTCCTCTTTTTCTCTGTTCTCCAGCCCTGGAGACCCCAGGAGACATGTGGCCGATTGGTTTACCTTCCATCTGACTTGTGCCATTTGAGCTAAGAAATGGCCTCATTATTTCTGCTCCAGTGGCTATCAACCCTCATGCTGCTACCGCTTCATCTACATATGAAAATATGATACAGTGTCCTTGTTGCCCTGAAGTCTTCACGGGGCAACAAGGCGCTACAGCCCCAAACGGTTAAACAGGCAGGCATTAATAAAGAGGTTAAATAGACATGAACTCTTAATACCTGAAGCATCAAAACTGACAAAGGATGATTTCTATCATCACAGTGTTTGTAAACTAATGATAAATGTGGTTTTCTGTTATAAATCAATAAAAGAGCTGAGGAAGAAAAACACAAATTACTCAATTTCATGTTGAAGCAAAGAACTTCTAGTTTTAATATTTGTTTTCAACCTCAAATTTATGATGCCTTGAATAAGACATTTTTTTTCAAATAAAGCACTAAGAAAAAAATAATTACTTAATGCTCAACTAGAGTGCATTAAAAAGATACCCATGCACCTGATTCAGACACTTTTCCTGTAGTAGTCCTACATTTCATAGATTTTTCTTCCTTCACTCTTCTCCACCTAAAAAATTTCAGGGTTTCACTTTAAGAGTCTGATTCGCTTCCAAACATGTTGGACACCCTGGTGCTAACATAACAGCAGACGATTAGGTAAAAGGTAGACAATGGAGACACAAAGTCTAAACCTACGACTTTCTTAAGACACGGTGGAGATAAAGATGGTTCAGAGGACTGCAGCAGTTACTGCTTGGTGCTGGAGAGACCCTGCAAACGATGATGTTCCCTTAACCTGTGAAGGAGAACAACAAGGAAGGAGAACAAGATTTTAAAGTAGGTCTTATTTTAATTGTCTTGTGCGGCTTTTTTAGATTAAATCTGAATGTCAAAGGGTGCTAACCTGACAGCATTTATCCTAATGAATCCAGAGGCATCACATGGGTTGTAGTCTCCCTGCACATCCATGCTGGAAGGAAAAGAAGGCGAGAAAGAGGCAGGTAAGACTTGTTGTTGGGGTTTGAGCTTGGGGGAAAAAATAACTTGAGAGAAATTAAAGAAAAGAGTCACAGGATACTGAGCTAAAAAAAAAAAATGACTGAAATTTCTGCCATGATTTCTGTAAAAATAAGAGACATGGAGCCTCATCAACTACAGGGAAAGCTGGATCACTGATAATCTGCTCTTTTGAAATCGATTTTCCTCTGAATGCTCCTCTTTAGCATTGTTTGTCCCAAATAACGGAGAATCAATATCGCAGAATGAAAACACGTTCATGTCCGCAAGCACACAAAAGGCGCACATAATCCATTTTAAAACAATCCAATCATATCAACTTTGAGCTAAGTGTTGAGATAATTTTGTAATCTGATGTTTCTGTCTTCTGGTTTATCCGCATCTTTTATAAAAGACTTAATCTGTAACTTGTGCCACTGCGTGTTCTGTGTTGCTTAGGCTGCTTCTTGTAAAGTCATCTCTTCTTAGTGTGTGTGTGTGTGTGTGTCTCACAAAGAGTGTCTGTGTGCTGTGTAATTACAGCAGTTTCTACCTGCAGTGCTTAATACACTCCCTCACGGAGTCCTCTCCTCCCTACGACACCCCCAACTCTCAATGTACAGCTTGGACTCATTCTTCAAAAGCACTTAGCAAAAGAGGAAATTGCCAACAAATGATAGGATAAACACTATAAAAAGAAAGACGGACAACTAAATCATCAACTCTCAATACAAGGCTCCCTACCCGGCACCTGAACACCATTATGAGTGAGTGGCTTAAAAAGAATATGGCACTGTGAGTGTGTGCGTGTGTGCATGTGTGTGTGTGAGCAAGCATGTGGTATTTTGTGTATTCCTTTAAGAAACCCTGCAGTCTAATTGAGAGTGGAGCCAGCGGACAGCGAGGAGGGTGACATTTCTGTCTCAGATGGGTGCGCTGACGGGCTGTATTACCACTGTGTTAATGACGCCGTTTACTGTTGCCCATGGAGAGCCAACAGGATGTCAGCGGGGGGTTTCATGCCTAATCTGGTCTGTGCATGTGTATGTGTGTGATTGTAGCAGGTTGCATGTTGCGGCAAATAAGTGTGTGCATGTGAGTTCGCTGCTTTCAGGTGTAAAGCTGTCAGGTAGAGTAACATGTACGCGCGCTTACGAAGGGACTAGAGAAGTTTTGATAATCCACAATAACCTTCATCAAAAAGGAAAAAAAATATCAGTAAATTACACCATGGCCACTTCCCACCTACTAAATACACTGCTATGTATTATTCATACACATTTTTTGTCACAGAACAATTATTGCTGCATTACAGCCAGACTGATACGCAGCCAAGGCTAATGTTATCTGCTAATTTTGGCATATCCTGGCAATCATGAATAAGAAACTGCAGTGAAGCCAACTGAAGTAATAAATCTTACAAATGCTGCATTTTTTAAATAATTAATTCTTATATTTTTTAATATTTATATTTATTTTTGTGTATCTTTTTTTGGACTGTTGCTATGTCAAAAGAAGCCTTTTGAATGTACAATATTGATTCTGTTGAATTTTAATTTGCACTTTTCACTCAAGAACTATTCAGTAAATTATTGTGATACTGATCAAAAATTATCCATTGCGACCCGATGTGTGCATGCATTGCTATGTGGGTAAATGTCAAACATTAGTCTGTATCTGATATGTGTGTTTATTTCATAAACCAGACCTATCACAACTCAGTACTGTTCATTAACACACAAGTCTTCATCAGTAGGAGTTTCTCAGCCACTGACTGTCAAGATCCATGGGTTGTGATTCATCGAGAATGACTCGAGAGTTGTGAAGTCAGTTATAAATGTGTAACTAAAAACAGAATATGCACAATAGCTGAGACATAGTGAGTTAATACAGATACGGATTAATAGGAATAAATAAATGCACAGTCTGAGTATAGTACATTTTATACATGTTAAAAAATATACTCTACACTCAGCATATTGTTTTTTTTCTTGGCTTTTTCTCCTGCCAAACCAGTCTACAAATTTGAAAAGCTGACTGTGTGAGACATGTTGCCCTGTCTCCTTCTTTCTGACCTGCTTAACTAGCATGACACCCATGTTCTTTTCCTCCCAAAAGCCCAGTGAAACCACCTTTCTCCTCTGGCAGAAAACACCATTAGCTCTGACTTTAGGGTACAGCTGGAGTGTGTGTGACTGAAGGGGAGATGGAGGGGCATATGGAGGGGTTTTACTTTGGTCAGTGCTGAGCCTGCCCAGAGGGCATCAGGGGTCACCCTCCTGAACAAACCCACTGTTACCACGTCAAAGAGGCCATGGGGTTGCAGTATGAGGGGTTGGGGTCGGGGTTTGCCCTCCAGGAACTGAGCTTGACACTTCTCTGATGTCTTTGTGAGGCAGGGTCAGTTTAGTATGTTGATGCGGAGATCATAAGAGATCTTGGGCAAGCTGACCCGAGAACAGGCTGACTGGTGAACGTTTGGAATAGCTGCACTGTGCCCAGAGGTGCCAAACACAGCTGTCAAGTCAGAACAAGCCCACACTTTGATACACTGACACATGGCTGCTTTTTTAAGCACTCCCACACATACACTCACACACTTTTATTCCATCCTCGCCTACCTGACCAACTCCTCGTTGTAAAGGGACTTGGGGGACTCCCGTCCCAGGATGTAGACCTGACCCTTGAAGACAGAGAGCTGCACTTTGCCTTCTACATTCTCCTGGGACTTGGTAATGCAGTGTCGCACAAACTCACACTCTGGACTGTACCAGAAACCTGAAGAGAACAAAGAAACTCACTACATTAACATATAAAACAACCATTATGGCTCTTAATGCTCTAAAAAAAAAAAAAAGCAAACGATTTTTGATTTTGCTTAATTAAACAAAGACAAAAAGACAAAACCTCTTTAAATGCTCCAACCAATAGGGCTGCCTACTGTCACCTACTGCTAGTGATTCCCACAATCCCCTATTTCATGAGCTTAGACACTTTCTGTGCTCCAGTCTCACTTCTGTTCCAGGTGAAGTTCATACACCCCTTTCTTTTGTCCCATCGCGCTGACCTGGCTCATCAGTCTCTGAGACAGATGGGCGAGGGATGTGTCTGTATATGTTCAGGGGTCAGGCACGCCCCACTCAGCGGGGGTCCTCCTCTCATCAGCGGCCGACCTCAACCTCGACGTCTGGCCATGTTCAAAGACACAATCCTTCCGTGCTTTCATTGCCTCTGAATTGGCGTAAGGTGTTGAACATGTCAGTTGTAAGCAGGGTCCACTTTAGTACAAAGGCAGGTGCAAATGCATTTAATGTTCATATTTCGTCTGTCTACATGTCACTGTACAGCGACAGTGTCTCTGTTTTAAGGTTGTTTCATTATCAATTAATCCTTCAGTCTTCTTAGTTTAAAAAGTAATGTTAAAAATCCGGTAAGCTTTCTTTTAGTCGACTAAGCAATTTGTTGACCATTTAAGTACCTTTGTCCAATGTTTGCTGCGGTGGCACTGCACTACCTGCAATTGCTGCAAGTGCTCTCCTCGAAAAATTGTTTATTGTGACGTATTAATGCAAAACAGATGCGGGACAGGTGGATTGTTAACATAAGCCCCACTGCCAGTCGTCTGCTTTGTATCTGCAGAGTTATTAATGATTTAAATCCACCATAGGTTTAATCTCTGCCCTGCTTCTGAAGGTAGCACCTTTGTGTGTGTTTGCTTCCTCTCTCTGGAGGGTATAACTGGAGTGGCCTAGTAGTCAGTCTCTAATGGCACTGATCCTATTATGTGGATGAAGGTGCTGGGGTTTGGCCACTGAACAGAAGGGATGATCAAGACACCTGAGCCAAGAAAAGCTCACACACACACAAACACACTGAACGCACAGGGACGCAAGTACACATTTAGCATGTCCACATCTTGCTTATGTAAACTCTAAAGGGACGTTGAGCTGTCTGCCTATAGCCTGACTGATCCTGGATTTTTGAGTCAGATAATGATATATATACATCTAAGTTTTTCAAATGAGTTTTGAAAAAACTGCAGATACAAACTCTACTCTTTACATGAACAGTTACTAGCAATCACCTGTATAATGTTTTAAATGCTTTCAGCAAGTAAAATCAGTTGTGAAAGAGATAAGAATTTAAATTTCTGTTACTAAGTCTAATTAGTTTCACCTGTCATGAAATCCATGTATGACATTCCCTTGCGCTATATCATTAAATGGCATATGCATTAGAGTAATAAATAAATAAATAAACAAATAAAATATAATACAAAATAAGTGAAACCATGTAATTATGAAAATGTATTTTAGGGTCTTACCATTGTAGATGAGTTCAGAGAACTTGATACCCAGTCCTTGTTTGATCCGACGTACCTCTTTGTCCATGGTAAAGGTCTCAATGTCTAAATGGGCCTTTAACAGAATTGTTCCTCCTGGGGTTTCATATATCCCTAACAAACACAGGCAAAAAGGAAAATCAATACTATTAATGAGGTTTTTGCACAAAACACAACAGTGGGGGTCTTAGTTTTGTTACTTTTAACAAATAAGTTAGGTAATGCATTCACTTTTACCAGACTATCTTAAATATTCAATACCGTGTCATTCACATGATTTTATAATGACATAATACCTTTTTTGAGACCAAAATAATAGAAACTGCAGCTACCATACTTAGAGAGAGTAATTTCTCTCAATATATCCCTTAATTTTATCACGACTGACATCACCATGATTGCCATCAGCAGAGGCTAATCATAGGAGCATAAACTACAAGCCCTGTTGATCCGAATTACCTCCAAGCAAACAGCTCTATTAGCCGTCAGCTGTCTGACAGACAGGCCTTCACAGTGCTCACAAAACATGGATGAGCCTGTCCTGGGTAAATGACAGGGTAGGAGGCCCCTGCCAGCCTGGAGCCTGGACCAGGGCTCTGCCTACCCTGCAATTTACCCCCTCTGGACAAGGAGGGAGGGGTGAGAAGAGAAAAGATGAGGTAGATGACAGGAGAAATGAAGCTGTCACTCGGATGTCAACGAAAACAAAAGGAGGGCTGGGAAAATGCAACCAGACAGATCTGGCAACGGAAAGAGGAGCTTTATGAGCAACATCCATTTTTGCGAGTGCTGAAATTTTGAAAGAAACTGAGCACTGTTTGGTACATGGTTCCCTACATCATCTGTCGATTCAAATAATAGTCGCTCTTTCTTGATTCAAGCTTCGCTGCCAAGCTGCCATACAGCCATCGCCAGGCTGCCAAAGTTCACAATTTGCATGGTGTTCTCCTGACTCAAAAAACTCTTCAGAGATTTAACAGATGAAAGCTATTTAATCTCTTCCAATCTGGTGAGCAGTGGATCTGAAATCCGTGCGACTCCAAATACCCCAGTACTGGCCCTAATCTGGAAATAGAGAAGCACTTACTTTGTGCTGGCAGCCAAAAACAGAGCTTAGCAATCCTGCTAATTGTCTAAAGCCTCAAAAGGTATCCACCTGAGCTAGAAAGGCTTGTGGTTTTTAGGTGATCCGGGGCCACAGAGGGCATGTAGGAACTTTTCTGCTGGCTCTATCAGATAAATAAGTTAAAACTGCCCTCAAACACAACTTGGCTTAAGTGCTCCAAAAGAGAGCTAGCTTAACTGAGAGGAGAAAACAATGCAACGCTTTCTGGGTAAGCTCCAACAGTGGCAGTTTAGTTAAGCTTAGTGACAACATCCCCAATGGCTTTTTAGGGTTTTGATCTTTTATACTGTTACTGCAGGTATGCTAATCACGCTGCAGGCTCGAAGGGGCTCAGGTTTGGAATTAATTCTTCCTGAGCGGATGCCCTCTGACCCTGGGATTAAATTGTTAGTTCAGCATAAACAAGCAACACATGTACATAAAAGCAGATAAATATCTTAAATTTGATAGCAAATCATTTTATTATGAATTTGTTCGTGATTCAGTGATGACACATTTCTGTTAAAATTAGCAAATGACTAGAAATAAACAAGTAAATAAATTTAAAAATGTTCTTTTGAGCTTTGACAGCTATTTTTTAACGACTCTATCTGGGAGTTTCACAATTGCATGGACCGGACACGAAGGCAGCCGTCAGTTCATCAGCAAAAAGAGACAGCCATTTCCAAATGCTTTTGATAGGTGCAACTCAGTGATCGCCATCACCGGTGCACAGGTCAGAGGCCTGACAGCGCCGTGACAGCTGGGAAATCTTAGTCTTGCGCGCAGGCTGTTGAATGTTTTGTAGCACAGTGACAACATTCTTGACAAACCATTTCAATCCCCTCCGCCTCCCTGACCCCACACAAATAAATATGACCCCACACAAATAGGTATGACATGTCCCCATTCAATCCCTCCCATCATCTATTGTGCTAACACGGCTGCCATTCCAGAGGCGACCAACATGTACACTGGATGGTAGTTATTCAACCACTTGGACACCTTGTGCTCCACCTCTTCCTATTGCTTCAGTGGAGGAAAAAGCTTTGATCTTTTGTTCAGCCGAGGGGAGAGAAAAGTGGGCTTCCCATTTTCCAATTTCTACCTGCCAAGTTGCGCCACAGCCACAGTCTGTTGGCCAGTCAATTTGCCAATCATAGCACATAGTGTCGTGGGGGAGAAGGACTGTGTGAGTGTGTGTGTGTGTGTGTGTCTGAATGTGTGAGCGGCATCCAAGGCCAGGACAACACTCTGCCCCTGCATATTAGCTGAGGTAACACATGTAGAGACCTAACAAAGGAGCTTTTCAAGTCGCCTGTTGATACCAAAGATAAAGAGACAAAAACATCCCTGCGCAACTGCATGTGCACACATGTGATCGACTGTGTATTTGTTTGTATCCGGTGAGGCATGCACGCTGTAATCTTGTTCACAGTGTGTGTGTTTTCTGTATGTGTGCATGCATAAGTGAACAGAAGTAACTTCAGTGTCTATGATTCCAGCTGAATGAGAGTAAAACATTTTCCTTTTGAGAAGAGTGTGTTTGCCATCCAGCCCACTTTTATGGAAGTGGAATAGCAAGTGTGACACCTAAAGCACTCATGTAAAATAACTGCAAATTGCATAAAAGCCCTGGATACTAAAAGGAAAGCTTTTGAGCGCATGTAAAATTAAAAGATTGAGATGTTTTTTCAGAGTAAGTGCAAACACGTCCATCTCACTGCATTTACAGCGCACATCACTCTTTGTGTAGGTCAGAAAGCCTGTAAGACTAATTTGCCATAAATAGCAAAAATGTCATAAACAAGATGATGAATATGATGCAAAAAAAAAAAATTAATATCTTACCTCGGGACTTCATGCCAATGAAACGGTTCTCTACAATGTCAATTCGGCCCACGCCGTGTTTTCCACTGCGAGAAAGACAGGAGAAGCCAGAAAATTTTAGTGAACACTAACTCATCCTTACTTTCAGCCTAAATTAGATTAGAATAGTGTTTACAGAAGAGGACTTAAAGATTAAGTGAAATCTTGCTTTCATTGCTCATAAAAACACATAATGATTTTTTTAATTTACAACGTAATAATAAAATTTATAAATATAAAGAGAAAGGAAAAAAGATACACAACATTTCCACAGATCTTTCAGCATAATTGGTAAAATCAGCATCAAATGCAGTTGAGCCATTTTCTGCAAATATTAGATAAAAGAGCAAAGATGACCAGTATTTTAATTTTCCATGACAGTAGCAGGTAGTTTCATCCCATGAATGCAGACCTACAAATGTTAAAAACTAGTTTATGGTGCATGTAATGCAGATGCAGCACTCACTTAAACATAGCAAACACAACATTAAACATCATCATTAACTTTCACGGCCTAATGATGATATTTAATGGGGATGACAATTTCCCTAAAAAATACTTTAAAAATCCTAAACATCATAATTATGCTCAAAGCTCAACAGCAGCAAAGGAAACAGAGTTTTTTTTGGCATTATCTGACTTAACTTTAATAATTGAATTTACTTGGACTTTTTCAAAGCAGAGAGAGAGAGAAAGAATGAAGTCGACAAAGGAGGGTAAACTCTAGTGGGATCTGATCCCAGACCAGCAGTGACAAACCCACCTTATTCTAGAGGAAGTGAAATTAAATCACTGCTCTACCTCTGAGGACATTTACATATTATTCTGATAAAGAGGCTTCCTTACACTGGATTAACAAATGCTTCATGGAAGATAAAACTGCTTCATAAAAATACTTTACAGACATTATAAAAGCCACAAAAATACTCACCCAACTTCATTGAGATACGAAAAAATATCCAGTGGTGAGTCCTTGGATTTGCCTTCCTTCACATTAGTCACCTTGGCAGGCACTCCTGCAGAGAAAAAATGTTCAATTTTTTTATACATATCACACAAAGAAACAAATGACCTCTGACTTATAATGTGACCCATTTAGTACAGTCAGTGCCTCAGTCCAAAAAGAAATGTTGTGATGTACAAAGCATTTTTATGTTTGAGATTCAAAATTGGAAACAGCAGTCAATGTTTTAGCGTTGCCTTCTTAATATTTTAAGTAAATGTATCCCTTGTTTGGGCTTTGATGCAAAAAAAGACAAATACAAAGCAGATAGCTGATAATTTTTACCCTTTTTTGCATATTTATTCAAACATATTACAAGATAATTGACTCTACGTGCAAAGTTGTCAGTGAAATCAGTTACTAAAATGAAATATTAAAATGTAGAACAACAGAAAATGTTCCTGAATGGAAATGCAAAAGCAAAACAGTGAATGCAATTATCTGCAAGAGGGGTTTTTGCTCTTCATAAAGGGTAAAGGTAATTTTCATTCAAATAAGAGAAATCAATCAACGAATAGCCCTCAACTACCAAAGAGTAAAAAAATGTAACCTTTACACAGCTAAGTTAATCAAGAGTTTGTGAAATTTGATTGTGAAAAAAAAAAACAGCAACAAGATGATAAAAATCTGCTGACAAGTGCTCATTATCTCATTCATTGAAATCAATAGTAGTCAGCCGAAATTGAAAACCTTTACAAAAGGACGTGGTGAGAAGGGCTAATAAATTCAAAGTCCCTCCTCATTTGAAAGCTGTGAAATCGTGGGCAGGCCTTTATCTAATTCAATTACTCACGCAGCTTTGTTACCCATACTCTCTTTAACGCTGAGATTTTTGCGCCATTGAGTATTTGTGTGTTCATGCGCATGTGCAGGAGACAAAACCACTTGCAGAATCATCACCCATCTTCCTATTAGTATTTCTTAAACACACGCACTCGCACACACATACACACACACACACACATGCCCCGTGTGTACTCCCCAGACTTCCTCTCCAAAGCCACTTAAACCAAGCACACATCAATCACTGTCACTGACTTGCTTAATCATGGCGTTCAATGAGCAACACAGGCCAAAGGTGGAGGCCAGGAAACAAGCTCGACACATGCAAGGTTGCTGCAGGTTTCAACTGGCTAAAGTAAAGACTATTTAAGAGCATTATAAATCGCAATTTATGTTCAGTTTGAAGTCCAAAGTGGGTAGAGCCCTAAGTTGAACATCTGTGATGTTCTGATATGAATACAGAAGAATTTTGGGTGATGGCAAATGTTGCTGGTGGCCTTTTCAGGTGCCGTTATGTTTTTCTGACATCCAATGTAACTCGAATGCCTTTAACCTATACTCACGTTTCTTAAATGGAACATTTTCTTGCACAAGGTCATGATGAGCTTGCATTTACTAATGCAAACTGTGCAGCCTTATCAGAGCCCTTATCAGGGCTAGTTTGAGTGTTTACTGCCTGCGTGTTTTGTAGTTTTATCAGAAACTTCTGCAAGAAATCTAAGCACAAGTGTGTGTGTCCATGTGTTTTGAGAGGAGAATACAACCTTTTGATAAGAAATTGGAAAATTCTGCTAAAATTCACTCTCCATGACCTGTCCTGCATTCAAGTCCTATACAAACTTTAACATGCCTGCAGTTGTCATTCAAATGGCTTTTAGAAGGAGAGCAACATTCTGGTTGCCTTTAAGCCAAGTATTTACAAAGCCCTGACACGAATGACAAGTGAAGGACTTGACAAATTTTTTTAGACAAGGGCTTTGTTAATGGCCCATTCTCATATCGCGGGAATGGTGGCGGCTCCCATGGCAGAAGAGAAAGTCCTTCTTGACACAGGAGAGGGCAGTGTGGATGACGCCTTACTAGAACTGTGCCCCCTCCCAGATACCTAATAATTAGATTAAAAGTTCAAATAAATTAAGTGTCTGAACGTGGGAGTGTAGGGGCCAGCCTTTCGTCCCTGTGCTCTCCTTTTTTGCTTCGCTCTCTCCATCATGCGGGTTCTATCATTCACTGAGGGGTCTTTTTTTTTCCACCCGTGATCCCTTTCTTCAGTTTTTCGCAGCCTAACAGTGCAGACAATGGGAGCGCAGACACAGTTGTAGGAAAAATTACTGCTTTACATTTTTCCTCTCTGTCTCTTTTTCCTCTCCACTTCTTTGGCATGAAAGGAGGGAGGGATGATTTTTTTTTTTCCTTAAAAAAGGGAGAGGAATTGGGAATGGAGTGTTTGACGGGGGAAAAGGTTTCTGTCGTTAAATATTCTTTTTTAATCAGTGAGAAAACTTTGGTGAGAAAGGCAGGGATGAAAAGGTGGGAGGGGGAATGAAATGAAACATTCTTGTGCTGATCTTGTGCTCAGAGGGAGGAGTAGGCTCGGGCCTTTGTGTGGACAACTAAAACAGCTTTTGTCATAGGGTGCTCAATAAAGGAACAGGGAATATGTGTGAAAACAGAGCGCAGGCCTGCAAAGAACCCGCGAAACCAGACTAGGCTTTACTCCTGCATCACCGTTTTACAAAAGCATATCTCATCTCCAGCTGAACCGACACTGACCTACTTGTTTCATAGTTTAACATTTTCTATGGGAAACTGGTAAAGTGAGATCCTGCACACGATTTCAGCAAAGTTTCATGCTGAAGACTGACTGAGCATTTTAGTTTGCACTTGTTGCAGCCTCGATAATCACAGCTATTACTAAATTCCTGCCAACTTTCTGAACTTCCTTTAAATTTGCCATCATAGCTCATAAAGCTGTCAGTCAATCCCATGTGGTCAGAAGAACTAGTGTCTCTCTACAGATTGATGTTACGATTGATGCTCTACAGCCTCCACTAGTGACCAGAATGAAGAGACATCTGTGCCACTTGCCCCAGGCTTGGATGTTTCTTTCCATTTTCTTTTTGCGCAAACATGTGACACTTTCCACTATGCAGCCTGGCCCTCGTGGTAATACATCTAATGAGTGTTTCTCTGGCCCCTCAGGGCTTGGTGTATTAGCTGGACTTAATGCTTCCGGCCTGTGTTTCTGCCCTGAGGGCAAACATGGCAGCTTTGGCCCGAGTAATGCTGTGAGAGGTTAAGGATAAGTCTGGGTGGTCAGGAATGGTGATAAAGAGCAAGCGGGTCAGTGTGAGAGCTGTAGCCCTGCGGCTATAACCATCAGTGTTAAGTAACATGAAGAGACGTGTAATGGAGTGAACACTAGGTGAGGATGGATACCATCCCCTACTGATGAATTATGAATGTTTACAACTGATATCATTCAATTAAAATCATGTAAACCAACAAAAATGTATTTTCTTGTGCATAACATGGGACAAAACCTATTGGATTTAATTATTTTCCAAGAGTGGTTTCAAAAGCCAGGCCTTAAAAGTCCTGAATTTTTTTTAAATTAAGCAAAAACTTTGTTCAATTTGCTCTAAAATTTATAACAATCAAAGCCAGAATGCAAAGAAACAGCTTACATTCAACAAACACCTAATCCATGACAAGTAAGATTAATTTAAGGCCAGATGTTTCAGTTTGAATTTACAGTCAGTCTTTGAGAAAAACTAAAAAATGCATTGCTGATTTTTAATGTTTTTGCATATCATGGGCACATGACAGGGAAATCAACAAATTAAATCTTGTTTTCAAATGCAAATAATTAATAGTCTTTAAATAACGACCTTTAAATACAAAAAAATATTTCACAATAAAAACAGTTCTGAGCTTTCATAGAATACTTTTTTGCTAACTTTATGTTTTTTCCATTTATATTAAGAATTAAGTTTTAAAAGTAAAAATAAAAAAAAAAATCAGGTGACACATGTTGCAAACAAACCGTTTCTGAACTGTATCTCCAGTACATCAGGGGCGTTTGGAGAATCTTCTGGGTTCTTGGTCATCAGGTAAAGGTCAGTCGGAGCGTGGCTCTGAAAAAACACAAAAACACACACACACTCACTCACTCTATTTCACACACTTCTCTGCCCTTAATGAATAACCAGGACCTTCTGAGACCTCATCAAAGAACAGTGCAGCAAATTGGGGAGGCCATTGTGTGAGGTGATAACGGACAACTTGAGATATGGCGGGGAGAAGAAAAGAGAGGATGATGCGTGAAAAAGGAGACACCTGAAAACACCATCAGGAGTTGAGTGAAGACAAAAAAAAAAAAAGGAGAAAAAAAATCAATGTTCCATTTTTCTCCTCTATTTGGTTTCATTTTCCCTGCACGGACCTTCACCACGGGGGAAGGCGGGAAAAGTGGGATGCAGCGAGAAAGAGAGTGGGAGCGGGCAAGAGAAAGAAATGACTCACATCCTCAAGAATAGTGATCACTTGACGAGTCAAAACACACCTGATACTATGACAGAACCTATTTGAGCAACACTGCCTCCCCAATAACATTCTGCCTTTCTGTAAAAATCTTACATCTGAGGATTCTATCATGTGTCTGCTGTTCTTCCCTACCTGTCTGCATCTTCCAGTTTTCCAGTTTTGATTTTCTGAGTGACGTTTGCCTTCTATTTTATTTTCAAAATGAAGAATTTTTTTTTTTTTTTTTTTGCTAAATGGGCATCAAACAACAAAGTCCACATCCCAGTCCGCTAAAGTTGTCCTGGGTGACAGACATTTGTCGTTTTTTTTCCAGTTGGCGGGAGCCGGGAGCGATTTCAGTAAGTCACGGCTGGGGCCTAAAAGAGCGTGGCGGTCCGACGTGTCTGCCCAGCGATGTGGCCCTCCAACAATTACACAGCATTAGGACAAGACGATGGCCAATGTCTCCTGAGCTGAGGCAAATTGCAGGGGGACTATGCAAAATAACTACTGGGTGCATTTAAATGGAAAGCTTTACCAGACACCAAATCATCATACAATAACTAATCGGCATCTGCACGTCGCTTGTCAGTGAGGAGAAAACGAGCAGCGCAATCACTTTCCTTCCTTTTAACTAAACACCAAAATTGACTGGGAAGGCGGCCGTCTTCCTCTCCTTTATTTTCTGCCTCAGTGCCCTGAAAGATGCCAAATGAGAGCGAACAGGAGAGGGGTGAAATGACTACCCTAAAAAGCCTTTTGATGCATACTCTTTGAGGGGGGAAAGATGGACTGAATTTTAACTACCAGAGAATAAGAAAGTCTACAGTTCCTGTCATGTTATATGCTGGTTGTAAACAAATGTTTTTTGACTTTCAAATAAAACACAGTATAGCACATAAGAGCCTTTAGCTGAAAATGTTTTACTAAAGATGAGTTGCTAATTTAGAAGAAAACATAACACAGAATTTATATATTTATCTTTATGGTTTTTGACATGTTGTGTATTAACCAAAGGAGAAGCTTGGGAATTAACGTTTCTGCCAAGACAGATGAAGTATACTTTTTAATTCTAACTGAAAATTAAAATAATTTAAAAAAATCCAATGACTCAAATCTCAAGTTTAAAATGATCATTTTCATCCATGTACAAGTGTCTTTATTGTGCTAAAAAGTATAAAGTGTCTGCACAGTGGCTTAGAATTTTTTTTTTCCAAATGATCAATTAAAATAAATACAGATTTTTTTTAAAAATGTATACAATTCTTCTTCTGGCTGAGAAATGTTTCAAAACTCATGCATGCTCCAACAATAAGAGCTCACACCTAATAGGCTATTGGATGGAGAGAAAAAAAGGAGAAATAAGGGGAACAGGCTTGTTTCCAGTGAGCGAGAGATCAATGCATTTCAATTCAAACCCCCTGCAGGTGGACCTGTCCCAAAGCCATGGCCCTGAAAGAGAGGAAAAGGTAGAGACAGAGAAGGCGGGGGGTAGGGGGTATTGGTGGGAAATGGGGCATGAAGCGCACCATCATGTAGCACAGAGCAGCTCCTTTGGCAGCCTTTGCTCCGGCCATATTGTTGTGCTAAACGCGGCCCATACAGCAAAGAAGAAGGCTGACGCATGAACTTAAAGCAAGTAAATTTCTATCTTTCCACATATTAGTTGCCTCATTGGTTTTCAATCGAAGCCAACGGAGCCAAAGAAGGAGAGGTGGCAAGAGGGGGAGGAAGGGAAGGGAGAGTCGAGAGGGAGATAGAGGAGTAGAGGATGGTAAAAAAAAACAAAAAACATCTTTGGCGCAATGGATTGGAAATGATGCTTAAATCACCACGTTTCAAGTCTGTCCTTCTCTTTAAAATGCAAACATGGCAAATTGAGACAAAAATAAAACAATATCACACGATGTGCTGGAGAGATATTCATATTAACACCCAGGATGTTTTGTTTAATGTTAGGGCCTTAGCTGAATTTAATGAGGACAACAGGCGAAGCCACATGGAGGCAAAGCTCCAGTGACGCCGAGGTGGACACGAGGAGCACTTGCTAAGTTTTACAGGTCAGACCAATCAGACCCGAGGGCAGCGAAGGCACATGACAAACGCTGACCTCTTTGCTTCAAAGCACACATTCACATGCATACATACACCTACAAGCCCACTTCCTTTCCCTACAGGCAGTCTTCTGTCCATCCATCTCTCAGGCCAGCCATGCGACCAGCAAAAAAAAAACAAAAAAAAAACACGTTTTCATTTCCTCTAGGTGAGCAGGGGCATGGCGTTACGCTCCTTTACTCCTGGTCAACACGAGCAGTGGCCCATCAGCTCCCTGATCAAAGAGAGGAGTGGGCTCGGGGAAGCTCAGTGACAGAGGCTATAATTAAGACTGAGGTGATGTTTTAATGACTCAGGACGAGTGTCAGGCTGCCTCAGGCCAGGCCCTGACTGCTCATGTGTGGAGGGACAGAGACGGAGGTATTGAGGAGACCGAAGGGGATTGAGCCATCTAACAACTGGCAGATTGCTAATCAAATCTGCTGAATACCTCAACAAAAGACTTGTAGCACACTAGACCTGACTTATTGTGTAAACTTTAGTTGGGGAAAAGTAAATGAAATCTTCTATGAAAGCATTTTAAATTCAGCATTACATCTGTTATGTTTAATCCTATGAATCAAACACCTGAGAAATATCAGATTAAAATATTATAGTCAATAATTTTAAGCAGTCCTGTCAACCTTTTTTTTGCAAATTTGCACACAAAGGTCAAATACAAGCTGAGATATTAAAAAGGTTGGCATTTAGAATCTCAACTATCTTTCA
>JAQNCA010000013.1:13487053-13498818 GCA_029783725.1 Acanthurus tractus
GTTTTGTATGTTTATTAACATATTGTGTATGTTGATTGTAATATCAGAAAATAAAAATTGCAAGTCATAAAAAAAAAGAATTATTTTGAGGAATGTGGGGTCAATTTATATCTGATGGTGGTATGCAAAGTGAGAAATTAGTTGGAAATGGTTGCCTGTATGACGTTTTTCATGGGATGTACTGAAACTCAGAAGGATGCTACTGCTATAAGATATTAAGCTTAGCAGACTAAAGCACATTGCTGTAAGTGAAGACTGCCAGCCTGAGCACAACTCCTGAACATAAAACTACAAAACAAATGTTTTTCTTTCCCTGCTGTCATCACATCACATTCCAACCCCCACACAGATTAGGTTTCTGATATATAGCCCGTTTCATGTATTACATAACACAGAAAAGGCTGCCGGCATTACAACGAGAAGCAGCAGCTTTGCTCATGTGAAAGAAAGGGACAGTGCACCATTAAAGCCTTTATTCTTGTTAAATAGAAACCTATGCAGGAGGGAGTTTAATAGAAACATGCGGTGGAAGAACTTTTTAATCAAAGGATGATGCTGTGATAAGATAAATCAGTGTGCAAACAAAATAAATCTATTTCAAAGCTCTTAAACTACAAAAACAGTAAATTTTTTTGACAGAGTGAGAGTGAGAAAGCAGTCAGAGAGAGGCAGAGGAAGAGAGGAGACCATTTGTTTTGACACTGCTGCAGAGGATTACCACTAATCTCTGTTTGGGCCACAGTTTACCTGCAACACATTCACCCATTGGCTCTGATCTAATCTGGATGTCCACCATCCAGCAACCAGCTGTGTGATTGGCTCCAATGACTGTGCTAAAAGCAATATGTGTGTGTTTGCATGTGTTTATTTCAAATTCATCGCCAAGATACAGTCTCATCTTTCAAGAACCCAAACACTGCTAGGCATGGAAATTGCCTGATTGCTTTGGTTCAATACTGTCCGGGGTGTTATTGCCTCAGGAATTAAAGCAGGATTAGATGAGGCTCAGTGTCTGACTGTATGTGTGTGCGAGTCGGAAGTGATGTGACGCACAACAGGAGTATGTTAGAATTAGAATTATTACAATGACTAAGAGGAAGCATATAACATCTGCACACATTTGTACAGGAAAATATTGAAATAATAAATAATACAAACATTAACAGATCTTGCTCTTATACTGGACGTCCCCACCTTTGCTTTTAAGGCAAAACCAATCATAACCAAAAAAAATTTTAAAAAGAGAAAAAGCAAAACAAGAATTAGTGTTTTAATGAATGTAAGTAATAATGTAATAATGTAAGTAAGTAATGTTAAAGTAAAATGTTGTCCTGCCAGAGAAATATTCAACTTAATTCTTCCGAATTAGTCCAGCATTTTATTTTTTTACACAAAGTCACGAAAATATTAAAAACAACTAATTTTTCTTGCAAAATGTGCTTGAGGCTTGAAAATACACCTCTCAATTTTAATGTTTTATAAGCGAACCATTTTGTACTGATGAAAACATTGAGTTCTGCTTGACTGAATAGTTCATCTGTGTAGTGCGTATGTGTGTGTCCCATTCTTGCATCTGTGCATACTGTTTGTATAGCACTTAATGTGTACAGTTTGGAACAAAACAGCAATGAGTCACTATTCCACAGTAGCAGTCTGTGCCAGCTGGAAATGTGTGTGTGCATATGTTTGTACATGAGTGTAAAGGCGTGAATTAATGATTCAGTGGCTTAGAGTCTGGTCTATAAAATAGTTTTGTTTCAGTCAGATTTCTTTGGATGAACATGTTGCAAAATAGAGATAGCAATCAAATGACAGGTACTTGTCTTGACTGTCCTGCCAATATGCTGAGTTTGTCTTAGACCCCCTGGATACATACACACAGACTCAGATATACAGACTTATATAGCTTTTGTCCTAGATTATTAATAACATTTGATGATTTTTTTTACATTTCAAAAAATACATTTGTATTTCAAAAAATATTATAGGCACTGTTAATGAGTAAAACATCCAGGCAAGAGTGTCCATTATTAGTAAATGAATGAAATGTTAGACAGCTCAAGAATAGCATCACAAAATAATGTAAACTACAATATTTATACATGTAAAACTGTAAATTTATGCTGTGCAATGGCGTATATTGTTGTATCATTCAACCTCAGATAGATATATGGATACTAGAAAGAGTGTGCTTTCAGACTCATTGCTTAATGTATATACAAGCAATTCCGATATTACCTTTAATTCTCTCCTTAAGTCTCTGTCACTGTCTGTCTTTTCTCTCTGTTGCATTTCTCCTTATGTGCCCCTTGTTATTTATTTTTTATTTCAACCATCTTCTCTGTGTCACTGCTGTGCAGGGGATTGTGTTGGTGCTTTTGGCAGTCACAGAAGTGTTTTCATACCCCCACCTCAATGGGGAGTGGTTGAAAACACAAGGAGATGTTGGTGCAGGAACTCTCACCCTCTCAGCAGGATTAAGTAAATGATGGGTGAGAGGAGAGAGAGGAGGAGAGAGTCACATTTCTGGCACGTCTTCCTTCCTGTGGTCAAACTTTATGGGGATACATGTGTTTTTTTGTGTATGAAAAACTGAATCTCCTCTCATTTGGAGAATCCTTGCGGTGTCAGTTTGAGGGGCGGACGGAGGGGGAGTGTAGTGAGAGGAAGACCTGCAGTTAGGACCATCTGTCCTTTTTAAAAGGCTTCCAAGTGGGAGACGGGGACAGCCTCATACACATAGACATGCATACTGGCAGGCAGGTAGACCAGCAGATGGACAGACACGCACGAAGGCTCAGAAAGGCTGGTTTCCTTTGTTCTAAAAGCCAACATTAGAGCAACAAACATTAAAACAAAACTTTAAAAGGAAGCTCCATATTGCTGTATCCACAGTAGCAGGGGATTAGCAAACATTATTGTAGCTTTGATGTCTTTTCAGGCCTGTTTAAACAATGGCACAGTCAAAGCTTGTTTGGCATTCAGTCCCCAGTTCATGCATTAAGTCACGTACTGCAGGTTGGAAAAGGATTGAGAAAGACTGATGTGCAGAACTCAGAAACCTGCAGTTTTATATTCTATAACAGTTGCTTTGGTCGTCCACAAAGATGAAAGTTAGTAATCTTGTGTCACCTTGATCAGTTTACTATTTTTGGTTGAATGGTCTTTTGTTGTCCAGTTTTCATATTTAAAAATAAATGAAGATGTTTACATGTTGTACACTTATATTAAGGCTGATACAGATCCGGTGTAACAGATCTAGTGTATCCCTAATTACTGGTCAGTGCTGATAAATAAAAAACAAGATGCCAGACACACAACATTAGCACTGCCTAATTTTATTTTCTTCATATTTATAGGGCTTCTCATACAGCATTGCCTTAATGGTTGATATAAAACACTTAAAACATAAACCTGCACTGTTTATGGCAGCAGCACTCATATCTGACCACTGAATAAAAACTAGTAGCCTTTTAGCTTAACTTAGCGCAAGGACTGGAAGAAGGGGGAAACAGCTAGCCTGCACAACCTTATTGCTAAATTCACTTTTTCTGGTTAATCACATTTCTGAGCAAAAGCACTTTGAATAATGTTCAGCTCGCAACTCATGTAAACAAAAAGACTTTGATTTCAGTTCAAACAGAGGCCTCATCTATTTCTTATTCATGTCATCAGTTGATTGAACCAAAGATTCTCTTTGTGTTATATGATTTAAATGCATTTTAAATGTTTTTGGATTTAGATTATCTAAGACATTTTTTTTAAAAACATTTTGCAGTTTTTCATGAATTCTTTGATTACAGCCTGTTCATGTTTTCTTTGATGTCTGATGACTTTTGCCGACTAAGAGCAAGATAAGCTAACACATTGCTCTTCTACATTGTCAGACTGACAGTATGTGTCTCTAACAGCCCCTTGTTACTGTGATAAAAACACACACAATGACACACACACACAGACACACCATGCATCAGTGAATGATAACTGTCCAGTCAGCTGGTTGAGGAGCACACTGTGCCAGTGGCGAGTTGACGCTGATGTTGCATAAGCAGCTGAACAACCCCAAAGAAAACAGTGTTCTGTGCATATAAACATGTTTGTCGGCAGAGTGTTTGTGTGGACACACATGCTTTTACACACACATCTCAGACACAGCAGGGCAGTGATTCGTTAAAAAACAGATATGAAGCACTTCAATTTGCATGAACACATTCAGACATTAAACAACAAAAGTAGAAGAAAAAAAAACAACTGAATACTAAATAAATAAATATGCTTTAGATTTTTAAAAGAACTGAAAATAATTTTGCCAAAATTGCCGTTTGTTTACCTTTTCAGTCATTCAGTACTTGCAACAGACATGTCAAAGTCCTATGAGAAAATACTAAATGCAACAATCTATCCATCCATTGATTTATTTGATCAAAACATTTTTTTATATTACTGAACTGCATGAGATGTACCCACAAAGATGATTCCTGTGGTAAAAGCACTGCAGTAAATTAAATGGATGCCCGGGTGAGACCACAGCTGTTGTGTGAGGATGAAATGTTATTTAGCATTGTTCTGCACACAACCACACGCCCACAAACACACACATTCATACTAGCACATGTTGTCTATACTTTGTACTTAGCAGAAATTTCCTAAGGGATTTATTCTTTTTACCCTAGTCTTCCGAAAACCTCTGAATGCTGTTTGATTTAAATTGTCAGTGTCTAATAATCAGTGTCTAACTTCTTAAATTGGTTCATTTGTTTTTGTAGCATCTCTAGTTTGTTTAAATTTTTAAAGATTTATCGTTTTTTATCTGTATTTATATTTTTATTCTAGTTTCTTTGCATGATGTCTAGATTTGCTGACCATATTTCCTGCTGTCTATCTGTTGTGTTACAGGGATTTCCTTCCCCGTGGCTCTGGCATTGTGACCCGTCGTCCTTTGGTTCTGCAGCTGATGAACTGTCCCTCAGGTAAAAGCACTGTATTAACATCTATGGTTGTTCTTGTCTCCAGAACGTTCAGAGGTATTGCATCATAACTGAGCTTGTTGTTTCACCATTCAAATGAGAGGCTTCATCCTCTGACTGGTGGAGGGATCCAGATGTTGCAGATTTTACTTCTACACTCTTCCCCTTTGAGTTTGAACATACCTCCTTTAAAATACTCAAGGAAAAACCATCCTTCATCATCATTTTTTCCTCCATTTATCTCGAACGGGCTAGAAGATGATGATGAGACAGCCTTCATTTTAGCCACGGTTGCACTTAAGTAGGTGGTTGCAGGGTCTGCTATCAAGCTTTTCTCACAGCTTAGTCACACTTTAAATCAGAAATTAAATAAGTGTAATTTAATTTTAATGCACAGTCATGGCTGCTCTTTCATTATAGCAGAGGGTTCCAAACTGTGAGCCAGTTCACTGGAGCAATTAAGTTGCTTTAAAACCCTTAGAGCCAGTGTGCTGTAATTTGCATCTACAAATTCCCTTTAAAATGATAGAAAAAAAATGCTCTTTATAACTCCAGAACCTCCATGAGAATCATCACATTTTTAAGGTATTTCAATATCAGTTTCATCCAGCATAGTTGTCTGTAGGTCAATGGGTACATTGCAAACAAGAACTGCTAATTGCTAATTTTGCATTCATTTGTTCCAAGTTGCCAAAATGTAATCAATTACAGGCTAAAAAAACAGGGCCCTCTGCCAGCTAATCATTTTGCTTACATTTTTCTTCTAAAATAATATTATTTGTTCCATCTTTTGAAGGCTGGTTGGAGACTTTCAGCTCACGGCCTATGCATAGTTTTGCATGGAATATTTAACTGGCTTTGAATATTTGACATTTACAGGCAGTCAATTGTTTTGCTTCTACACAGTTGTAGTGTGTATTTGCATTTAGGTAATAAACATGTCCTCATATTCTTGGTGAAAAGGGAAAAAGTTTAGCATTCTTCCTCTTTGATGTCTTCTTTGTTGTTCGTCTGATCTCCTTCATTTTTGCCCTTTATTTCACCTTTATTAATCTATATCTGCTCACTGTCTGTTTCAGAATATGCTGAGTTCCTCCACTGTAAGGGCAAAAAGTTCACAGATTTTGATGAAGTCAGACAGGAGATCGAGGCGGAGACTGACCGCATCACTGGGGCCAACAAGGGCATCTCCCCTGTGCCCATCAACCTGCGTGTCTACTCCCCTCATGGTGAGGCTGTTAACACTCTATTTCTATACAAATAATTAATTCTCTGGTTCCTTGAATGTAGTCCTACAGTGATCTAACCAACAATATTGGGTTGACAACAATAAATAATGTACCACAATGCTTTTTATCTTGTCAGAGTGCACCTAAAGAAGCTCTCTTAATTCTTTTATCTTTCTCATGGTTATCCTGGTCCCTTTTTGTCCCACAGTGTTGAACCTGACCCTGGTGGATCTGCCAGGGATGACCAAGGTGCCGGTGGGTGATCAACCAGCAGACATTGAGGCTCAGATTAGAGATATGCTGATGCAGTTTGTCACCAAGGAGAACTGTCTGATGCTGGCTGTGTCCCCAGCCAACTCTGATCTGGCCAACTCTGACGCTTTAAAGATAGCCAAAGAGGTCGACCCTCAGGGTGAGTGTATGCACACAGGAACACGCACACACACACACTCTGCAACAAATCTCAGTCAAAATCTGCCTTCGAAATTTGTCTCTGTATTGTCCCATTTATTTCTGCTGTTTTTTGTGTTTCTTTACTGTGACAGACTTAAAATGTTTTTCTAAATAGGATGAATAAAGTTATTTGTTATTACTATAACATTTATTAAAATTAGGTCCATTAGGACCAACACATCCATAACAGTAAGCCTGTATTGTAAAGAGTTTGCATTCAGCATTATAACTACATTAGTTTCAGTACATTTTGCTGATAAAGCTGAAGTAATAAGTAGCTAAAATATAAAATGCAGGACACTGTAATTTGCTCATGTTCAAGATTACATGGTGTCAATCCGTTTTCGAAAAGAAAAATAATCTAAGGGTATTTTTAACCAGATGTGTGACTTCGTGTTCACAACACTACACAATCATTCTGATGTGTGTTTGTGTGCGTACATGTAGGTTCAAGGACCATCGGTGTGATCACCAAGCTGGACCTGATGGACGAGGGGACAGATGCTAGGGATATCCTGGAGAATAAACTGCTTCCACTCCGAAGGGGTGAGCACACACACTCGAACACACTCAAAAACACACCCAGTCACACAAACAGTTCTTGTTCGCTCTACTTCAGGACCCTCACAATGACACACTGTTTCCCTCTTGTGGTAATAAGGCAGTCATATGCAAACATGGCCAAAGCTCCAACCACTGAACAAAAAAAAAAAGGAACAGAAAAGGACGGATGGATGAAGGAAAGGAAAGAGGTGTAAAACAGAACTAAGTAAGAAGGACAGACAGAGAGAGGAAAATAGGAGCAGGGAAGAGGGCAAAGAGAAAACCCTGTCTTGGAAAAGAGCTTGCATGTATCTTGTAAGCTGCCCTTTATTGCAACTTGCTGATGTGGTGATTTTCTTTTCCATTTGCACTTGGTTAAAACCCAGGCATGTGCTTTTGAATATTTTCCATGTATTTTCTTTTTCTCTGTTTTTTCCCCTCCCCTCCCTCTCCTCCCTGTCTCTCTCTGTCTGTCTACTGTGGCGGACGCTCACATTTACAAGGCTGCTGGCTCATAGTTGCATTAGTTATAGAGCATGAAACAGCCTTTAACCGAGTGATGCATGAGAAAACTTAACTGGAGGTGAAATGGGAGCCGCTTGACCTGAACTCTTCTGATTGTTTGTCTTTTTCTTTTTTATGTCTTGAAAACTTGGACACACACATACAGAAATTTATTTCTGTATTTCCTCCTTCCTCCTTCTTTCTTCTCTATTCATCCTTCATCTATATCATTTTCTTTAACCCCGAAGTCTCCTAAAATGTGGTTTTCCCTCAACTAAACATTATTAAACACAGTTTAAAGCGGTTTGGTCCTGGAGGAGTTGCTCATTTTGGGTTTGGCTGTTCAAACGCAGTCGTAGAAAATAAGAGCCCAGCACAACCCCAGATTGCTCTAATGCAAGTCTACATTATCTTCCAGTCAAATAACCAGTCAGACCACAAGTATTGAATCTATTCCAGTCCTCTCTCAAAAATTCCATCAAGTGATAAAAAAACTTGGAACTGGTTTATTTCAAATCTCAAAGTGTTTTCTGACTGAGTCATAAATGCCGGAGTGACTCTTCTCTATTGTGTTCAGGTTACATTGGTGTGGTGAACAGGAGCCAGAAGGACATAGATGGCAGGAAGGACATTACTGCTGCTATGGCTGCAGAGAGGAAGTTCTTTCTCTCCCATCCCGCTTATAGGCACTTGGCTGAACGTATGGGCACTTCCTACCTCCAGAAAATCCTCAATCAGGTGTGTAAGAGAGCGTGAGTGTTGGTCACAAGTGTCTGTAGCACGTCCACCTAAGGGTCCCCTATTTTCCTGCATGACCAGATATAACTCCAGCATTACGTGCATTCACAGAGATCTAACTCTGACCTTTCACCTGCACAGCAACTGACAAACCACATCCGTGACACCCTGCCAGGCCTGCGGGCCAAGCTGCAGAGTCAGCTTCTCTCCATAGAGAAGGAGGTGGAGGAGTACAAAAACTTCAGACCTGACGATCCCTCTCGCAAGACCAAGGCTTTGCTCCAGTGAGTAGAAACGGTTGAAGGATAAACTGATTAGGTAAGAAAAATCAACTGATATGTGTGTCTCTGCCTCACTGCAGGATGGTGCAGCAGTTCTCTGTGGACTTCGATAAGTGCATAGAGGGCTCTGGAGACCAGATAGACACAGCTGAGCTGTCAGGCGGTGCCAGGATCAATCGCATCTTCCATGAGCGTTTCCCCTTTGAACTGGTCAAGGTGTGAGTCTGATGGATGTTGTGTCTGTTTAATTTGATTTATTTCATGACAGTGCAAAACTTATTAGGTAGAAGGACTTAAGCTTATATTTTTTTTTTTAGCTAAAGCAAGACCCTTATCAGCTTTATCAATATTTTATTTGGACCCTCCCCTTAACTGGAACCCTCCCCCTTATATCTTAAAGTATTAGATTGTTCATTAAAAATGAAAAGTAAATGCAATCTAATTTTAACATTAAAATTTTAATTGGATGAATGATTTTAACAATAGAGTTTATCAAAAAAAAATTTTTTTTAAATAAAGATTAAACTTGGTGAATGACAACTCCACGTATTGGCCCTATATAACAGCTTTTAAGTTTTCCTTAATGACAGACTAAATTGAGGGAAGAAATGACTGACTGAGGTTTAAAAAAAATGAATCACTGCGCTCTCAAGCCCTCGTTGCTTTCTGGCAAAATAACAATATTGGTGGAAGGAAACTAGTGATAATTACTCAGCAATACAGTCTTGGTTTTCGTTAATCTTCCCTCAAATTTTTTTCAGAACTTTTTAAAATATTTTTTTAAATTTTATAATTCATTAAATAAATGTATAATAAAGATGATGATGCATACAACCCATGACCCTTAAAACCCGACAAGGTAGGACTTAGATTGTCCAAACCTTACCAGTCTGTAGCAGCTATTTGCAATAAAAACATCAGACCTTGTCAGCTTTGGAACCACCACTGCCTGAACATGTCTGTTCAACAGCTGTGAACATTTATGCTAAAGAGAATTTGAAGACTTCAAAATCTTAGGACCATCTATCAGACTTTAATTTTTATTCTCTTTCTTTTTTTTGTTTTCATTTTATTTGTAGCATTTTAGCTGGTTTACTTTAGGGAAATGAGATTTTTTAAAGTGTATATTTCACGTTAAGTTTTTTCACAGTAGAGTCAAAAATTGATCCACAAAACTAAAAGTGTGGAACTCTTGGTATGTACTGCTAAATGGGAAGAATTTTAAATCAGAGAAAAAGAAATCTGTATGTTGCACTGTATGAAAATAATTAAGAAAAATGTTCTATATAAAAGAACATAATTTTTTGCAGACGTGTTTCTGTTTCTCTTTACATCATAACATCTCCCTTCTCCCTTCTGGGTATCATTTCCCAGCCTCAGACAAAGAGAAGGCCTCCCTCGGGATTCTGACTCCGGCTTTTTGCCGAGCCAAACATTCCTTGTTTCCTCCCTCTTGGTTTAACAACCTCTCCCACTGTCGTCTCTTTGCTCTCACTCCCCCCACCTCACTCTCTTCCTTCTGTTGCTCTCACTCTGTCATCCTATCTATCCACATTTTATCCCTCCCCCACATCGTTTCTGTTCACCTTTCACATCATCGTTACCCGTAGCATGTCCTCCACCTCCACCTCCCCCAACCTCTGTCTCTCTAGGCTTTTTACCTCACCCACACTTTAACATGTTCGATCCTTTTTCACCTTTTCCCCCAGATGGCCCTTACTCTCCACTTCCTTAGTCTCCCTCCCTTTATCCATCCCTCTCCTCCATCCTCTCTTGTTCTCTGGCTAGGGATATAAAACTTACTGTCTGTGACTGGGTTCTGAGAAAAAAGTTCCCCACTGAGAGAAAAGAGCAGGTTGCTTTCACATCAAAATTTTTTGTAACACACACAAAGAAATGTTAAATAAAAAAATGAATGAAGGTATAAAAAGGTAGAAATTGAACTGATCCTTATCCTCCCTGTTGTGTCTGTGTCTTGTGCAGATGGAGTTTGATGAGAAAGAGCTCCGCAAGGAGATCAGCTATGCCATAAAGAACATTCATGGAATCAGGCACGTCCGCCCTCCGACTCACCCCTTCTGTGCTTCCCTCCTTCTCTACTTCACCCCCCTCACTCTTTCTCTCTCTTCATCTCAGTCATCTCTGCTAGCCACAATTCATCTGACTGACTTCTCTTATCTAATTGTTAAGATCCTGAGTGCTCTGTTAAATATGACTGTTATCATTACACTTGAGAAGGTTTGGGGTCAGATAGGTGACCATTGCTGTTTTTTGGCCTTTGCGCATGTTGTTTGTCTTCCCACATATCCTGATGTGTTGCCTGTTTGTCAGTCATTTGTCTAAGAAGGTGAAATTCTGCACCTTTCATCTGAGATATGTGGTAGCTCCCTCTGTCCTTGATCTTGCTCTGTCACATGGATGATGGGTGCATATTTACTGTATGAGCTAATGAGACCAGAAACACCAGAAACGTTTTCACGTTTTCTATTTGGTGCCATAATGTATCGTAAATAGGGTTTACTGTTGAAATCTTATAGTAATAGGATATAGTAAGAGGGAGGGAAAATGAGATTTATAGGCTGCTTAGAGGTAAAAAAGCATGTGTGGGATGTAGTTGTACAAAGACATGGAATTTAATGTATTTCCATGTATTTTAGCATCAGAGCTGTTCCAAAAATGGCAGCGTAATGATTGGCAGGATGTTGTAGATAGTAACTAGATAAATGTCACTGTTTTTTATTATTATTTTTTTTTTTGATTGTGGTTGATACCAGTTGTAGCAGTGGGTAGTATCCTTGGTTTCAATGAAACTGGGTTTTCGTTTTTAAGGATAATGACTGAATATTTGCTAGAAATTTACAACCTAAATACTAATTATTTGAAATTACTTGACAGACCTAATATTTTAGAGAACGCTGCCCTGTGACTGTTTTTATAGTTCATTTCTCTCATTTCTCTTCTCTCTCTCTCTCTCTCTCTCTCTCCATCTGATTTGTTTCTGTTAATGTTGGGGCAAAAAAGCACAGAAACAGAGCAAAATTCTTTACAAT
>JAQNCA010000013.1:13506608-13523221 GCA_029783725.1 Acanthurus tractus
AGTCTTGTTGAAAAGCTCAGTTTGGAGATACCCATTGTGATGGAGGGGTTGGCAGTGGACGGATGCCCCCCAGCAATAGTTTGATCTAGATAAAGAGAAAACCACTCATGTGCTCTTGCATCACAAAGATAAAGAGAAACAGAGATAGGAAAAAGAGTGAGAAAAGAAAGGCTCTTTTCTTGAAGAAAATCAGCTTCTGAATTCATCCAAAGTAGCAAAAGACCCAGTGAAATGAAGACTTACAGTTACCGCCATAGTTGTCAGTTGTCTAAACAGCCACCCAGGTGGGGGTCAAAGGTCAGGGGGCACATTATAAACAAAGTGGTGATCTGCTCTTCCTGTTTACTGATGGATGTAGTTTGCTGCACAGCTTCTGTTCTCCTAATTTAACAACCCCCTGACCTCCATTTTGACAAATGTTGGACCTCCTAAAATACAAATTTATGGGCTTGTCATCAAATAGAAAATTACATTGCTTTTTATTTCAAAATGTTTTATGGTGTGAATTTTATTGAAAGACCACATTGAGGATCTAAAAGGGGAGTGTGGCATGCATTCCACATTGTAAAGCCTTTTTGAGATGAATTTGTGGTTTTAGGCCATGATTAAGAGTTTTTACCATGTACACAAACTGCAAAAACATTTTTTTTTTAATGCGTAGACGTCATTTCTTTTCCTTTTTCTTTTTCTTTTATCATTCTAATTTGGGAAAATATAAATTAAATTGACTGTTACTGATTCACCCTTTAAAATATGTTTCTTTTACCAGTTTTTTTTTTTTTTTTTTACTCAATATAAGTCTTTAGGTCTAATCTTAAACAAAACATGAGATGGAGAAGATGAAATCAACCTGAGAGAAAAAAAATAGCATCAGTGTACAAAAGCAAGTTATTTATCTGATATGTTGGTACATACAGAGACTAGATAGAAACGTATTCTAAGAACAGTGTTAAGATGTAAACTTAATTTTTATCAGTTAAGTCCCCCATTGTCACCACCACTTCTTTTTCAAAATGCTCATGCATCACAAATCAGCCAGGCTCCTGCATTTTACTGCATGGCCTTCAAAAGGATTGACATGGGCCATTCCCGTTGTAGCCTTCTTCCTTCCCGTGCCCCCTACCCTGCTTGCTGTCTCCTTGCTGCTGTCCCAGCAGCCAGCTGTTATGTGCTGGTACTTGACCAACCATGTGTATTTGGCCTTTACTGAATGCCCCACATTGGCTTAGGTTTGTAACATTCTCTCCACATTCTCATTCAGCCGGAGAGAGGAGTTAACGATCGGTTCAAGGTAAATAACTTTAACACCATGTGCTGTATTTGTGTATAGTTTCTGTATGGTGGAGAGAATGAAATGTATAGAGGAAAAAAGGGGAAAGAGTGTGAGGAAGGTGGTTAGTCCTGTAGATGAGCGTTACCCTTTTGTTGTTGTTGTTGTGGCAGTTTCTTCTCTCCTCCACTAGAGGCATTGGTATTACATTTTACTGTGCTGCCGCATAATGTCAGTGTAGCTACGTATGTGTGTTACACACACAGGCAGACAAATGCAATGCTAATTCTGGAGAATTATGGGACTTTTACCTGCTGTATGTAATTTAATAATAATCCCTCTTTGTCCATGTGTCCATCTTTCTCTTAGGTGATCAGGAAGGGATGGCTGACCATCAACAACATCGGCATCATGAAGGGAGGAGCCAAGGAATACTGGTTTGTCCTCACCGCCGAGTCTCTGTCCTGGTACAAAGATGACGAGGTGAGGCACTCTGCACACACGGTCACATTTCAAGACTTTCAGATAAAATTTCTCTTAGCGCCCGGAGCTTCAGACTTGATGTCCTCAATCTAATGATGTGAATGGCTTGAGCGATAGGTCCATTTTTTGATGTTTCCATCGTACTAACAACTAGTTTTTTTTTACATTGATTTTCTATGTAATGCTATGTTGCTGGTGCAGTTTATTATATAGACTGAAATTTGTCTGAATTTGGCAGCTATCTGAAAAGTCTTTCAAAATGATGAACTCTTTTTTGTGAATTATAGCAAAAAAAACACATTCATTAATAGAAAAACTAAGGCATTTTTTTAAATGATCCAAGCAGATTTCTTAATCATTCCTACAATTTTGACAATCTGTGACAATTTTACTAAAATATCATACGTACATGTAAAAAAAATGTTCCATTATGTGATCAAACTAAAAGTTTGCTTTAAGCCGGGACACTGCACTTTATTTTGAGCACTATTTACATTTCTACTGCGCAACCTGAGACTGCAGACCATGCATCTGGATGTAGCAACAGCATTTTTATCATTTTTATCTAAAAAATTGTAATAACAGTGGAATTATTTCAGTTGCACGGGTGGTTATTCTCCACTAGCTTCAGCCAGAGACATCCAGAGTTTCTTTTCCACTTCCAGGTCCAAAATTCGTTCCAGCTCATCCCGCTGGCAAAAATGACGGTTAGTCCAGACAATTTGACCCGGCATGCTTTGTAACTGGACCAACTGGTCCAGCGGTGTCCCATGATGCTTTGCAGAACTATTAGGAGCTAGCCACAGTCTTGCTGTCTCCAGGCCTTAGCCACAACAACTCTGCTCACTAAAAGTGTGTATGTGTGTGTGTGTGCGCACACGTGTGTGTGTGTGTGTGTGTGTGCAAATGCAAGTGTGTATCACTGAAATAACCCTTTGCAGAGAGTGGGGACCCCCCAGTATGTCAGACACCAAGCTGGCACACACATGTGCATACCAGAGCCCCCTGCCCTGTTCCAAATTACACACACACACACACACGCATGCACAGGCATGCACACACACACACACATGCACACACACACACACACACACACAAGCTGCTTCTAATAATCTTCATTTCAAAGAAGGGGCATAAAGCAGGAGAGGGACTGGATTGTAAGGGAGGAGAAGGGAGGAGGCAGGGGTGTCTCTTGTTAGCTGGTTAGCAGGAGTAACAAAGACCATGTGAAGGGAGAGAAAGTGGGGAGGAGAGGTGAGGTGAAGGTGTGGGTGGGGGTGGGGGTATGGAGAGGGGAGACAGATCAGACAAGGAGAGAGGGAGGGGCTAAAGTTTTGCTTTTATATTCACTTTTTCTACCTTTTTCCTCCCCTCATTTTCCTTTGCTCCCTTATACATCCTTGGAGTTGTATCTTCAAACCAGAGGAAACTCTTTCTCACTCTCTCCTCCCCCTCACCCATCTCTACATTTGTTTTCTGTGTCAATCTTTCCCTGTCACCCTTGCCTCCTCTCCCGTCTCCTCCCTCCTTCTCCTCCCTCACTGCTCGTACTGTATATTTATTTGAACATGAGGCAGCGGGGTGCAGGGAGACCCAAAACCAACACACGGTGCTGGTGTTAAAACTCGGCGCCAAGGCCAAAGGGTGCTGCAGCGCTGCAAATTGATTAAAAAGGAAAAAAAGAAAATGAGAGAAAAGACAAAAAAAGAAGAAAGTTTCCATTTTGTTTTCTGTCCAAGCTTAACATTTAACATAGTCCAGTCACACAAGTACACACACTCACACTCGAAGTTAGAGTACCCCTGAGGGCTTATACTCACATGTGCACCTGGGTGGCTACTTGCCAAAGTACACACATTTGATAAAAGTTGGAAACAGTTTTGTGTTTAGATTTTAAAAAGTATAACTGCCTGTAGAGAAAAACTGTTTTTTGAACATTTTTGTCTTTTGGTTTTGCATTTTACATTCAAATGTTTCTTTACACCAAATCGCAAAACGGTGCGGCACCGTTTTATTGACTGCCTCTCGTCATGGGGAAAACCCTTGCCGCAGCCTGCTAACACACACACACACACACACACACGCTCACAGAAACACACATGCACACACCACCCCCAGACACTAATAATAACTTTCAACCCAGCTAGCGGTGCCAGGATGTTTTGGTTAGTGTGCATGTGTGTGCAAATGTGTGTGTCTGTGTGTATGTGCGCCTAGAAGACTTCTGGTCTGTATTACCACAGGACATGCCAATTCTTTGAATCAGGCTGCTCTGTAGCTTAAAGCTTCCCAAAGCAAGAGGGAAAGGGAGGTAGAAAGAGAGAGGTGAATGGAGAAAAAAATGGTTAAAAAAGAAAACAAAAATGAACATAAAAAGACCCACACGACTGTGAATTTATGGACTGCCAGCACATATAATAATTATGTTTCCTTCTAATAATTAAATACATGTATTTATGCAGAGAGACATTTTGTCACTCAGAGATGTGTTTTCTTAGGATGCTACTTTTGGTTAATTATATGAGTGTATACGTGTGTGTGCGTGTGTGTGTGTGTGCGCGCGCACGGGTTTCCCTGCTCCTGCTGTAAAGCTGCCAGAAAGCCAGACTCGCCTGGTGATCCCAGCTGTAAACATCCTGGGGGCAAACAACAGACAGCCGCTTTCAGCGCACTCACCAGAAAACATGTCTGCCGTACTGTTTGTGCGTGCGTACATGCGCGACTCATGTGCGCTCGTGTGCTCGCTCCTGGGGCTGCGACATGGTGGCAGGGCTCTAAATGGAAACAGGTCGGTTTGCGGCTTTCATTCCAGCAGACGATGCTCTGTGATGGGACACCGTGTGAATGTTTCTGCCCTCTACTTTGCTTTTGTGTACTTGAGTGGGAGAGGGAGTTCAAAATGGCACTCTGTGGCTTCGCTTTATCAAAGACAGGCGGGCTGGAAGACAAACTGCGGCCCCAGCGAAGGTAGAAAAGAAAACATAATGGAAAAACGAATCAGGGGGTCTAGCTAAACTTAAAATGTTTCACATGACGTAACCTACAAACACTAAAGCCGCAAACAAATTTCTGTCTTATTTTTGTGGGGGAGCTATACAAAGACTTGTAAAAATGGCAAATAGACAATGACAGAGTGGCTGTTCGTTCAGCGTTTTTGTACGGCGGCTTCCTGCCTCTCAGCACATTACGTGGTCATTTGAGGTAAAGCAGCCACCAGTTGATGCAGGGATGGTAGTAATTGCACATTTTGGTCAGGAGTGCAGTGCGACGTTGAGGGGGTTTCTGTGTGTTTTAGTTATCTTTCTAAGTAAATGTTCATTTTTTTCCTGTGTGGTTGAACTTTTTCTGGCTGCAGCTCTTAGATCTTTCTCAGTTTTGCAGAAAAAGTAAACAAGTCAAGAATGCCAGGCACACAGCAATTATATTTATATGAGTGTAATTCTGTAGGTCAACATGGGATTTCCCAGTTTGTGAAGAAATAGTTTGTTTGTTTAATTTGTATGACTGTTTAATGTGTGTGTAACTTGCTTGAGAAAAGAAAAATAGAAACAGCATCAAATAGGTACCCAAAAGGTCTTTATTGCAGATATTTTAAACTTTTATTTACAATTTTACCCTCATCAGATTTCACTCTTTGTTCAGTGTAAAAAAAATTAAACAATGCAAATACTTATACAGAAACAAAATAATTGGTACTTAGGCATCTGTCACTCTTAAATCCAGTGTAGGCGAGGGCCACGGTTCTGTGGTGGAGCCTTTGGGTGCTTTATTTAGGCTTGTGCCTTGGCTTGTCCAGATAGATGAGTGGTGGTGCTGTGTGTTCCCACAACTTGATGTGCTTGTGCCTGCTGGTTGCCCCTCTGGAGCGTTCTTGCTCCCTCTCTTGGACATCGTAAGTGGACGCGTGCTTCCCCGGCCAGCCTAACCAATGTGCAGACTACTGTACAACCACTACTTCCTGAACAGGTAGTCTGAACACTGGGCAGGCGGGCTGGGCGGCTGAAGGATGCTTTTTGGAGAATGTTTGACTGACGCCACCACAGAGAGGCTCAGTATAAGAGTCACTCACGCACACCGTTTAAACTCTACTTACTGTGTATCCAGTGTCGGACTCTTGAGTCCAGGTCTTCCTGCTCTCACAGTCTCGCTGCTACAAAGTGCTGATCAGGCTAATTGTCCGAGCTGCAGGAGAAACAGTGTGTGAGGGACGGATGAAGGGGCCGGCTGGGAGCTGAAGGAGGAGGTGAAGGGGGAGGAGGAGAAGAGGTTAGACAGATGTGATGGCCACTGATTGGCAGATTCAACATTCAACATTCCCTCCTGTTTCCCACTGCAAGAAGCAGAGCAGAGAAATGTCTCTGAACAATGCAGAGAGATGTTGAAGAATATCAAATCCATTTAATAAATGGTGAAGATCTATTCATTAAATAATGAATATTGTGTTGGAAATCATAGGCCAAATTTTCATTTGTCCATTCATTTTTTAAACCTGAGATTTTTTTTTAATTGAAAAACACATAAAAAGTGCCATTTCCGTTCTTGGACTGTTTGCTGAAAATGAATTAAAGCACACAAATTCAGAGAGTTGAGCACAAATATGTAAAACACACAGAAGGGTCATACCCCTGTTTGCAGAGATTAGTCAAACCTAAACTTGGTTTGCCCCTGTTGACCCCTAGGCCAAGAATAAATAAATATTTCATGAGATTTTAAGCAGTTGAACAGACTTGTAAGAGGAAGCTATTCTAGAAAGATTAAAACACTCAAATGTCAGCACATTGGTTCGCTCATAATCTCTCTTGGTTAGAAACTAATCAGTAAATAGTTGTGGTCAGCTGAGATCATACAAAGTTGTAGCATACACCTCCCACTAAAGGCAGGAAAACGTAACCTTTCACCTCCTTTATACATGCCAAGCAGAAAAGAAATACTTCCTTGCGGAGAAAATACCTGCGACATGACAGTCTCCCTTCTTGTCTACGCATCTTGCTCTCTTCACTGATGTCTCTTCTTCTTGGCTGATGTTTGTTTTGTCTCCTTCTTTACTAGTTAGCCCCAATTCATCTCCTGTCATCCCCTCATTCAAGACTGCTGTAATGTTTAGGCAAAACCAGGCCGTCCAAACTCAGATGTAACTTCTGCGTAGTTTGAAATTACTTACTGAAGGCTTTCCGGAGCTAAAAAGCTGCTAGTAGCGAGCAAGGTGGACCGACTGGAGGCTCTACGTGGCAAAGGACTGGCCATCAAGTTTACTCTTCGAGAGACAGAAGGAGAAAAAGGAAGGAGAGAGAGAGAGGAGATATGGAGAGAGAAGGAGGAGGAGCTCGCCTGCCCCCCATTTTTCCTCTCCTCTCTTCTTCCTCTCTTCCCCTCCCTCTGTCTGGCTCCCCCCTCTCCTCCTTTTCTTTCTTTCCTTCTTTCTTTCTTCCCTGGCTCTTCAGGAGAAAGTGGAAGGTCAAAGGTGAACAGGAAGTGAGACGCTCTCATTTGGCGTGCGTGTTGTAAAAGTTTGGGAAGGGAGTGAAGGATTGGCTGCAGAGGGAGGGAACTTTTTAGTGGAAGCGTATGTGGGCAGATGGGAGGACGTCTGCGTTTGTGCGCTCACGTTTAGGCGTATATGTGTTCTGCATGTTCTTCTATCCCCCCCCAGTGTATGTGCACATCTCTACTTATGGTACATGTGAGTGTATATGTGGTTTTTGAGTGATGGGTGTGTGTGTAGGAGTGGGTCTGGATGAGAGTAGAGGCTCCATGGTCTTTGTAGCGAGGGCAGGAATGTCGGCGTTTTCTTGGCAAGCAGGAGGAAGCCTTGTAATAACTCCAGATGTGCAGCCCTGTGGTCTCCATCTCTCTCTTGCTCCCTCTGTTTTTACTTCTAAAGCTGATTTCCTCTCCCTGTCCGACTCGAATAAAGAGCCCTTTATGCAGCTCTGCAGCCTTCCCAACACACACACAGAGGGGGGGTGCTGGTGAAGGGTGACATACTACTGGTAAATCAGAACCAGAGCGAAAGAGGTCTGGTGTGTGTGTGTGTGTGTGTGTGTGTGTGTGTGTGTGTGTGTAGACGAGGAGGAAAAGCCTGTGTGATTCACAGTTGAGACATAAGTAGTCAAAGTTTGCCTTCTTCACCTTCTTTACTCACATACATGCACGCACACTTAAGTTTTTTTTTCTTACCTTTGGCAGACAGAAGTAATCAATGCTAGTGGTTCCAGGTGTATATATATATATATATATATATATGTATATATGAATATATGTGTGCGTGTGTGTGTGTGTGTGTGTGCAAGGGTGGCCAAGGCCGTGTGTTTGTTTTAGCTATGGTTTCTGAGCTCCAAGCTGAGCTCCAAATCAAAGCAGGCATGATCCCAGGGGAGACGAGTCAGCAGTACTGGGAGAGATGGAGGGAAAGTGAGAGAAAGGGAGAGCAAAGCGGTGATGAAAGAAGGAAGCGACATAAAAATGCGGGGCGAAAAAAGGAGGTATAATGATGCCCAGCGAGCTTCAAGGTAAATGAAAAATGTGGCGCAGAAACAAGAACGCTAGCAAAGAAAATGAAGGAAATCGGTCCTCATTACCGTTGCAGTTAAGTTTCTGGTGTTGGGATTGGACGGAGTGAATTTTAATGGATGGGTGGGGGGAGCGCTGCGGTCGCACCAACATTGTTTCCACTGTTTGGATGACCAGGCAGGCAGCTTCCTTTGCAAAGTCTTAGTCAGTAAAGCCAGAAATATTGAGAAAGTATGCACACACACACACACACACACGTTAATCCAGTGTTATCTAGGATTTAATGGTAATTTGTCTTTACATTAAACAGTGCTGATTAGTATTGTCATGAAAAACTTTAATTTTCTGATTATTCCTGTTTTTACTTTGGAGCTTTGTCAGTTTATGTGGGTGTAATTGTATCTTTCGAATGTTTTTTGCATCAGTGCAGTGAGGCTAAGTGTTGGAATGTCACATGTAGATTTATTTGAAATAGTGTTCACAGTATCATGCATGAAAAGCCTGTAAAAGCAGCCCCAGGATGTGATTTCATGTATTTTATGTGAGTGTCATCAATCGGCTAAGTCACATTGACGGCTACCAGCGTTTTCAGACAAGCGATAGCATGTCATGTTGCAGTTAGCCATGTTGGGTAAATCCAACCACATAATCATTTTGTTTTATGTCCTTTCTCCCTTATAATACCATATCAGTATTGATATTTTTGTTGAAATACAAAACCAAGAAACTTTCCAACATATTTCACATATTTTGACCATTATGTATTATCAACAAAGCAATCTAAGTATCAAAAGTAAAGGTTCTGCACAGACTTATGGATTTGTAAGCATATTGTAGTAAGCCAAAATTCAGCAAGTTTAAGTGCTTTACAATACATACAGTTTGGTAGTTTAGTGATTCCCAACCTTCTTGTGAAATTTTAAATACTTTTATCTTTTTTGGCTTGCACGTGTTACTTAAAATAAACAGTCTTGAGAAGTCTGGAGACATGTTAACAACACAGACATTTGCAGTCAGACAAATCCTATGTGTTTTTTTGTCACCAAGAGATGGTTACTTCAGCTGTAAAAAATTAACATTATGTAGAAAAAAACATAATCTTTCCCTCTAAAATGAGGTGGTGTAAAACCAAAGTGGCAAAAAATTGAAATAGAGCTTGTTTTTTCAGGGTCAGAGTTGGTTTTAACTAAGGCAAGCCAAACAAAAATGAACAAGTTGACTTCTCAGCCTGAGCTGCCTTTTTAAATGTCAAAGATTATCAGGTTCGGAGATAAAAGGGAAGTTAAAAAAAGTTAGAAAGAAAAGTGGTGTGAAATTTACTGCAGTTAATGAAAGCGAGCGAAAGAGAAAGGATGTAACTGAAAGATGTAATGGGCAAAATGCTGGAAAAACTGGTACCAGTGGTACCAAAACCCATAATGAACAAATTGCTGTGTCTCATTTTAAAAGAAAACATGAGAAAAAGGGGTTAGACGCTGTAAAAGAGAAACAAGAGATTAGTGAGGACCGCAGCATGTCAGAGGGAGCCGTGGAGGTACACAGGGTGGTTTGTGGATAATTCCAAGTTTATCCTGCCACCCTGATGAGATAAATGAGTAATATATGTTTTTTCTTGTTTTTGTAAATGATCATTTTTTTCCCCTCTTTTTATTGCTTTGTTGTTTCCCCACATTATCAAGGGAATATATTGTCAATACAGAAATCAGATTAGAGAAACAAAGTCTGCGTTTTGTTTCAAACAGATAGGAAACAAAAAAGAAAACACACTGGCGTGCATTTAATGTCTTTTGGCATGTTTTATATAACATGAGTGTGTATGTGTGTGTGTGTGTGTCTGAGTGTGTGTGTGTGTGAATGTGTCAGTGGTTTGTTAATTTGTGATGTGTATCTGAGACTCTGCAGGCTCTCTGCCTCCTTTGAGGAGGGATGACAAACATTTAAAGATTCCTGCTTGTGTTTAATAACACGTAACTCAGAGTTTTCATTTCTCTGCTTGTTTTGTAAGCCTTGCAGAACATTCTTATGTTGATTATGCATATATGTTTGTGTTTTTTTATACATTTTGTTTCATCCTAAGGTTTTCTTTCAATGTTTTCTATTGATGAATGACTTTTATATGATTTCATGAACAAGATATAACCGATAACATAACTGATATGATATTATCTTTAGCCTTGACATAAGAGTAAAATGTTTTGTTCAGGTTTTATGAGACTAGATTTACTGTAAATGTGTAAAGTAAGAGAAAAAAAACCCTCCCTAACCTTCAGTACTGCCCACCGTTGGCACAATCATGTCCTAAAAATACATTCAGGCCAAACACACCCTCTGTGTAGCTTGCAGAACAGTTTGATTTAGAAGTGCAAATTTTATATTCTGGCAGTCTGTTGTACTATAAAAAGTGCTCCAGTAGTTTATTTAGATCTTGCTTTATTTGGATCATGCAGTTCTGATGATGAAATGACCATGGTGTCTGTGTAAAACAAGATTAAGGTTAGGGATTAAGCTAAATCCCTCCTTGTTTTTCCTCTAATTTTGCATCTTTTACAGTAAAACCTCAAGTCATGACTCTAAATGAAATGTTTAAAATGGGGTCAAAAAAACTGTTAGCAAAGAGTTGCTCATGAAGCCTCTTGTGTGACTTGAAGCAAGTTTACATGTGTGAACGTTTTTCTTCAGCGTTTCCTGAAAGTGTCTGACATCACACATGTACCTCAGATGTAAGTGTTTAATTTTGTTGGAGCATCTTTTTTTTTTTTCTTTTTTGCACCCATCATTACATGTAATAATATTGTTTCACATGTGAAAATGTGAAACTGTTTACAGGTGTCATTTGTCATTCTGACACACATTTTACTTGCACACACCTAAGTAAGGATACATAAAGTCTCAACCGTGAGTTCACTTGACCTTTTTTTATTAGGAAATTTCAAGGAATTCAGAGACACTGAACACACGGGTTGACCAGAGCTTTTGCCCTCTCTCAGACAGCAGCCGTTAGACGCGTCGGGATTTTCGTGTGTTTATGTGGCTAGGGGGTTGCGGTGCCCCCCTCCCTCACTCTTGCACTCTTTGGTGGTCACCAGTGATTGATCACATGTCCCTTCTAGCCTCCAGGTTGTTACACTGACCCTCTGCAGAGGTAAACGCCAGAACAGATCATTAACTGCTTGACAATTAGCTGCTAAACAGGAAGGTATCACTGACGTGCCAGCCTGTGTTCAGCCGGACATACGACTGAATGTGTCATTGTCTGGTGGACACCACGTTTCCTCCCTCCACGAAGACATTTATTTGTGTTTGTGCTCGTTCCCACAGGAAAAGCAAAGCACAACACAAAGGCTGTCATGTTTTTAAGTGTGGGCAGAGTCAGCTGAAGGTTAACATTTAAGAAGAAAAAGACAAAGCAATAAAGATTCTTCCAGCCAAGCAAAGCATGTCATAAATTAAACTCTGATTTTTTTTTTCCACAGTAAGAAACCAGAGAATTTATGATTTTATCCCTGTGAAACTGTCCATTTCAGATTAGGTTTGTTTTCCTAACACATTTGTCTGTAGCTGACAGATGAGATAGAAAAACCGTTATGTCTGCAGTGTTATCAAGTAGCACTCTCCATGATGTATGAATAGAGAGCGCGGACACTGGCTGGCTGCCCAAGGTGATCTGTTATGAGCCTTATTGCACAACCTTTAAGCTCCATGAGTCATCAACAGCTGTGTGCTTTTACACATTGTCCCAGAATAGCTCCTCTCTAGCTGTTTTCGATCGTAATTCTCCTCGACTAAATAGTTTGCTGTTCCTGATTTTAAAAGATGGCCTCACTTTAAATAAAGTTCAAACGGTTTCAAGTCAAATTAAGTGTCCTCAGATGCTGTTCTTCAGACACGTATTACTCATCAAACCCAATTTTCGCTTGCATCAGTGGAATATTTGATTATAAAGAATCAGCAGCATCTCTATTTTCTACAGTTTTTCTTCTGGAAAAAAACTGTTATGCAAAGAAAAATGTTTTTACATTAGACAGTTTTGTAACAAACCTATTTACTAAAAGCTCTGCTGTATTAAATTGACTGAACTCTTGTAATTTGGCATTGAGTGTAGATGCTAAACAAGCTTTTCCACAAGTGCCTCAACCCCAACGAGACCCATCCTTCTTACGTCTTTCCCCATCCGCCTCGTGTAGGGCTCACAGAAATGCTCTCTGTGTTTAATTTTTTTTTTTTTTTTTGTAAAGACAGAACTCAATAGCGGAATGGTAGAAGAATGGAGGGAAAGAAAAATGGAGGGAGGTGAGGAGGAGGGTTGTGAAAATTGCCGTTGGCTGCCACCCAGGGCCCAGTCTTTGTGGTAATGAAGGGTTAGAAGCAGCGTTATTGCTCCCAGATGCCGTGCGGCTTCTCCGCAGCCCTTTGATGCATGGCCCAAGTCACCAGGACTTTTCTATCAGACTCCCATCAACATACACACTACCACACACACACACACACGTACATCTACACACACACTAGGACATGCAGCCTCTTAAAACAACATGGATGCTGTAAACGACTATCTGCATGGTTTTGCCCACCAAATTACTCATATTTGTTGCAAAGTGTTAATTGGATACTGTGTGTAAGAGCTCCATGTGTGTGTTTTTTTGGTGTATATACATACTGTTGTACTTCCGCGTGTGTGTGTGTGAGACAGGGAGAAAGGGAGAGGGAGGGGGGGCCGTTTTTCATCCACATTTTGGAAGAGCATTTGAGTCTCTGAGACGTTTCTTGGAGCGGTGAGCGAAGTGGTAAAGTGCCTTTATGAATCCAGAAGTGAACTTCCTTTGGCTTTTCATAATGAGCCTGCTATTACTCACAAGCAAAACAAAACCATGGAAAGTACTTTGCTCACACACTGCTCCAAACACCACAGGTTAAATACCAAGTGCACTGCCTTGGCTGTTGCATGTATGTGTGTGTGTGTGTGTGTGTGTGTGTATATGTATGCGAGTGAAGCAATGTTGCATGTGTAGAAGTTCAAACCAAAATAAGACCCATCACGCACACAGTTCAGGTGTAAAAGAAAAAATCCAATTCATTTACAAGCTGGGGTTGATATGAAAATCAGTCAAATCAATGGTTTTGCGCCATACGGGTGATACGTTTTTGTCAGCCCAGCGTCACCCTGGCTTCTCAAGAAAAGCCAATTGGATTATTCCATTGGCTTTTGGATTATTGCAGAAAATAATTTCTGTAGCAAACAAATACTTACACATTTGGTTTAACAAGATTGTATTCACCTTTAGCACAAATGTGATCAACAGAAGTAAAAAGCCAGGATCTCATGACTTTGAGGTCACCAATACTGAGCTTCGTAGCACACAATATGCATGTACAAAGACTATAAGAGTGTGAGTGTAAACATACCATCATGTCAAGATGAATTAGCGACTAGACTAGTTACTGTGTTTGGGATAATGATATTTTATGTCCCTCGTATCCTCTGTAGTCTCATTTTAGTCACCTGTTTGCATCCACTTTTTTCAAGACACATGAAAGTAGCTTCAGACACCATAAGTGAGGTTTCCACTGACACGAAAGTCCCTCAAGCTTGTGTTGACCACAAACCTTATTTCAAGCATCTAACCCATAACCTATTTAAGAAAACAACTGACTTCAAGACGAAGGAACCGGAAGTTCAAAAAAATGCTAACTTATTTCCAGGTTTTAAGAGTCATCCCTGTGGCACTCAGTGTAGGCGTATGAGAGGATTAGTGAAGAAGAGTGACATATTGTGTACCGAAAGGGGAAGAATGAGCAAAGATATCTTTAAAAGCTTAACATTCAGCATCCTAGATTAAACAGTTTGTAATTATAAAAGACTGTAAATTATGAAGGACATATTGTTTCAATTACCTCTTCGGGTAACCAGCAGAGCTCACCGTTGCCGTTTTTTTTTTTTTTTTTCAAAGGGACTGTTTCTTTGGTTGAAAAGTGCTTTTGATGAAAGTGCTTTTTGATGAAAGTGGGCTTGGCTGGTGGTGTGTACACTGTAACCTCAAGGCCCAGCCACACCCAGAGCATCTTTTGCTACTGTGTTTGTTTGACTTTGACTCATGGTTACATGACATAAGCAAAGTCACATTCACATACACCCAGCTGGCAGTCCGTTAGGTACACCTAGCTAAATGAACATGCAATAAATCTGACCTTTAAGGCGGTTTTATGGTTAGTTTTTGCTGAATCTCTTTTGAAAATGGGTTTGATTCATTTGTATCATCATTTTGAGATTGCTGAATTGTATTGTCTTACAATGATAATATAATACAGCATCACAACATGTGGATGAGGTCAGTTCCTGGTGTCCTGGCCCCTTTTTTGGCTTATAAAATACACTGAAAAATGAGTGTATGAGGAGGAGACAGACTCTGTAACCAATACTGTACAAAAGCTCCAAAAAGGGACAGTTGCACTTAATTAGCTTTTCTCTTTATGGCAGTTGTCATCTAACGTTAAGTTGCAATACTGCCACCTACCGTAACAAAGCGAAAACATAAAGAAACAAACTATGATTGAAGTTGCATGGATTATTTACGCAATGATAACATAAATGTATCATTGACACAACATCAGTATCTTATTTTCAAGGTTATAGAATCACAACTACCTTAGTCTAGTGCAAGTAGAATGCTGTTATATAGAGGTCAAATAAAGTGTGTGTGTTTGTGTAGTTCGTTTGTGTGTTTTTCATATAGCTTAGGCATGTCATGTGTGTGTGCTTGAGTTTGTTTTCTCATGTGTCCCTTTGTGTGTGCTTAATGTCTGAAATCTGTACGTTTGCCCGTTATTACTGGCTGGCTTTTATGGGAGCATATGGGAAAGCACTCAAGTCTCAAACTCCTCTCAACACACACACACACACACACACACACACACACACACACACACATAAAAACACACAAAAGCAAGTTGGGCTAATTTACAGAGAGAACCCTTTCAGAAGTGGGGAACCTGTATGTTATATTGCAAGTCTCTTCGTATACGTGTTGCCTTATTATTTGCTTCTTTTGTTAACAATTCTTCTTGTTCTTTGTGCACCAAACCTGATTCAATTCTCACACCATCACACCAATCCTTTCACACTTTCTCCTATTAATAACGTGTAGATAGTGGCTGTTATTGTTTCAATATCATCAGTTCATTACTTTGCCTTTCTGTGCGGCGCTGCAGTTCAGTTTCTCTGTACTTTCCCCACATCATGCACTCATATACTCGACAACCCCCACCCCTGCCCAACTCTCCTGACTGGATTTACTGGCCAGCGGAGAGGAAAATGTATGAATCAGTCCAAGGTTGCTCACTCCCAGGGAGAGGGAAAGCCAGAGAGCGAGGGAACAAGGGGAAAGTGGAAAAAAAAGATGAAGAGGGAGCAAGGAAAAGAAGGAAAACAACAGAGGAGAAATACCGAACAAACTAGAGACGGAGGACGGGGACCTCTTTGCCCTCAACGCCACAATAAATGATGATGTCAGCATCCAGCAGTCTGGGGCGTCTGCTTGTTTAGCTTTTTTCGTAAAGCACCTGGGTGTACCACTGCTGCCAAATGTGTGTGTGTTTGTGTGTGTGTGCAAGTAGGTTTTTACATGCATTTAGGGGATATGACCATTTGGCTGCACAGGTCATAAATCCTTTGATGAAGGAGTTTGGTCACACACACACACAACCCCCCATCTTACTCTCTCTCTTACACACACATGCACACACTGGGTTGGGCAGGGCAGAACCGTGGTTAGCTATCCAGATGGTTTTAAGGTTAGTTAGAGACTACGCTCAAAGGTGCTGTTTGCAACCAAAGCAGTGTGTGTATTTCTATGTATTTGTGTGTGTGTGTGTACGTGTGCATGTTCAGTGTATGTTTGTAGAAACTCACTCACCCTGTGCTATATATGGCTTCTGCAGATTTTATTGTCAATGGTAAAAGATTCACACACATTCAAATGCAGAAACTTTATTTTGTAACAGCAGACTGAAAGGTTTAACCACAACGTGCATGTGCGCGTGTGTGTGTGTGTGTGTGTGTGTGTGTGTGTGTGTGTGTATGCAAGAGAGAGAGAGAGAAATTGAGATAAAGAAGAAGAGAGAGTGCTGGCATGTGTCAGACTGAGCTGACTAACTTTGAGGTTTCCTGATTCATAAATAGTTGGATATCTGGATATCATATGTTGTGTGCAGATTTACAAGTACAAGAGACTTCTACACTGGAACGCAGTTTCTCCTGCCATGTGTGTGTGTTTCTCATTTGTTGGGGGGGGGGGGGGGGGGGGGGGGGGGGGGGGGGGGGGGGGGGGGGGGGGGGGGGGGGGGGGGGGGGGGG
>JAQNCA010000013.1:13532365-13544695 GCA_029783725.1 Acanthurus tractus
AAAAAAAAAAGAGACACAATATAATTAAGTTGCTCAATCAGTTTTATTCAGGAGAAGGGGAGAAAATATTACTCAAGGAAAAAAAAATCAGTAAGCTTCTGTCAGAAGCAGCCCTCGAACAAATCAGTTCTCTGAAAGATCCTTCATTTCCATCCAACACTCACTTCTATTTTACATTAAAACTGATTAGTTGAGACACTAACTTATTCCAAATAAATAGAATATTTTTCTCATTTTTAAGTCAACCTTTGTATTAAATCACAGCCAGTCAGTAACCGCCAACACCCCGACTTGGAGCTAACAGACATACACACAGTCCACACTGCCGGCAAACACGGCAGAGCAGCTTTTCTCCCACACACCAGGCATAATGAATATACAATATGTTACACAGTTACAGTATATACACCACCTCTTTTACAGTAAGGACAATAAATGTTTTCTCATTGCTATTTGCTCCAATCACACATAATATATTTAACAGTGAATTAGAAAGCATGGGAAGTCATTTTATCCACATTTCATTTATTTTACAAGCTCCAAAACAAAACTAAAAAGGATTTAATTCTTTATTTACCTTTTGGTCTGCTCACCCCCCCCGAAAAAAGAACAAAAGAAAAAGGATAATCATACTTGTGGCATGTTTCAAAAGAAACTAAAAAGTGACAGAATGCAGAAAGCCAGGAATTTTTAACAATCGAAAATGAGGGCAGCCACAACGTTTACTGACAAAGTGTTGTGGTTTAGGGTACACGCAGTGTTGTTCAGTTTGTAAAAAATAACACCAAGCACATATGGCCTCCACATACCTTACATTTTAATTACATTTGCCTCTTATTATAGGCATACAATAACAGAATTTGCACTAATGCATTCTATCCTGCTGTTTTTCATGATAAATACTAAGTGTGCAATCTAATAATTAATCAAATGTGTCCTCTTCCTCAAGGTAAACACAACAAAGAGGATCTTAAAATTCAAATAAACAACCAAATAAGAAGGTAAAAACACCTCCAAAAGTAGTCAGTGAAACTTTTTGTATAACTTACAGTGATACTGTCATGCCATTGCATATTAAAATCATGGAAAGACTCATGAAACCAGAGGCCTCTACCATCATATGATCTCAAATGGAAAAAATCGAGCTATAATAGCAAAGGTCTTAGTTATTAGTTTTAAAGGGAAAGATCTGCACAAAAATATCAGTCAATTTCTCCTCTGATCTACATTTGTAAATGTGAGCATCTCTCTCTTAAAGCCTGACACTTAGGACGTCTTTAAGAAAAGGGATGAGGTCAAATCAGATGTTGGGATCCAAACAATTTATTTACTTTAATGCCCAAAGGAGATTTACTCAAGTATTGCTGGCCAATGAAAGAGTAACAAAGTAAGAACAAATCTGACTTGTTTTGTTTCCAGTTGTTCATTTTCTCAAAATCTGATTGGTCCCTGTTTTGGGAATAACAAGTGAGCAATCTCATTCATTTCACCTTCTACTCATATATATATTTATATTTATAATATATATAAACACTTTCCTCCTTCATCCTCTGAGTGCAACACTGCACGCACACACACACACATCAACAACACACACTTTCAATCAAGATTTGCTTCTATTGGAACCCTCAGCTTGAGCAGGTGGCTTCATAGGATTCCCCTTTATTCTCTAGAGATTTAATTCAGCCCAGCAAAGAGGCTCTGTGGTAGAAACATCGTCTGTCCGAGCAGCCAGAGAGGACAGAGCTGAATGAGAAGCTTTGTACAGTTTTAGTGCAATCATACTTATATAATCTGATGAACCTCAACAAAAAAAGTACAATAGATGTGACTTCATCTGATGTGAAAATTGGTTTGGATGACACACAAACTCATCACATACACTCACACAGTCCAGTTGTAAAGGATTGCATTAATTCATCACTGATATGTGGACCTATAAGCAAACGTAACAGAACTAATAGTGTCGCTTTGTTTTGAACTTGAAGACCCCATGAAATAGAAGTCAGAGCTCAGATATTAAAGAATAACTAACACGGGAAAAAAAAAAAATGTACATATTTTCATGACTTGAGAGATGAGAGTGTGGACTGAGTTTGGGGATAAGATCAGTCAAATGCCTAACATCCAGAAAGATGCAACACCACACTTCCTGTAACTTCCTCAAGTAGCTGCACCTTGATATCTATCATGCTATTGGCAAAGATTAAGTAGAACAACTAGCAAAAATAATTATGTTGAAAGCAGCCCATTGCACTGCAAGCTCCAATATTTATTTCAATCAGAAGATGCCTTTTTCCGTTTTTACAGCAATTGACGAGGAAATAATGCCTTTATTATGACTTTGTTTTTCTTCATGGAGTCTTTGAATTGCATCTATCCGTCCAATGACTTATGAACCACCTCTTTGTTGATGGTGGCAACTTCTCTCTGTCTTACAGGATGTTTGACATCACAACACAAACATTTCACATTTATTATTATCATTTCCTACTGTACAAACATGCCACTTGTTTTCAGTGTTTGGAGGAAAAGCATGTTGTAGAGAAAAGGTAGATTGAGGAACAGTACCACTCAGCAAAACCTGCCTCTTCCTTCCTGAACCTGATCATGTAACTAGCGAGCTCTTGACTTTCACACAGAACAGCACCTGCAGTACAAGAGCCATCATGTGCACAAAGTTTCTTTACTGACTTTTCTTATATCTCATTCTTCATCTATTCTCCTCTTCCCCCCTCCCTTTCATCATCATCATCAGTTGTCCTCACATTTCATCTTTGCACAAACATACAGGTTAGTACATTCAAACGTGATGCTCTTTTTTTTTGGCATTTTGTACACTGTATTGTATAAACAGATTTGAACTAAAATAAAGTTGCACACAAACAGGCTGCTCACTGTTGACAGCTCTTTAAGTACTTTTTTTTCACAGAGGGGGCATAATATACGACCCCCTTATTGCACTTATGTGTAAGACAGGAAACAAGAGGAAGGAATGGGGATTAAAAAATGTGGTTCAGGAGAATAATCAGATTGCAATGAGGAATACTGATTATCTGTTCTCTGGGAAGAGCATTGTAGACAAAGAAAAACCTAAAACAGAAACAACAAATAGAAAATAATAGTTTTAACTGTGCACATATTAGTGCAAACAACAGAACAGAGAGGGGGCGTTTTTATGTAATTGGGTCAAAGACATTCACATATCCATGACCAATTATGCAAGTGTTTGTAAATATGATAAATAAGCTACAAATAAGGTGATCTCCTCAGAATTCAAGACATATCTTATATCCCACACACACATACATACAGAACAGCCTCTGTCACAACCACACCTCACACCACCAAGATCTTGACCTCATCCTGTTCATCAGGCCGGTAGAAGAAGGGGATGCAGGGATTCTCTCCAAGGAAGGGGGGTGATCTCTGCGCCCCCTGGGGGTTCTGGATCTCCTGGAGCAGCTGCATGATTTGCTGGGCTGTGCCATCCTCTGTGGGTCCCAGAGGCTTGGAGTCAGTCTGGGCTGACCCTGTTGTAAGTGTTTGGGACGAGGGAGCTTCCAGGCTTGTAGTCGGCTCTGACAGAGGAATGACCTCCATGGCTTCTGCAGCAGAGACAGAAAAAGAGATAAATACATTAAATATAAAACTGATATTAACTCTTAAAACAAGGGCAAACAGGATTTGAATTTATTCTGAACGTTTACTCATTGAAAAGCAAAAAGAAAAAATATCAGCACTGTTGGTTGTGCCTACCTGCTCCACTGACAGCATTAAGCTCTGGGTGTGTGTGTGCTTGGTGCTGTGGGTGAGTGTGATCCTGCTGAACAGGAAGCAGGTCTGGGTTCACTGTGCCACCACCAGCTACAACTCCAGAGTAGCGGCTGTACCAGTCGTTTCTCTCAGCCACCAGCCTCATCACCAGGTCCTGCAGCTCTGCCAGCTTCGCCTGACAGAAGGAGACACGACAGCAAGAATGCAAAGAGAAAAAACATCAGCTGGGCAGATGAAACTGTCTTAGCTTTTATTTGAATGTGTTTTGCGATGACGTAATTCCTTTGAGTGAATATCAGCATATGTCTGAGACTTGTTGGTTATTGTATAAATTTCTTGAGGCAGATTTCTTGAAAAAGTAGCCGATGAACGGCTACACCTTCACTTTGGAGACTTTTCCAGAACCATTTTTTTCCATTGATCGCCCATCCCGCATGACATTTTGCAATGGTCCAGGAGTGTACTTGTAATTACAGTGACAATGAGGTTAAAGTGTGTCATGTTTGCTTTAATTTTGCTGTCCAAAATAGATTTTGGATTTCTACATCCATGAAGATCGGTCTTTTTTTAAATCTTAACAGACTTGGAATGTCATTGAGAAAGAAAAATGAGAAAGAAAAAATAAACATGCAGACATACAGTGCATTTTATTGCACTTAACTGGACTACACGGATTGTTATTGTTTTTGTAAAAAAGTTCAGTACCTTCATCTCCTCCTTGTCTTGGGCCAGCATGCTGATGTACTGCTCTTTCTCATGGTGTTTCTGCTTCATGATGGCCCGCTGGCTCTGGTACAGAGCTATGTACTCCCCTGCAAAGACATACAGAGAACACAACAGAAATTTATGCAATGAATGGGGTTGTTTTTAAGGTACTAAAACCAACACAGCATCTGCATCCAATACTGCCTAAATGCACTGGCTATGAATCAGTACTCTCTATTGTCAGTTACACAAAGTAAGGCATTGGAATCAGTATTAAGAAGGTAAATATGGTATCGGAACATCTCTAATGATAAGGATTTTTCCTATCTTTCTGACATCATGAAGATTTTACACCAAATAAAACCATTATTGTAAATTAAGTCATATAAAAATATCCTGCTGATTCACCTATAGTGTCCGTCTCTCCAGACAGCTGGATGCAGCGATGCTCCAGCTCCTCCACCCTCTCCTTCAGGTCAGCTTTCTCTTGCATGAGGGAGGTGAAACGCTGCTGCAGCTTTTCCATGGCAGCTTGCAGAGCCTGATGAACTTCTACTGGCACACCTCCTTCTGGGTAGAGGAGAGTAAAGTATATAGCTGATTAATATAATGCATCACATATCGTTTTACAATCAAAATGATCAGCATTCATTTCAGAATTAATTAAGGCTTTATTCTATTCATTGTAAAAACACTGAAGCAGTTCCCCCCCCCAAAACAAACCACCCAGTCATGCTCACCTGAATGCTCGTGACTGTGATCACAGTGACTGTGTTGGCCCTGAGAGTGATCATGCTCGTGCTGCTGGTCGTGGACATGTTTGTGGCTGTGGTGTTGGTTCTCAAGGCTGAGGGCCAATGCAGTCTGGTGCCGCGCTGCCATGTGGAGCCTGTGCTCTTCATCCAGTTGCCTTCTGGCTTCGTCCCTCTCTGCCTCCAACTGAGCCAAAGCTCCTCGAATAAACTCCTCCTGCAGTGATGGGAGCATGAAGGTGGTGGTGAGGATAGTTGGAGTGGATAAAAAGTTTTTTTTTTTCCTGTATAAAAATGAGTAACAGCACTGGATGTATCAAAGTAAATGTCAACTGCAGACTTTATTTTGGCATTTGTGTGTCTTTAACTGAGGAAGGACATTCATCACCCTCCTTACCATCTCCTTTTGGCTCTCAAAGTCTTCTGGGATTACTATTGAGGAGGACTTGTTTGGGTTCTCTTGCAGAGACTGGCTTTCCACTCCATCACCTAAATGGCATAATGACAGAATGGAACTGTTTGTTTTTTCTTAAGTAAGTGATCTTTGAGACAATCATTTCTTTCAGGTGGTGCAAGAGTCATCCACACTACTACCATCACTTTGAGACTTTTTGAAACCATGCTGACCCCCTTTCAGTTTGATAACACAGGGGCTTCGTTGTGTAACTCCAAATCTATGTTTTTAGTCACCGTGGCTGCCTACTGTGATATATTCATTAACAGTTTCCCTTTGCTGTCTGTCTCAGCAAAGAAATCTCATCTTGCTTTTCCTCATTGCTTTTCTTTCTTCTCTGTATTTTTTTCCTGCAACTAAGCAACCAACCTCATGCGTTCTGTTTACAACAGTCTGTGTCAAGTGGTCATGTGATATACATGCTAACAGGCATTAGTACTGACTGTGATTATTTCTGAAGCTGTGCTAAAATACTTGACTGAATGGTGATTGATTTAGTTTTAAACAGAAATGTAGTACTGTGGATGTAGCCTGAAACTGCTGGCAGCTTTGTTACTAGAAGGCATAAGATGCTTTCGATCAATGACACTGTGCCCTTGTTCCTTGTGAAAGACTACAGCTTTCTATGCTTAATTGCTATCAAAATAAGCAATATGAAACAAATAAGCCATTCTGGTTTTGAAAACTGGCCACATATTTCGACAAAGAATTTTAAAAGAAAACAGACCCACAAAAAAAAAAATTATATAAAGAATTTGGACAATAACAGCAAAAAAAACAAAGGGGCAAAAAGCACCAGTGTACCAGCAACAGATAAATCTTACCTTGGTCTCTGGATGATGACCCAAGAACTGAGCTGTTGAGCAGTTCCTTCACTTCAGACTTCAGCTGCTCGTTGTCTCTGACTAACATCTCCAAATGATCCTGTAGGGGGAGACAGAGTGTCTTCAAAACAATGAAAGACTAGTCCATGTTTAAAGGAGTCCAATAGGTAAAATACTATAAACAGTGTATAAAAAACTAACTCAAAAGCTTTTGAAAACATGGTCAACATTTTCTTAAGGCACAAAATCTACTGCACTTAATAAAAATATAAGAACAGACTGAATTCTAAAATTTTTTTCTAGCATCAGCAAAGGTAATGTAAACACGGTCTTATTCTTGAAATACAAACCTGCGCTTGTTTGAGCTGATTCTGACTGATCTCTAGTTGCACGCGGCCCTGGCTTTCATCATGCTGCAGCCGGTCCATGAGCTGGATCTGCTGCAGATACTGGTGGTGGAGCTGTTCTCTCTCTGATGCCAGGGTTTGGTAGCCAGCACAGTACTGCTGCAGATGGGCCACTATTTGGTCCCTCTGCTCCATCAGACCATGAGTCTCATTACTTTTCAATTCAAACTGGAGCCGAGGAAACAGCGAGAAAAAAAGTTGTATTAAAGGGTAGCAAAAAAAAAAAAGCACTAACACCTTATATTTTAAAAGAAAACAACATTTTGTCTGTTTCTGGATGTTATTATCACAGCTTGCTTGAATGTGTTAAAGCAAAATAATGTGCATGGCAGACAATGGATTAATATTAAATGCTGACAGGAAAAGTACAAAAACTGTCAAACCCTTCAACAAAAAATAAATCAGCAGACCTCCAGCTGTGCTTTTTTGGAGAGCTTGTGACCATACCTGCTCCTTAACATTGTGCAGTTCCTCTTGCAGTTCACCCATTCTGCGAGCCAGCTCCTTTTTCACATGTTGCTCTGACTGGATGGCAGTGGTCAGCTCCATGTTCTCATTAGTCTGTACAAATGAAAAAGAAATTGGCTTACAGACAGCAGCAACCAGCCCTCTGATGTAACACTTGTTGGGAATGTGCCATCCTAATTTTAAGTTCTTGTTTACTTATTGCTATAGAGACACGATTCATACCTCAGTAAAACAATCACATAACAAAGATGTGAAAAAAATACAAGAAAATAAAGAAGATAAGCCAATATATATATATATATATATATATATATATATATATATAACTCCACCTTCAAAATGTGTATTAAAGTACAGACAGTAGGGCTACAAGATGTTTCAGCCTCACCAGTTTGACAAAACCGTTCTGTAGCTCAGCCAGCTGGTCCTTCAGCGTTCGGTTCTGGGTGAGAGCACGGCTGATCGTTGCCTTATCTGACTGAACATCCTCCAACATGCGCCGGCGGTCCTCTTCCTCCTGGACATGACTCTCCACCTGCCGCTCCAGCTCCCCAAGACGTGTCTCCTGCTCCGCACACAGGCGGCTCAGCTGCTCGTTATCTCGCAGCTGGGGGAAATATTACAGAGGCTAATTAGAAAACTTCAAACCTGAAGTACTAACAATCTCTGAGATTTTATGTAAGCAGCAGATCAAATGGTGTAACCTTCAAATGTTTGGCAGAATGATCATTATAATACTCTGTACCACAAAAAACTATTATAATTAATTGTGTTAAAAAATATAATTGAAAAGCCAAAGCATTTATCACGGTTGTGTTTACCTGTGCCTGGTACTGTGCAGTAAATGCATCTTTCTCCTGTTGTAAAGTGTTAAGGGCCTCCTGCAGAGCCACCTCGTTCTCTGATGGACCTGAGGACTGAGGTTCTGCATTATCCTGAGCCTCTCTCTCCTGGGACAATGATGCTGGAGGAAAAGAAAAAAAAAAGGATGACCATTATCTAGTTAAATAATTTTTTGGGTGAGAGAAAAACACTCGAATAAGGTAGCTGAGTCAGAGTGCACTTCATATTTATAGTATAGTAAAGGTTTGAAGATTATACAGAACTAAATATACCAATATACCAAATTATCACATTCAGCTTCTAAATTTCCACATTACTACTTGACAAAAAAAGAGAGAAAACATTGCAGTGGCATTAATTCTGCTTTGGAGGGCACATATCAATTTGTGTGCTCCAGTCTTCTTTCCCTCCCTTTATATTTGCTCTCCTTGATGCCAAAAGCTTTAATTGGGTGAACATTGCTGTAAGATAAAGGGAGCTCATTCCGTTACTTATACTGTTGTCAGGAAATGAGACGGCATATTCACTCGAGGTGTTAATCACATTTAAGAAGGAGTAGCAGAAAAACCAATAAAAAGAAAAAACACTAGACAGGGAAAGTATGAATCTCTTACCTGCAGCATTTTTCAGATCTGCAATACTGGCCTCCAGTTCGTGGACTCGGCTGATGTTTCTGTCCCTCTCTTCTGCAACCAAAGCGACCTGCACGGACACAAAAATTGATACAGATATTAGTTTTGTAACTTTAGTCAACAAGAATGTCTATGCTGATTGTACTGCATAGCTTACCTGTGTTAGCAGCTGTTCTGTTTTGTCCTTCCACACACGGCCCTCCTCCTGGATCTGCTCTGCATAACAGTTCCTCTCCGTCTGCAGCTGGGCAATGGACTCTGACAGCTACAACAACAAAAACATCAAAAGGCAAATGGTGTTAACAAAACAACACTTTCTGGTCTTCAAAAAAATTGATTGTTTGCAATGATTACGAATAAAATAATCAAACATGGAAAGGGAGGGGAAAGGTAGATCATATTTAATGCAGATGCACAGGAAAGTTGTAATAACTATGTCTCTACAGAGAAAATGATTGCAGGGACACTAGCGAGGAGATTTACAGCGGAATAAAATAACAGTATATGAGCCACAGGTTTTAGAATAAATAACAAAACACTGTGCACCACCTCAAAATGTTTTAAATGAAAATGAACACAGACAGGCACTTGTATAACACACATGCAGATATCTGTAAGAGAAAGGTCCTTTTACACAGACCTGGCGGTTCTGTGCCTCCAGCTGCTGCTTTTCTTCCAGCAGTAACTGGACCTGCTGGTTGGCACTGGTGGGATCAGACTGATTGGAGCACTAGAGAGAAATAAAAAGGACAAACGCTAGTTTAAATACTAGCAATGTATGAAAAGATGCAAACTGGTTGTAAAAATGATCCCCTAACTTTTATAGATATTGAGAGAAAGATTAGTTTAAATATGAAGCTGTGTCTTAACGCACCTGTTGCAACATGAGGTCAGCTATCTCAAGTCTCTTGCGTAGATCTTCCAGCTCCAGCCTCATTGCTCCGTTCTCCTGTGTATTCAGCTTCAGCTGCTCTGACAGCTCGGAGTTTTGCTGCTTCGACTCCTCACTCAGATTGCTGCAGACACACACAAATATGCAGAGATGGTTTATCATTTTCTTACCTACCAGCTTCTAACAGGACTTGACAGGATTTGCTCATGCCATCTGTTGCACTCATACAGATTGGTGACCTCTAAATACCATCATTAATGTCAAGTTTTTGCTGTAGAAATGTTGAAATACATTTTCTTGTGCATGCTCATTGAAGTGACTTACTTGAGTCTAAACATCTCTAGCCTCAGGTTGTCTCTCTCCTTTTCAAGCTCTTTGTTGTGCTGGAGACAAAAGGGTTATTTTTTAATACACACAAAAAGACACTTAGTCAGCATGGCAAAAACATCTCTGGAAATATGAACCAGAATGAAGGTATAAGATCTAGTGTGTGTTTTGCATGTGGTTAGCTGCTTATCTGCACTGTTTGCATGCAGTTAATTTTAATTTTAAGCATGTTTGTCATTAATATATTTGCAGCATTTGCATTGCACATCTCCCAATGAATTCCTTTTATGAGGTGTGATGATTGCTTGGTCTTCTACCTTTTCAAACTGTTTCTGCTGTGTTGAGACAGAAGAAAGAGTTCTCTCCAGCTCAGATACTCTCTGCTTTGTTGCCTGCAGACGGTTATTTAACTCCTCTGTCTCAGCTACACACAAAGAGAGAGGCACACATATAAGAAAAAAACTGCCAACTAAGTAATGTAGGGATAAGGTTTTGCCATGAGGATAACTATGAAACACACACACACCTGTTTTCTGCCGCGCAGCCTGTTGTGTGTATTGTAGTGCTGTTTGTAGCTCGGATTTCTCTGATACCAGTATACCAATGGTCTGGATGTGAACCTGGATAGACAAACCAAGAGCACAGCTTTAAATGGGACTGCATAACGTCAACCGACTTCATATCAAGTCGCTCATTAAATCACAACATGGACTCGTTTCAGAGTAATTACACTCAGTTTTTTAGCCTTGCTACCCAGACTGCACAATTTATTCTCGTCAGGGTGAGTGGTCAGGCAAAGCAGGGTTGGAATGGTGAGGGAGTGGTCTCAGATCACATTTCTATCCAGTTTATACTAGGGAGATACCATGGACTCTGATGTTACACACTGCTACATAACATGACTCTACGATGAAGGTTATCTATTATATTTTTCTTCATCATGTTTCAGAAACTTTAAAAAATACATTAAAAAAATGTGTTCAGTTAAGTTAAAAGATATGGACATTACCTGTAGTTGCTCCCGCATGGCTCCTTGCTCTCTTGCAAATCTCTGTTCAAATTCTTTTCGCTCCTGTAGGATGAAAACAATACCAAAGCTCATGAATGATCAGGAAGGAAGTGTGAAAATTTTGTAGACAGGAAAACTGTAGAGAGACAGTACAAAGGACAGAAAGAGAGAGAGAGAGAGAGAGAGAGAGAGAGAGAGAATAAAAAACAATTTACCTTTTGTAACTGATCTGAGAGTCCCTGAGATTGTTGTGCCTGTTGGACCAACAGAATATAAATTTAAGTACAGAAAGATCAACGTAAGCTTAATGAGGAAGACTTTATCTGCATGCTAGACAGGACAGGGGTAGTGCAAAGAATTAAAACGAATAACACTTCCTGTTATCTTTGTCAAATCAGCCTTTTGTGACAGTTGAAGCTCTAAGTTTATTGCTGTAAAGGTTCTAAAGAAAACCACTTTAAATCAGGCATCTACCATCAAGTTATGATAGTTCTGAACTGTTTTCCCAAATGCTCCCCGTGAAGTGGTAATATTAAGTAAAAATGTATTTTAGTCAACCTAAGTGAAAGATAAATAAACAACATGAAAAACATGCATGATTATTTTCAAGTGTGTTACTCAAGATTACATGCAAATCAATATTGTTCATGCATTAATGTGGTAATTGTGGGATGGCTGGAAAGGGGTTTCTCCAATCACACAAATGTGTACACACATATAGGCATACACACACAGCTTCTTACCAGCTGGTCTAGCTTGGTATTGAGCTGAGAGTTTGTTAGATTGCTGGACTCCAGGGCAGCTGCCAGCTCCTGGTTCCGACTCTATCACGTGCACACATGCATCCGGGATAGGGAAAAAGAAAAAAAGAAAAAAAAGACAGGGATAAAGTGCAGTGGCAAAAGACAAACAAAGAACATGTGGAAGAAGGAGACAGTATTGAAATATGATTTATTACCATGGAGGTAAACAAAAGCACCTTAACAAGTAGTGCAAAATTATGCTTTAATAAGTGAGAGGTATGCAAACAACTTAAGTAAAAGATGATTGCTAAACTGATTAATGGAACCAGTTTCAAGTTGGTGGATTACCGATTACTGATGTGATCATTATCAACTGTTTGATCATCATTTGAAAGACGAGGAGGGGATTCACATGAACTTAATTTCTCCAGGCATTAGTGTGTTTATGTACTTTTTCTTTTAGCCTTCACAAGAGAGATATTTTAACAAAGTTTAAT
>JAQNCA010000013.1:13570507-13589438 GCA_029783725.1 Acanthurus tractus
TGTAATATTTTAAAGACAGTATTTAAAAACAATAATGGCTATTTTAAAGATGTTTTCAGGCTACCAGTAACTCTCAGCTAAACCCCCAAAGCCTATTTCACTGGCTGCACAGCAAACACGTATTTACTAGATATGCTGTTTTGCTAAATATGAAAGTTAGCTTTCATTTGCAAAGTGAATTTGCGCCAGCCTGTGGTTACATATAGGAACTGTAAGGACTTCCGAAAAAAACAGGAGCTTTTTACACTTGGGATACTCGAGATACATTTTTACAGTTCTTCTTTGAAATCTAAAATACACCCTCATATAACTCATTTAAAGTAATTATACACTTTCTTGCCACTTTTGAAACAAATCAACGTTTTAAAAGCATGCACTAGGTGCATTTTAGATGTGGTTGTAACCTACAGAATATGTGAATTTTTTTCTTCCCATTTGTTACTTCTATTAGGAGATACTACAGTAGTTGTCCAAATAAGTTCAGTATGATCATCTGCAGGGAAATATGCTGACAGTTTACGCCTAAGAAAGGCACTTCATTATATGTCCAGCAGGTTGCGCCATTGCCTTTTCTTAAAACTTCAAACACTGGACCTCATGTCCCTTGAACAGACTAGGACATGTTATTAATCTAAATATGTTTTTGAAGGCAATGTCTCATGTATCTGTGTCTTGATAATATTTTGAAAAGTAGGATAATTCATGAACAATTTTAATAAACTTAATTTATAAAACAGACTAAACACAGTTAAAAAAGCCACCGAAACATCATACAGCACAAAGGTATGTTGTTCCACATGCATCCATTTTATGTAAGAAATCAAAGTTCATAAATCAATTTTTTCAGGTAGGAGCATTCTTGTTATTGATATTTGATAAATGCGAAAGGCAGTCTTTGTAAACAACACTGAAGTATTTCATTTGCTCTCACTAAGGTTTCCTTTAATTGCTGCATCAGAAAAGAGAAAAACAAATCAATATCGGGCAGGAAAAGAGAGCTACTTTGAGTGCAATGATATACTTAGAGGCAGATACAAAATATGGAACACAGGATGATAAAAACTAATAGATCTCTAAGAATCTGTCACAGAATATGCTAAACATGAGCAAAGTCACGTACATCCTGCATAGACAGCAGTTTTTAATAGACGGTCAAAGCTGAATGAATAAATTTTGATCAGTTAAACCTCCTAAACAAATTAATGAGTAAAGAATGAGTGAGAATTAGTTTCTGACTGTGTATAGGGTTTCAATATCGAGAAGTAGTGTAACATTAATATCATTCAGGGTGTTTGTCTCCTTGATTGTTTGTATTGTATGCTACCCCATGCATAGATTGGTGCTGAATAGGAAATAGATTAGTGCAGCTGGAAAGAATTAAAGACAGATAAAAAACCTGATAGGCAGAAAATTGGTTTTACATCACAGTAAGGCTAACTTTTCAGTATGCCTTCTTTTTTATTCACTGAAGATCTAGGACAGAGATCCGACAAATACACGAAAAAAGGCTGCTTCATGCAACAGTATTTACAGAATAGAGAGTAAATGATTTGTCATTTGAGCTAGTTAATGCTTTCAAGTTATTTGTACTCACTCTTTGTATTTGCTGAAGCACATTTATCGATGGCTGCAGTCATAAGTGCAAACAACCTGTGGTTTAGGAAGCGAATCCAATCTAGATGCTGGCAGTGTGACATTTATCCTATGTTTAAGTGGCAGGTCAAGGGAAGCTTAATTTATTGTTGATAAGGTCACTGCAGTTTTTGTCTGTAAAATCTAAATCTGCAATATAACTTGTGACTAGCTGTCAAAAAGATAAACTGGAATAAAAAGTGCAATATTTGAAATACAAAATAAAGTGAAGTACTCATACCAGAAAATCAAAATACTCAAGCACTTCAAACTTAAAGTTTAACTTGAGTTATTTTAAGTGTTTTAATGGATTTTTATGTATCTACTTTTATTATGCTGAAGAGCCCTCAAGGACGTAATGGATGTCTTCACAAATTATACTACTCCAAGAGCTGGAGCAAAGTGTGCTGCACTACAATACTGAATAGTTAGTAATTCACTGTGACATATCAAATAAACATGACAGGATCACTGAGATTGAACTCATAAGCTATGAAGCTGATGTTTTTCTATACACCTGGGAGATTTACAGCATCTCTGTAAGTCGGTCTGCAAGCTTGACCACCTTGAAGCCATTCAACCTGAGTCTCATAAAACAATGTAATTCTGAAATGGATTACAGATTTGTGGGGTTGTTTGGATGAAGATATTAAAAATTCAGAACACATGACAATATTTCAAGACAGGAAGCAAAACACTGCTGAAAGAAATTTGATGTGAAAAGCAGGTATTTTTTATTATTGAGAAGTACCCCTTTATTGGTGTCAGTCTAGATAGATTTGTGCACTGAGGTGATGAGAAATGGATTGTAGAATAAGCACACCTTTTACCATAGATGGCACTATAACTCACAACGGTTGAGAGAGAAAGTAATGTCCTTTTAAACTACTGTTCTAGCTACTGCTGACTACTGCTACAGACAGATTCTACCATTTCTCAACTTTAAGAACCTCAGTATTTTTTTGCTTTTGGGGTTATAACTGGAACTCACAAAAAGAAGTAAATGTCTTTTTGTAATTAAATAGGGCTGCAATTAGGTAATGTTTGATTATTAATCCTTTTTCTAATGACATTTACAAAATGTCAGAAAAGAGTAAAAACTTCCTATCTGAAAGGAGCCCTCTATAACCTCACTGTCTTTATTCTTATTTGATCCATAGTTAAACATTTGTCCTGCACCTTGTCAGTCAGTGACTCAAATTCTGATCTTTCTTGATTGTCACTTGTTGTATATTTACTAGACTTCACTCACTTAATTGATTAGACAGCCATACGCTGTGGTCTGCTAGCACCAGGTGCTCAGCTGTCCCCTGTGGCAATCTGGACATCTCTGCACACAGCCTCCTCTCTTCTCCCCCCACATTCACCTTCAGTCAAAACTTCACAGTCATTCCCAATCTTCCAGCGCAAATTGAAAAATCATCTCTTCGAGGAACATGTCCTGCTCTCCTCGACTTATCTCTGCTATCTTAATTAAGTCTCCCTCGCCTCTCCCTTCCTGCTATGGTTGCACCTGATATTGCCCCTTCTACACTTCTCTGCCAAACTGTACGCCTTTACATTGCACTTCCTTATCATGTCTGAGTCTAATAGTCACACATGTATGTTTGCTGTATGTACATTTTATCTTCAGGCCACTATGATTCTGACCCACAACTTGTTGCTTTTGATATTGGCTGTTCAGAGGCTATTGCTGCTTGTGAAGGGCAAACAGAAGCTCTTAGTTCGAAAAAACATTTGCATATTTATAAAAACTGAGCTAACTGTTTCTCATTTAGCACCTGGCTGTGTGGAAATTTAAAGCTAGATAAAACATGTAGATAACATTTAACATTTAAATCTCAATTTTGTATGCAACACAGCACATGCTTTCATGTATACAAGTTTGTTTGTTTTTTTTGGGGCAGTGAGTATTAACATGTTGACATGATGTGCCATGCTGTGATAACTCATTTGGTGTACAATTATGTTTAGAGAGTTATGGACCTTTAAGAAGGTAGTGCCACCTCTACCCTTAAATGAGACACATGATAATGGTGGTATTGCAAGCATATTAAGATAGTAAGAAGGCACACAGCGAGGCTCAGACTGGGGTGAGCTTAAATAGAAGCCCATTAAAATTGAAGAAGTCACCCAACTTATTTCCAGTATATATTCTTTTTTATCTGTGTTAAAGTAAGATAGCTTAAAACATTGGTAGTCTGTGTCTTTGCGTACGGGGGCTGACAAATGGAAGTCCAGTTCTGTCCCCTTACACAAAACGTGCCATGCCACAGTAACATTATCTGCCCAACTTCCCCTTCAGGGAAGCCGAGTATGATTTTCAGAGTACTCCTTTGTTTTCCCTTCACTGTTACTGATAAGGACCAAATGAATCAGGGGCTTTTTATGGAGGCGCACAGAGCACAGAATGAGAGGAAAAAGGAAAATGATTATGACTTTTCAAAGTCCCGAGGAAGGGACGCAAGGCAGGAGAAAAAGATAACTTGAAATATATTTTTTGACAGGCCCAAAATAGTTTTTGAGTGCATGCTGCTGTGAGCATAAAGTGTAAAAATACTTGATGATTTAAATTTGGACACTGTGTTGTTTATGCGGTAGGCGGCTCAGCAAGCAGATATTTTTCATCTTCCTTAAAGCTTGATTGGGTGCCTTCTTGGTGGGTGGGCATGGCGGTAATCGGGATTAGCAGAGGAGTTCATCTCTGGGTTACTGGTACACTGCCACTGGGCAATATGTCAAAATGATGAAAAAATGTGCAGTGGCTGTGGCTGTTGTGTCACATTTCACCCAGAGGTGTGTTAAGTCATGCTGTAAGTAAGCTGGATTATTGCCACACAACCTCAACATTGGCTTAGTTTAAGCTGCTGATTTAATATAACATTTAATATTAACTTTATCTCTTATGTTTGATTAAAATTTGTAACATGGTAATTTATAAATAACCAAACAGGGTGAGACAGTTTAGTTTCCTCTGGGAAACACCAGATCAGTTCTTCGAAACTTAGCAGTCACTGTTAAATTAACCTTGGGCTTTCATGTGTTAATACTCTTGTCTGTTTACATTTGTCAAATGATTTCACAGCTGCCAAGTGCAGATGTTAACTGTACAGTGAATGTAGCCCACATTGTCTACGACTGCCTCCAATCCAATTCCAGTTCCAATTCCAATTCCAACCAGCACATAGAAAATCAGGAAAATGCTGTATTACAATAGAAAGCAGTCCTTTATGCAACAATATTGTTTGACCTCAAATTCAAAGCCACTTCTTTTGAGTAGGTGACACATTATTAACAATAAACTATAGGCAGATTTAACAGGGTTTATTAAAGTTTTATTATTCTGAAGCCCGTTGAACAGTCTTTTATAGGTATGTTGTTTTTGGACTGATTTAATAATCTTGTATTTTCCTCCTAATTGAGCAATTTTTCTATTACTAACTTTCCTTTTAAAGCCACATCTAATCCACTTTTAGTACACATAATTGTATATTACTAGCTAGATGCTACTCGACTTGTGTAAATAATGAAGTAGTAAAGGGACACTCTCAGTGATACATTGTATAAAAGGGTTTTAACTTTCATGCATATTGTGCTCATGCACATTTAATGAAATTATGACTAATTAAATATATCTGTACTGCATCCATTGGTAAGATTTACATCTATTACATGCAAATAAGGAATAATGGCTGTTTTCTGACCTTGCCCACTAGATCTAACAGGATGTATGGAAAAAGAAAACCCTGCTGAGCCTGTTTTGCAAGTCATTGTAGCAGTTCACATCCTAGCTTGAGGAGTGAATAAAAACAGGTAAAGTTTAAGTCATTTCTAATATTTTTTTACATTTTTAACCTCTTTTTTTCTGTTTCTTCCACTCTGCTTTTAACTACACACATACACATATACACACACACACACCAACACGGAACCCTCCCTGCACAAACAAGCATCAGGTTTCTTTTCTTCTCATTTCTATGGTTGCTAAAGCTATCTGGTCTTCAGTGACAGCAAGCATGCACTCACCAAGATGACCTGCCTTAGAGTCTACCTGCGCAAGCCCCCTGCCAACTCCCCTGAGAAATCATCCTTCCTCCTCGATACCCATGGTGAGTCTATTCCATTTGGCTTTTTTGCTGAGGAAAATTGTGCAGATTTAGATTGTATCATGTAATAGTTTGGTACAAGTTTGTTTTAGATCAGCATTAACTGAAAAGGTCCAAGACTGACTGTCTCATAATCCATCTACAGTGAAAGAATGCGTACATGTTATATGAAGGATTGTGTCACATATGTCTGCTGGCAAAGGTACTTAATCACGCAACATGTGTGACATTAGTACTATGTTACTCGCAGCAACAAGTCAGCTCAGATGTAGCAACAAGTCTTTTGGTCTGGTGATGAGGCTGCCCTTCCTTATCTGGTGACACCTTGAATCATTTATGGAGGGTGTTTGCCAGACTGGAGGAGGGTGCATCTGTACTATTTGCTGTGAGACAAAAGCCTCATTCATTATCCATTATTCACCTGCCAACACAATTGAATATGAGTGGGGTATTACAGGGATGCATTTACAGTTCGGGGGGTGGCTTTTGTACTGTATGCTTGCAATATTTGTATTTTAGCGTCAAGAAGTCTTGGGGATGATGTTTTTACTATAGCTTACCTGAAAAGACCAATTCAGCAGATCAGCAATTGCTGAAGATGAAATGTGCAGGAGTTCCCAACTTCTGTCACCTTTTCCACCCATTTTTCTGGTCAATTTAGATGATTCAGTGACACAATCAACAAGCAGCAAATCAATAAAAAAGACATCTGGGCAACTACAAACACACACATGTACACATTGGTTAGCAACAACTGGGACACAATTTTTTTTTTATTTTATGCCTAAAAGTAACAGAAAATGGCCAAGTTTGCTGCTCTATAATTTAAAATGACTTGACAAGTTTTAAGGTGGAACTACTGACTCAGGTGGTTTCAGCAAAGTTTTGTTCAGCTCTTGCCACCTTTTGCTTTACTGTGACATTTGCAGTGTAGAGTTGATTAGTGCTCTTCTTACTGGGGTTGAGGCAATGCCTGAGTCAGGCAGAGACAGGAAGAGGCAGAGAAGAGTTATAAAGGGCGGAAGTGGAGACAAGAGAGAAATGAGAAATGTTGGTGAAGTGGTAAAATAAAGAAGAGGTATTGTCAGTTTAAAGATAAAAATATACTTCAAATGTTCAATTTGTTCCATCTCTTTTTTCTTACTAGCGTTAATGAGCAAATTATGCAAATGAAAGACAAACGGGTTTGAAATTTGCAAAGAAGGTGAGAGAGGGTTCTACTGAAAATGACCTGATAAACTTAAATCACACATCTTTTGAGGTGAAAATCAAACTATCATTCATTGTATAATCCCAAAACTTGTTCACCTCTTTACAGCAACATATTTCACATTTTAATACCCATTTTTGAATAATTATTTCAACATTTTTTCAATTTGATGGAAAAAATGCAAAAACAGCCTTAATTGCAAGTTTGCAAGTTTAGTTAGAAGTAAGAAGAAAAAAAAATTTTTTTAACATCTGTTTTTAAATGAAGAGTTTGTAAATCTCCAAGATGGAAGTTGGTGCTTTTTTAATGTACTTGTTATTTGTCAGAGATAAACAGAAAGATATTTAGGACATTTATCTTTCTTCCACTCTTCACAATGGATAAGTCTTCCATTGATTATGTGTGATTGATGGAAGATTCTTGTATTCATGGTTAAACAGCATTTCAGGTGATTAAATATTATATGCAGGCTGAGGCCTTTTAGATATATGAAATGTCTCGCAGACACTGAATTCTTGCAGACCTTAATCTTTGAAACTATCAAATAATGATCTACCATTCTTTTTGTTAATGCAAACTGGAATCTGACATATTAGTGTGACCCTTTATGAATTCAGTGGACACAATAAATCTGATCTACTCCTTTGATTAAAACTCCATTGCTTTGGTTTTGGCAACTGACTCGGAAGAAGATGAAGTTTAGGAAGTTATATAACAAGCCCGTTAAAAGACATTCAGCGAGGAAGCGAGAGGACACCTTGTGTGGCTCTCATCAAATCTGCTCTTTGTTCCCCCTCGGATCAAATAGGATGAATTGGCACTCGCCCCAGATGAAAACTTTGAGTCCTATACACAGCAGTTTCCCAACTTTTCAGGACCCTCCTGTTCTCACAGAAAATGTTACAGAACATGGATTAACTCCAGTCTCTTTTCTCACTCCTTTCTGCTAATAATGGCTACTTTAACTGTCACATTAAGACCAGCAGTGTCCCCTGGCTTAGCCTTAATGCTTGCTGGTGGGGCACAGGTTTTCAAATGTAAATTTGACAAACAAGCAGCAAAGCCCATTAAAGCAGAGAGAGAGAGAGAGGGGGAGTTGGAGGTACAGGATAATGAAGTGCTACACATACACAGAAATATACACAACATAACCTTCTCATCAGTGAGAGTATGCTCTTTTTGTACCTTTATTTGTTTAATTAAAAATGTATTTTAGTGTTGTGCTTTTGAGAGAATCTTTTTATTCCACTCCTAAATTGAATGTGTCTTTGAGTGGAAAAAATAGGATAAAGGAAAGAGGAGGACCTGACCTTGGTGTCCTTTTCTTTAGTTTTCATCAGCATTGAATCAGGACTGAAGCCTCAAAGGAACATGGCAGAGTAGCATCAGTGACAGGGCCACTGCAGCAGCAAGAAAATAGGACAACATTTCAGACATTTTGTTGTCTGACAGAATGTGGCAAAATGGATGCTACTGTTTTTCATGTCTGCTCATAGAAAACCAATAACAGGTCACTCTTGATATCTCACACATGACTGGATGATATTTCTGGTGCTCCATGGCGAAGCAAAGGGAGCTACAACATGATGTGCATGATATATGTTGTCATGTGTGTTTAATTGGAGTCTTTACCTGTGCTGGTCACTGTGATTTGGTGCGTTTAAAGTTGGTGTTAAAACATTACATAAGTTGGTACCTTTGTAGTCTGACTCACTGGATGTAGGCTCATTCCTGAAAAATTCAAAAGTTGCCTTGATTCTACAGGATTTTACAGGGACACTGTTACATCCTGGGTTCTGAGACCCAAGTGAACTGCGATTGGTTTAAAGAAGTACAAACAAGCCAGAGTTTTTTTTTCATAAGGCAGAATGACCATGGCTGCAGCCAGACCTTTCTCCAGCAAGGACTGTGGCTATAGCCCCTTTCTCAATGCAAGACTAGTACGTTGGTCACACACTGGGGATGGTGACGTTATTTCAACCTATACAAAATTAATGGTAAGTTCGAGCTGACTCAGCTGTACTCATGTCCTGCTCGGCAGACAGGCAGCAACTCTTTGTGGCCTAATTGAGCTGGCACATGAACAAGGGCAGGCTGAGCAGGGGATAAGTCAGGGTGTATCCCACTCTCCCTATCTATGCTTATCTCTTTCCCTTTTTTTTTGGCTCTGGCCTTTACCATCTTTCTCTTTACCTGTTTCTTTATAATTAAATATGATTTACAATGTTGTGCCACCCTGGCGTAATGCTCTACACATTTGTCTTTTTTTCCAGCCCACGTATAATTTCCTAAATTTCTTCCAATTTTAAAAGGTATAGTTTGAAGTCTTTTCATAGTTAACTTCACTGTTAGTGAATTTATTAAATACTTTGACACTAAATTTACAGCAAAAGCAAGAAAATGTTATTGTGTCTTTTTATGCTTTAGAGTATTAAATACTTTAAGCAAAATAATTGAGTTTATCCTTTTTTATATTTTCCTGTCTAGTTTCCTCTCAGTGCAACCTGATCTCCTCAGCATTGAACCCCTTCATTGTTAAGGGGACTCATTATTTTTTACTGCTGCTATAAAAAGTCTTGTTCTAGGACCTTTTATTATGGTGCATTATTTTAATTATAGACTTTCTCTCTCTCTCTCTTTAACGGCTGAAAGGTTGGCAGCTCAGACAGCTAACACAGAGGGCCTGTTTCGCCTTGACCTTACCTCACCTGGACAGGCCTGGAATTCAATGTCTTTCCTGCTCTAAATTCTGACATGCAATGATGTGCATATCAACTCTGTGGATAAGGAGGGCATCTCTGCCACCCCGAGGGTGTGTTCAGTGCATTTTTGAAGCAACAAAGCAGTGACTGAAGGAAGGGGAAGTGTACATTTGCGTAAGATTTTTAATAGGTTTGCAGCAACGTATTTGAGTGAAGTCACTTTTTTTTATACAGCCAACAATCACAAATTTGCCCCAGAGAGCATCAGCTTTTGTTCAAGTGAAGGAACATTTAATAATTTTTGAAGTTTTTCAGGCGGCTGAACTTTACTCCTTGATGGAAATGTCTCTGATTAGAGAAGATTGGGTAGCCATGCATAAATCCTAGTGACATATGAAGAGGTACAGGGGGAGACAAAAGTATGTGTGTTTATGTTCATACAAAGTGCAGCTGCTCAGATTTGCTTTGATTTGATCTAAGATGTCATGCACAAATTATGGTGCACCAATTTTTATTAGTTTTTGTACTAAAAATATCAGCTAAAAGAACCTTTGTGCCTCAGTTCAGCCTTCCAGGGCTGTATTCATGGCTGAAGACTCGAAGTCTTAATAAATAAATAAGTATGATCAAATCCATCTTTTTCAAACTAGACCAACATTTCCTCCATATTCATAGAATACAGTAGGAAACTGGGGTCAGTTTATTGGGTGCACAGCAGCCATATATCCATACTGTGAGTGTGCTGCATTGTATTTGTGCGTTTTCATTTGAGCATGTATTGACCCACTGTGCTGTCTCGTCTACCATGTCCTATTAATTCACTGCTAGTCTCGCAGGCTTTAACCTCTGCTTCCACAATGTCGTCGTTCCACTCTTACAAGCCATCTGCTTTCTAAAAAGACAGCTGGCTCCTCCTTTGTGCCAGCTTAATCTCTCCGTCTCTTTGAAAACTGTTGCATTTTATATTCCAGTGTTAACAAATCAAATAACTAATATTTTCTCATTGGTACCAGTAATTTTCCTTTCTTTGTGTGGGCTGATGTTACAAATAATGTATTTTATCTGTTGGAACAATGTATTGACTGAAGAGTAAGCTCTATATTTGATAGTATCACTTGCAATGTTTGAAGAATGAAGGAAAATCCCATTATGGGATCAATACAGCTCCTGCTCCTGCTGCCTTTTCACCACAAACACAAATACCCTTTAGCCATTTAAACAACATTGTTAGCATATTGTGTCCACTCAAACAAGATCAATTTCCCAGCAGTGCAGGACATGAAACAGGAAGGAATTTGACTTAATTTGACCCTACAATCTAGCTCTGTTGAGTCACACTACTGCAGTGTATTCTGTGCTTTTCATTCATGTGAAATTGAAAGAGAGACGTTTTTCTCACTGCTTTGCCTTGTTGTTATTCTGTTGATCCTGGGGGAACAGAAATGGTGTTTCTAAAAATGAATAACCATTTTCAAAATGCAAAATCATAAAAATTAATAACATTAATTAACACTGACAAAATTATTAACATTAATTTTTGAGTCTTTGTCAGCGAGTCTGCGACCTCAATGTAATTTATTACATACATTAATCACAAATGAGATCTGCCTTTACACATCAATTTTATGCACAAAATGTACCATGCTCTGTTTGGTTTGTTTCATACATACATTGTGATATAGATGCTTTCTGTACTTTCAAGTCTGCTTATGTTATAACTACCTTCATGATCAGACATACCAGTTAAATGTTTCAAACAGTGTTTTCACTTTGTTCTTCTACCGCGGCCAGCAAGCACAGAACCATGCCAAGTGCAGTGTGGGAACGACAAACACCCCTTGTACCCAAGGTCTGAAGTGCCAGCAGCGTTATCACACAATGAGGCTCCCACATTTTAGCTTTAGACTGTGCCCTTATGAGCAGGATTAATTTAGAAGAGCACAAAGCCAATGTTAGCAGTGGCCATGTAAACATGGCTAACAAGTCTCTTAGTGCTGTTAGTAGTGCTAGGAGACTTGGAGGAAGGGACAGAATGAGAGAAATTGGTGGACAGTGTTAGTGAGGGAGAGAAAACGTGATAAATGATAGACAGTTGACATAGACACACACACAGGCACATACATACAGCGCTACTTAACTCTAAAAAACAAGTGAGATAAGTTAAACCTATGGTAACTGGGCCTTTGGTTGAGATGGAAGATGGTGCACAGCTACAGTGCACTACACACACACATACACACATGTACACAAAGGCTACTGGCTCCTAGAGGCGGTTTGACCTTTTTTGGTTTGTATGTAGGTTGTACTTTCAAAACTGTCTGCTTATGATTCCTCTGCTGCCTTTTCTCCAGTGTTCAACATTGTTTAAGGATCCATGTGATGTTTATTGTGTATTAATTTTTAAAAATGACAAGAAACATAATCGGGACAATCTGAAAGCTGATGTTAAATAAGATAAAGGAATATTTTGAAATTTTGGAAAATGTAAATATTTGCCGTTACATGACATCATTCTTAAAGGATCAATCTTATATCTGTTAAATATGGCGCTTCAGTCAGTCTTTTCTGGTCAACTGCCCAGACTGTAATGGCATAGAAAGACATGCATCCAAAACCTAGATATTTGCAAATGAGAGCTCACTTAGATGCAGTGAGCTGAATTAAACACTCCACAACTGGTTGAGAGTCAATTTGGACATTTTTGGGAGGGACAAAAGCTGTAAAGGGGAATGCTGGACTTTTTTGCAAAAGACAAAATCAGAGCCTTATTGCACAACAGAATACAGCATAATAGTATTTTATCTTGCTTATCCTTTTTACATCAGAACTGTAAAATTTAATCTATCACCTATCCCCACCTGGATTTCTATGTTGTTTCATGCAGGTAGCGGAGACTCCTGGCAGTCATTGTTAGCTTAAGTGAAGCTAATGGTCTTGTTGCTTTAGCTTCCTTTACAATATGTTCTGAGAGTGGTATCGAATTCTGCAAGAGAGCAAATAAGTGTGAATCTCATCATATCAAATAAGGACTTGTGAAATCATAAACCATTCTGTTTAACAATGATTTCTGTCATCCTATTGTGACTCTCTTTCTGCCCTTTTTAACAGGTCAGCTGAAGCTGTCAATCATCCAAGAGCAAGAAGTACTTGTGGTTAGCAGTAAGTCCTATTAAAAACATACAGAGAGACTCTTCTGTACAGAAACACTTTGTACTCTGTTCTTTTAATGAAAGTGCTACACAATGTTTGCCTGCTTAAGACTGGTGAAATAATAATAATAAGATAACACATAAAATATGAAAAAATGTGTGGCAAAGCCACATAAACACATAGACACATATGTTTTGCAACACGTAAAGTAATATTGAATGTTAAGCAATGACAGAGGACCTTTAATGAGATAAGTTAGAGGGTAGATGGGTACATTAAACAAAAGTGGTTGTTTAATATGTCTCCTAGCAACAGAAGCCATGTACCCTCCCACTTTTGTTTGTGATTCTCCATCTCCTCTCTCTTTTGTGCCCCTGTCATTTCTCTGAGTGAATGGCCATTTACTCATCAGATGCCAGACTGGATTTGGTTTTCTTTTATTATTTGCTCTTGTCCACTCTTGTCTGTTTCATGATTAATATGATGTATATTCATTTTTAACTGTGTCCTTTAAAATTGTTATTTGATAAACCTGTAAAGAAATATGTTTTATTAGGAAAAGTGGCTGCTATCAGCTCATTTAAAAATTTGTATGTGAAACCAACAACCAATGCACCATTACAGAAGATCCATATTTTTTTCCCATGGAAAATAATGCTCTTTATGCTTTATCTACATATTGTGACACAGTGGTTTCTATTTAAGTAAACTTGTTTAAAAACGGAAATGTTCAGACTATTTTTCTGCCTCGCTAGATGCAGGGTTATTATGTATAATAGCTGCAGTTTGCAGCTGAGTTTTAGCCATGAAAGAAGCAAATATAAACAACACGAGGCTGAGGGGATTTTTTTAAGATGACATTTCTGTCTTGTATCTTATCTTGTAGTATCCTGAGAAAGGTCAAGAAACCAAAATATTGGACCTGATAGAACTTCCTGTCTCAGTGTTCATGCCCATGTGGAGGCTCTGTTTTTATTTTTATTTTTTTGAAGAAAACAGTAGGATAGAATCGAATTTATTTGCTGTGCTTTGGCAGAGAACAGAGTACCCACAATAAAAAAAGTTCTTTTGGCAGTGAGAAAAAGTGCACCAAATGTTGATTTACTCACACAAAACAGCTGTTTCTATAGAGTACAGGATGCAGACTTCCCTTTTTAGGGCCCTTAGTCATTGGCAATACTTGGAGGCATCTTGCAAATAATTTTCACAGCTTGTTGTTTCACCAGTCAGACATCCTCTTCTATTTCCTCCACATTCTTCAACAAGAAACAAACATTCTCTAAGTTAATGGGAAGCAGGCAAGCTGTATAAAACAGCTGTATTTGCCCATTTTTTTCTAACCAAAGCAGCTCCAGTCCAGCGCATTTGCCAAATACGCTCCTACATTACCCTTTGGACTCATAACACAGGCATGCATGGTCTACATGAGCAAACCTGATCACATTTTTGCAACAGCGTGTCTATTCTGTATCACAAATGTTTAACACTATAATGGCCTGCTGCCAGACCTTTAAATCTGCCCACTCCTCAAAGTTCAGCTAAAGGATTCTACAGATGATGGAAACCAAATGTAATGAGTTGACAGCTCTGTCTGCAAGCAAACACTGTATACAGTCATATGTATACAGTTTTATGTCAATGTTCAACATTTGTGGATTCAGAAATATGTTTGTATTGGTGAAATTTTGACCATGCAAAAAAATATAGATAATTAATGCAACTACAAACACATAATTATGTCCGTTTTTTGTATGTTCACAGTTTTGGAAGCCAGGGGTCTTGAGGAGGAATTCCAAGGGCCATGTGACTCTTATGTTAAGGTATTTACCTCTGTAAAGAATAATACAAAAAAGTCCCCTGAAGGGACTGTTAGATAATGATGGAAACAGGAGAGCAGATTTACTGTACTTTTGTTTTTTCTCAGGTTGGCATGTTCCCAGACAGTGACCCTGAAGACAGGCAGAAGACTCACATGATTCCTAGCTGCAGAAACCCCATATTCTTACAGACCTTTTCCTTGTAAATTTTCAATGAATTTCACCCCTCAAGCCAAATTTACTTAATGTCATTCACAGAAAAGATAACAGAATATGCTAATAAAAGCATGTCCACCTTTACACTGTATATAACCCTTTGACTCTCAGTTGTGAGCTTTTTCAAACACCATTGATGTCAAGTGATAAATAAGAAAATGTTTGTGTAAAGTTTCTATGGGTTTAGTTACTAACCTGAGAACAGTTGACTTTCTTTGCTCTATTTCAGTGTTGTCACTGAGGAGAACCTTCATAAGAGACTGCTCTTCACAATGTGGAACTCTGACTCCACAACGAGGTACCTGCTGTGAATGTTGACGTCTTTTTTTTGGTTTTTTCTTTTTTTGCTATTAAGGCTCTTTTAAAAATATTGTTTTTTAAGAAGCTGTAACACAAGAGCACACCACGTGTGCCTGGCTGCTCAGTAGAGCAGTAAAATATCATTTTATAATTGATGCTGCTGCATTGTTCTATGTGTGTGTGTGTGTATGTGTGTGTGCGTGTTTCTGTATATGGCTGTTTCTGAATCTGGATGAGTGAATGTGTTGCTCTCGCTTCCCTGCCTCACAAGACATAATCTGAAACAGGGTCATTGCTGGGAATGGAGGACATATGGTGGAATGAGTCACACATTTTCTGTGCTATGTTGGTTTGAGAGGATAGGTGAAAAGCATTGGTATGTAATGCTAAAGAATACCACTTTTAGTTTGTTTTGTTTGGTTTACGGCTATGAACACTCATCTCAGAACACTGTGATCTCCTTTTTTCTTTAAATTGTTGTTTTCAGTTAAATAAAAACAAAATCTATCATACAACATGTATTGAAATGACGCATACAGATGAACTGTATACACTGACAGGCCTACATGAGCAGATGAGTTAAGATTGTGGAATGATTATAAAGATAAGGACCTTTTTGGGACAGTTTCTAGGACACAGATTAAGAGCGATTTACTCATCTGAGCAATTAAACCTCATTTATACCAAATGTTCCCTGGTCCTATGTGAGAAAATCCAGTAGGAACAAATACATCCAAGAGTAAATACACATAGGATTAAGCAGTATTCTTCTATGTTTGCTAGAATATAGTTTGTTAACACTTTTTTGAACATTAGTGTGGTCCCTTCGTTTAGCTGACAAGAATCCAAGTGTTGTTTGTCCAAGAACTTGATTTACTGAAAAGCCAGAGGCACTCTGCCTTTCTCCTGACATTAGGTATAAATTACCAGAACCAAAAGTGAAGTGCATATAGTTGTATATTGCAGGATTCATTGACATTCTCTAAACCCACCAGGAGAATTTACACGCAATCAAGAATTCTCCAGATGTTCTATAAAGCAAGAGCAATACTATAGTCTTCTATGATTAAACTAGGACAGCGTCTGTTTAGCACTAACAGACTGTCACTTTGCATGAACAGCAACGCTCCATCCTTCAACTCCTCCAACCAGCTCCATCCTAAGTTTTGTTATGGATTTGCTGAACACATACCTTGATGTTACAACCTGTTGAATATGTCCGCTCCCCTATTCTGAATAACAGTAAACATTCATGGCATTCAAAGCAGTAATCAAATTGTTAGATAAAAAGACTTGTTTGGTCCCGTGTTGAATAGAGGAATTGTATTTCCCTGTCTTATTTGCAAACTCTAAACCTACTACCTGACAGCAAATGGAGTGACAGGAGAGAAAAGCAGGAAAAATGTTTGCATCATGCACGGACCTCTAAGGACCTCTATCACAATTCAAATAACCTCAAATATTAGCTCTGAGATGGAACTGCCAGGTCTGCTACAAGCAACGCTTTAATGTTTGGGTAGAGATCAGATTGGATTTTTCTCTGTAGACAAAATTGTAATGTAATGTCACTGAGGTTGCTGAAGTTTTAAAAAACTAGAATGTACAAAGTGACCACATAATACATGATATTTTATTAGGCAATATAGTGTATATGCCTTTATAAACTGCATAAGAAGGTTATGAACCATCAATGCCTGAAAAAGTCTCCCATGGGGGTTGTTAAAGCTGCAACAAGGACAAAAATCCTCTTTGGCTTATGTGGTCAGCTGCTGTTGAAAGTACCACTATCAATTAAACCTGTGGTCTCTGCAGGGGGTGATCTTTACCCCTGTGCCGCCCATGTGTTCCTCAGAAGCAATTTTAAGTAAAGTCTAGCCTGAAATGTCATGAAAATATGCTTATTCACTTCTCTCTACTGCTGCGCTGCTCTGAAGAAATTGTGGGCAGCAGGGCCTCCTCAGCATATCCTCTTAAACACCACAGAACATTGGCCAAGGTGCTGCTGTAGCCAAACCCAGCTGATCCTTACATGAATGTGAGCGGTTCTGTAAAGTATGGACTCAATAACACAGAATGCAGCAAAAAAATAGACTCCAGCCAAACATTGTGCAATTCTATCAGTGTTAACCAAAACAGACACAAAGTACTGCTTCTGCAAGGGATAAAGTTGGTGACAGACAAACTACATTTAAAAGAACACTAGATATTGCAGTGTTATTTTCAGTTCAGTCCTGCCTCATCATTTCTTACTGCTATTTACAGGAGAGCTGTGTTAAGCAAACATGTCTTTGGGGACTTCAGTCAGCTTTACAAGATGGTCCTACCACTGCAGTGAAATGCTCAAAACTCAATTGTCTTTGATCAGTGTTTGACCCTGTTACTTAAAAGAGACAGTGCAAAGGATACCTTTAGATATACCATTGCCATTATGCTTTATATGTAACATTATGCTTTATAATGTAAGTAGTACCTGTGCTTGTGTGTAAGTGAGTGTATGTGTGTATTTATTTTTATAGTCCAACAGGCACTCAAAGCCTAAATACAGACCGACCCATGGGGACCTCATATAACCGTGGGGACCATTGACTGTATAAAACCAGTGGTGGGTTAAAAGGGTTTAAAGTTAATTTTATGGTAAACATTATAATTAGGTTTAGGTAAAGGTTTGGGTTAGGCATTCAGCTGTGATGGTTAAGGTTAGTCATGTAGCTTTCAGAGCACATTATGATCACTTTAGTTACCCCCATATTTTTCATCTAGGGCCATCATCAGATTAAAGTTTGATTTTTTTCAACACTTGACTAAATACCTTTCAAACCCATTTAAATTCCTGTCAGCCTCCTCTGTAGTTTGTGTTTAATACTGATTATGAAGTGTTAGACTGTGATGCCAAAATAAAAGCATAGTGATCTTAGGACAGCATTGGTCCATGGTCTTACAGCACAGGGGGAGAAGCCACATTAGGCAGTTGGTACACAGTTATAATAATGCTCATTGATTGTTGAGAGTAAGAAGAAATGATCTTATCCTCTGGTGACCCTTGCTTTCTAAGCATACTGTTATGTACATGTAATTTTACAGAGCTGGATCTGGATTAACTGGAATTTCTGGGAAAACAAGCTATTATAAACTTAACGTTATCTACACAGCTTTCAGTCAATACAGCTGAGCTTTTTCTGTCACTGGCCCATTCTACTGAGTGGAGCCAAGACACATTTCAAGTGTTTATTTGTGCTGACAGCAAGTTTGCCCCTAGAACAGCATCAGCAGCTGCATTAGTCCTGTCCAGCTGGGAGGATGTCGAGAACTGTTTTTCTCATGTATGCATAATTAAACACAACCCCCCCCCCCAATCACCACCACACACAGGCTTCCTTTAACTCTAGCAATATATTTATCCAATGTCAGTATGTTGACAAACTCATAGAAAATTTGTTCCCATTAAGACATTTTTACTGCTTTGAACTTTTTGTTATTGTTTTGTTTATCTTCAATATGGTTAACTATGCTTCTTTCAACACAGATTTCACCCAAGGGATCAGCCGTGTCCCATCTTTTTTCGCAATAAATAATTCTGTGAAGTACTGTGAGACAAAATTATGTTTGACCAAACTGACACAGAGATGAGAAACAGGAACACTTTGAACAGCATCACATTGATCACTTTGTATTTGTTGTAAGGTCTGTTAATTTCAGCTTTTGGGGGAAAAAAAACACCTGAAATAGATGTACATTAGCTGTACTCAAGGGTATCAATTGATTTTTATCCTATTTTTTATTCTCTCTGTCTCTGTCTCT
>JAQNCA010000013.1:13589538-13607739 GCA_029783725.1 Acanthurus tractus
CTGGGTTGCATGAGCTTTGGTGTGTGCTCCCTCATGGACCCGAATAAGGTAAATTTTAATGAAGAGGTTAAAGGCAAAGACATTCTGTCAATAGTGACTTTAGCTCTGTACTCGACTTTCATTCTTTCTGTTTGTTGATTTTTATCTTCTAGACCATCAGTCTAAGAATCTAGTTTAGTTTGAATACATTTCTGTGACCTCAATATTTGAGAGGAAACACTTTGGGGTTGACCAATGTCACAACACAGCAGTGCTGCCTCCAGTAACTGGAGTACGGCACAATTTGAATCACTCGCTCTACTGAAATGTTATAGGTCACACACACCAACGCACAGATCCCTTATTTAAGAGTCACTGAAGTTCACGTTTTACTTCACTGACTTAAAGATAGTTTTTTTAAAATTAGAACATAATTGCACATATTCAGGGACAGGGACTTTTGTAATAGAACATTGCATAGTGTAAATTGTAAATCTCTAACCAAATCAGAGTTGATATTTTCCTGGAGGCAGTGTACCCTATGACCAACCATGAAGAAGCTTTGCATCTTACTAGAAAATGTTATCTCGGGAGACTTTTGATATCACTGATGCTGTGAAGACCTGCTTTGTTGTTCTCTGTCACGAGACAACAAAGCGTTTTGTCAGCCTGTGTTTGAGCTGTCAAAAACTCAGCACATCCTGTTCTTATCACACATACTGTACATTTCCCAGTGTTGGACAAACTCCTTGAAAAGTGTAGTGAGCTAAGCTACCAGTTACTCTACATTAAATTAAGCTTTAAGGACACTTGTTTTTAACCTTGAATCAACTTCATCCCAAGTCAACAAAGTCTCAGTGATTTACAAAACAGACAGGTTAAACAGGTATGCAAGCAAAAAATATTGCATTTAAAAAGGCTGTTAAAAACAATCTATGCTCTCTGCTTTCTCTCCAAAACTAATTTGGCAGAAAAATAATAAAACAAAGGGAAAAGCGTGTGCTCCACATCAAACCAACAGAACAAAAAGCAGGTGTCAAGAGTGTATGTGTGGGTTCATATTTATTTTTGTGAGTGTTTTTCATTGAAAACCACATTTTTCTAGGCATAAAGCCACAGCCACCCCTTCAGGATCTTTGCATCCTCAGCCTATGCCATCTTTCCATCAAAAAAAACAAAACAACTAAAACCCATGTGTCTGTATTTCCCTGCAGGAAAGATATCTTAGACATCAGCAACAAGGACTGATGTCACCATTACTAGGGGGTTGTTATATTTACACATCATGTATGAGGGTTGTATCGCTAACTGTCCCTTAACATTGATATTTCAGACCAAAGCAGAGAGCTCTGCTGCACTTCAGCTTCAGAAACTCTGTGTGTATCTTGTGTAAACTGATGCTATGAATGTATGTGTTTGTATTATTCACCTTCTTAGTTAAGGATGTTCACTTTCTTGCATTGGCTTATTGAAACTGGATACAGAGTAATACTGAAGTTGCTGGAAAGATCATTAGTTTTAAGTATGTAGTCATAAACCATAGCATGGGGCAAATAAAAATTTTGACCTGATCGTGGTGCTCGATATTAAATTAAGGGATCAGCAAATTTGAAACAGTTCATCCTGAGGTTGACCTTAATATCCTCACAAAATTTCCATCCACTTCTTTTTGAGACATTTCTCTCAAAAACCACAAACATGAACCTTATTATCATGCCAGATAAAAAGTCAGGGGAACAGTAAATTCAGCATTACTACCACTGGCCACCATGAAAAGCTGTAACAAAGCCAGCAACAATCTATGCAATAGTTGTGTGGATTTTTCGATATGAACCTACCCTTGAGCTGTGCTACCAGCTGGACAAAAACACTCCAGATAATACAAAGTGAAACTAGCAAAACTCCATTTTGGTTGAGATTAAACATTTTAGATTCTGATGTGTGTTACTAACTTTAATTGCCAGGCAATGCTGAGAGGGCAACCCCTCAAAGACCCACTATGGCAGACATATAACGCATGATGGCACTTCATCCCACACACATGCGTCATATTATGGAAAAAAACCCCTTCTGTTTTTCTTCCCAAACTTCCTCAGGTGAGTGCAGATGAATGTGAGGTCCAAGAGTTCAGCGATGCTCCTCGGCTCGGTTAGAATAGATTCTCCTCCACAGTACAGTATATGCACATAACTGCTTTTCTTAGCTTTTTCCCTTCACTGTTTAATTATTCAACTCTAATTTATCCAACTGACTTTCCTCTGCCTTGTAGATGTGCACGTTTTGTCCAGCGGTAAACCACATATTCACATTTGAAAAAGAGAGTCCATCTTTTAGTGGTTAGCCAATGTTTGAAATGTAATGAATCAGCACTTTTTTATAGATCCATGTTGTTACTGTTATTGCATCATTTTGCATGCATTTGTGTGTCATTATAAAGCCACTAAAGGTCATTAGGTACTCTTATATTATGCAGTAAGTGTATAATTATTATTACTGTTTCATTAAAATAAAGTTAATATACTGTCAAACTAACCAGATTATACTTGGGATGTAGAGATGATTCATTATGGTTAAAGCACAGTTGAAAAATCACTCGCAAAAAAATAGCAAAAACTTTCATCTGGTTTTCTGCTTCTGAAATTGAGTATTCTGCCAAATGAAGCCTACAATTAGGGCTCTTTGTGAAATAAAAAATGTCTGTGTCCTGGTGATGTTGTGGTTTAGGTTCATGATAGTCTGGGGTTGAAATCACTGCTTAAAAAAAGAACCCATCTACAGTGAAAGTACAGAATAAAACTTCTTTTTTGGCCTGAGATTTTTGACTATTTGACTTGATAAAGCAAAATAAAAGGTCTCTGCATTCATTTTACTGACCTTAACATTTGCTTGCACTTTTACAATCACTTTAATTAATGTTGTTTTTTCTCAAGCAGGCTGAGAAGTTGACATAAAAATCTTTATTTGGTGTTTAGAAATAAAATGAGGAAAACAGCTTTAATACAATACAGCTCTTAAACTCGCCCCAGTAAAGCTTTTTTTGTAGTTTCAATTAACATCCACATCAGTGAGGAAAAAACACACAACGGAAAGAAATTATACTTTAGTCGAGCTTATGGCTTCCTTCCCCTAACATTTGTCCCTATGAATATTTAATTGGCTTAATATGCAAATGAGAGAGATTTAGCTTTGAGTCACACAGAGTTATGTCTTTTCACTCTCTCCCACACATCCGTTATTCTCCTCTGTTTTTTTTTCCATTCAGCTCATCCTTTTCTCTTTTTCTCCACTGTGTTCTTGCTTTTTTTCTGAAGCATTTGGAGCCTACGAGTGTTTGCTGTTGTTTTCTCTACCTGCTTTGCTTGCCTGTCACATCTTGTGGTTTGTTTGCACCCTTTTGCTTTTTACTCCTCTCCTTCTCCAGCGTTCTCTTTTCATCTCTCTTATCGTTCCCCTTCCTGACTAACAGCTCTCTTTGCCCCTCTCTTTCCCCTTTTGTCACATGTGCAGGGTAATATTGAACGATGGCGTAAATCCCTCTCCGACTTTCAGGACATATGCCCTCCCCTCCCCCATCCTCTATACAAGTCCGTCTCTCAACCCGTCCTCCCCCCTTGTCCCACAGCCCGCAGAAATCCGTCCACTCAGATAAGATGCTTTTAAAATGGAGATTATTGTCACTGTCCATGGCATCACATTATTTAGCACAAAAGAGGAGGCTGGCAATGTGTGTGTGTGTGTGTTTGCGTGTGTGCGTGTTTATGCGTGTGTGCTGTAATAAATGTGTGACAATAAAGTAAAGTCAGCTTACAACAGTGTTGTCATGTGCTTGTTTGCGAACCACATAATCAGGATTACAAATCAGACTCCCGCTGCCACAGCCTACATGACTTTATGTAACACACATACAGTAGCTGCAAACACAGAACACACAATTGCACGCACGCACACACACACACATATACACACCATCTGGCTCACAGTGCAGAAGTGCAGAAGAGGGGCATCAGCTGCCGTAATAAGCCGAAGCATTGTGAGTGGTGATTGTGTGTGTTCACTGTTTGCAGCCCTGCAGGAGCAAGCAAATTGAGTCTGTATGTGTGCGTGTTTTTGTGTTTTTGTACAACATGTTTATGCATAACATGTTTATGCTTTTACATAGAGAATTAATGTTAAATTTAGCTCTTATTAGGTTGAATCCTGAAGCTTGAAGTTATACATGCCTTAGCATGCACTTAACACACACACAGTCACTGTTTTTGTGTGTGTGCTATAGGAGGTGCAAGGTTGGTACTACCTCCTTGGGGAAGAGCTGGGGAAGAAGAAGCATCTGAAAGTACCACCACAACACAACTACCACTTCACTGGTGAGTTTACGTACAAATCAATAATCATTATTAATTAATGAAGTCAGAACATTGAATTTTGTGAATGATTTTTGTTATGGATACTCAGCTCTATTTATGGGAATAAGACAAGTGTTACAAATGAGATATAATTGTCTTTAAAAGAATATAATTATAATTCCATAAAAAGAACACATTCATTAATAAAATGTGGCTGTGTTATGCTACTATTGCAGTGTGTGAGAGTAAAAAATCAGAGCACAACTTAACTTAAGTCTCTAAGTTCTTGCCAGATACACACTCCCACATGTTTGCGTGTGCCTAGAGTGTGCCAGGCTCACTGTCTAAGTCTTTATCAGTCTTTGGGTCGGGAGGTGGGACAACTGGGGAAGTGAGGGATTAAGAGAGGGAAAGAGAGAGGGATTGGGAGAGCGAATGAGGGAAAGACAGAGAGTGGGCAGGGAGGGAGGGGTCTGGACGAAACCCTGACGTGTCACAGTTGCCACAGAGAGAGAGAGAGAGAGAGAGAGAGAGACGGAGCTCTCCCAGAACGTTCGCTGCTGGAGTGGATCTCCCCCTCACACACAGACACACACCCACCCACCCAAACTCTCTCACACACACTCACACACACGCACACACATTGACCCTCAGACCCATTCAGACCTGTTTTTTGGGGGAAATCTATTTTTCTTCTTATCTCAGAGTGCTCCTTCTCTTCATATTTATGTTTGCACTCACTCGTAGTTTCACGCTGGTGGTGATGGTGGTGTGTGTGTGTTGGAGTTATGCTACTCTGTGCCAGCCATAAGGGCAGCCTAGACTAGGTGAGTACTATCTTTGTGTTATCATACTTGACTGTACTCACTGCACATGAGTTATATTTTTGAAGTTGCATGTTGCATTGCAAAGCAGCAAATTTGCAATGTGTAGTGGTTTGTTCCCTTTAGAGGATGTTTATGTTTGAATGTTTTCTCTTGAGTCCTTTTATATTTTGCAGTCTCTCTTTCTACTTCTTCACTGTTTCATCTTACTCTCTCTCTTTTTAATGCTCCTTTCCTATTATCTTTCTTATGCACGCTTTCATTATTGCTGACATGACTTTAAATCTCTTTTTGTTACTCTCTGTGTGGGCTGCTAATCTTCCAATTTCATCTAATTTTCTCTTGCTGAACTGAATTAGTCACAATTGCCTTCCATGGAAGACCTCTGCAGGAGCTTAACTTACACATTCAGTGAATTACAACCGTGTGACACCATCTTTTTGTGCATACACATGCACAAACCTTTCCTATCTGCACAAAGTGAAATGCACATACCCCTTAAACACTTTTCTCCAGCCCCCACATTTCTCCACAGTCTCAGTACCATTGACTTTGCTTCGCTTATTCACAGTTCCATTCTGGGTTAGGAGAATGACGTTGATATCATAAGACGTTAGCTAACCCATCCCAATTTACACTGCTTGGCTGAACTAGGCTAATCTGCCTCATGCAACTTTAAAATTAGTTTTATGCTTCTGTGGATGGAACTGGGACAGGAGTATCAGATTGGACTCAAGACTCAGCCAGCAGGAAACTATTACAAGGCTCAAATAAGGGGATCCTGACTTGTACTCGGGGTGACATGAGCAAGCAGTTCATTTAACTGTAGGCGGATAGGCTGAAAGGTATTGAACTATTGAGCAAATTTAGTAATTGCAGTCACACTTGCCCATAAAGCACAATAAAGATTACTTTAGTCTATTAATTTCAAATTAATAGAATTAATGGCAATGTTGTGATGGCATTAATTCAACTGCAAAAAGGGAAGAACAGGCTGTAATGGATGTAGAATGTCTGTGTCTTTCCCAGTGGCAATGCTGCCCCACCACTGTCTCATCTGATCTGTGTGTGTGTGTGTGTTTGTCTGAATGTGAGTGGGGGATGCATACTCATGCATGCACTTGTGTGTTGCCAGCTGGCAGAATGTAGGCCATGGAGGCACTGCTGCACCATGACATGCACTAACATGGAAATGACCACAATCCCATTCATTACAACATTACATTGTCTGTGTGATCCTCTCTCTTTTTTCTCTCTCTTTCTCTCTCTCTCTTTCTCTCTCCTTCTCTTCTTCTGTCTGTCATTCCCTTTATATTTATTTTGTGTGTCTCTTTCATTCTGCTCATCCATGTGTATTTCAGTATATTTGAGTCTTTTTCCTGTCTTTTCAATTTCATGCATCTCACTGTGAGTTTTTATTTTTATTTACTCTCCTCTCTGTTTCCACAGACCTCACTGTTTCTCATTCAGTCTGATGTCTTTGTCATTTTTCTGTTAATGCTCAGTCCGTGCCTTATGTAACACAGCACTGTGGCAGAATGCAAATGCTTTCACTAAGCAAACAATTTGATCTAATACCAGCTGCCAGCTAATAAAAGTTCATGATTTGCAATATGCATCATATATCATTGAAGGAATCCTACAATTATAGGGGTGAGTGGGGGTGTACTAGGAGCTTGGCAGGCTCACGGTGTTCCTTTGCTTGCTTTGGATAAATAAGTTTTGGATTCAGAGCAAATCTATCATTTTTCTGCTTGCTTCTCCTCAGTGTAGCTCTCAAGTACTCAAGCGATGGTGCCATAGCAACAATCCTTACAATAATAAAAAACTACCCTGAATCATTAAGATGAAACATCCCTAATTGTATTTTATGTGTCTGACACTAGATTGGTACTCATCTGCTCAGGTTACTTTAGGCAGAAAATGAACAAGTGTGTGAGTAGTCCATACTAGAAATATATCCACTCTTAAAAGAAATGTACTTTTCAATTTTGAGTTGAAGTTGCGTCTAATTATTATTATTATACAACTGTATTTGTAACAAAACTGCAGTTTTTCTTCCTCCCAAAACACCATGACTTGTGTTATATTTTGCTGCAGGTTGGCTCAACACCAGCTTACTATCAGAGTGTACTTTTGGGAAACAAACTTTTTAAAGTGTTAATGTCAAAGTTCTAGTAATGTTTGTGCCCTCATTTCGTGCTCAGGAAAGAGCTGCAGTTTGTTGTGTGTTTTTGTAGGCATGAGTGTTTGTTAGTTTATTCTGTTTTTGTGCAGCACTTTGGAGAGTTATGGTATGCACTGTTTAGGCAGAACCTCAGAGTAACCTCTGAGTAAAGAAGGTACAGCCTGCACTCTGTCAGCAGGCTGCACAGTAGCAGATCATCAATAACATGTTGTAGATGCAAATAAAGTAAAGAAGTTATTTGCTCTAAATACATCCGAAAAGAAAATTACACTATATACACTATTGATGAAGTTCATAGAGACAGAACATGACTTAAGTGTTAGGTTTAAGAATGTAAATGGTAAGAAATAGTTAACAAAAACAGTTAAATGTGTTTGTAATTGAGAATTGAAACCATTTTGTTTAACCTCAAATTTGCTTACAAACAAGTTAAACTTACGCTAAAATCTTAAGCACTAGAGTCAGTAATAAGATGGTCAATAGACTGAGTTCAGCCTGATTCAGTAGAGTGAAAAACAGCCAGAGATGACCATTTCAACACTAACTTTCTTTCTTATAAACAGCTACAGAACCCATATGCAGTCATCTATTGATGAATGTCAAGAGCTTAATCCTGTAATGCCACATGCCTTTTCAAAGTAGTTCTAACTTTATAAGCAAACATCATCTGTTGAAACAAGCCTTTTCTGGTCAGCTAGATTAATGTTAATGCTCACAGACTCTCACCAGAGGTGCACTATTTGGATCAGTGTGTCTATGTAATCCCTCACTCAGAGACCTGTGCCAGTTCAGAGCCACCACAGTGCAGGCCAGAAAGCCTGGAGGGCAGAATTATGTTGAACTGAAAAGTAGCAGCACATCTGCACATGATTTAGCACCATCCTGACCTAATGGTTGGCTTGGGACACACCGAGTATTTAGAAGGACAACAATCTGAATGAATACTTAATGTAAAACTATCAGCAGGTCATTCAATATAATATGGCCACAATGAAGAACAACATACCTTTAAAAATATGACATACGTGATGATTCTATATCAATGACTGAAGTCAGTAACCATGAGAGTATTACATCTCATGCTTCTTATCATCTCTGAAACCACTGTGACTTTCCTCTTGCATGGTTCAGACTCTCTTCTTCCATAATAAAGCCAATCTGCTCATCATGACAGCTAATTCAATACAGAACTACAATAAAAAGGCTGCCATCTTAACTTTGCTTAAAACTAGATGAGAGACTGAAAAGGCAAAGCTGTGTGTGACTGGCAGTCAAACAAGATTTCTAAGATACGGAGTGACAGGGCAATTAGTGTTGATTTTCAGGACATGTTTTTGTATAAAGAATCGACAGACGCCTCTTTTAAGCTTTAGCATTATTTTAAACAGCTCTTTAATGCTGCTCTATCAGTAGTTTTAATAATATTGGACTCCATTGTACTCTATTTGGAAATAATTTGTTATTTGTTATTTTATTACATCAAATGCTTAAAGCAGTGGAAGAAATCACTTTAATAGAGCACAGTCTTGTAATAAATTTATTACGAATCAGTGGATTTAAATAGGACTTGCGGTTCATTTAATTTTATTACTGTAGGTGGTCATTGGATTGGATATTTTTTGGAGATTATGTATGCTGCTGCCCATCTGTGCATGTTTTTTGCACATGGATGTATGTTTGTGTATTCGTTTAGGCAAGAGCAAAGGTTTGAGAAACTCCCTCATCTCTGCTCTTTTGGCTTGCTTGATGTTTCAATGGTGACAACTGACCCACAGTGACACAAACGTGTGTGTGTTTTTGACTGTAGCTAATGTATTTCCCTCCAATAAGCTTATGATGTGGGTCAGGTGGTCTGTATATGCATGTAAGTAAAAATAGCAGAACACCCATTGGGCTTGCGCTTAAAAAGTGTGTCATCCTCGTCGTACACACACTTGTTTCACTTTTCATACAACTGTAATAGATGAATACAGTCCAGACGTGCTGTACAAGCACCTATACACAGATATGCACATACTGTAAATAAACACTGATCTTCCAGATGGCAAGCCTTTAAATCAGCAGATTATAATGTACACTATGTGATTGACTTATATAGTGGGGGTTTGACACGGATATGGAGGAAGGTGGGGGTTGTTTTTATTCTATTCTATTATGTTGTTCTGGTAAATAATGGCTTTGAATTTGTTTGTGTGTTTGAGTGGGATGTAATCATGTTAGACAATGGGTTTTGTAGTACAGTGTATATCTGATGCTTTGACCCTAGACATGTATCCACTTGACCCGGAGTGTAGCATTTACGCCAGTAGCTCACGCTCTCAGCTCTGTGCTACTGTGTCACACATTCTGCCCCTTTGACACAGTCAGCCATGCAAATTTGATATCCTCTTTTCCTCCACAGAAATTCACTGAATATAATGACATACTTTTTTCAGTTTTTGAAAAGAGTAAACTTTGATGGATTAATCTTACAGCTGTGGATTGCAATAAATTTGTGTGCTTTTCATTAAAAAAATACACACCGATCTGTAAACATAAAACAGTGATTTTATCTATCTAGATCTTGCTTATATCAATTGATTTAGAGAACAGTATAGAAGAAATATGGAAGGCATAAAAAGACCCATACAGGTGTTTTGATTTATTCTGGCTAATTAGCCAACAGCGTAGGTGTAAGTTGAGTAACGCTATTTATGAGGTCACTACACTTCATGAACCAATTACAGTAACACAGGAGAAACTTTGACATGTAACAGCAGGGAAGGCTTATAAATAATAAAGTTAATGATGGCTGATTCAATTAAGCTGCTTCATTTTTAAGATCCTGTTATTGTGCATGGTTGCTTAGTGTCACTCTGTCACAGCCTCCTGGGACACTTGAATGTAACTGAAGCATCATTAATATTATTAATAAAACCTGTGCTTTTCCGACTGGGACAAGTCAAAAAGGCTGCTGTGAGGAAGAATGAGTAAAATAGGTGTAGCAAGAGACATTTTTCCAACACTAAAAGGCACATCAAAACTTAATAGAGGCTCAGAGAGGTGTTATTTAAGTATGACCATATCTACAAAGTTCTTAGACTTTACTTTGTCTCGGTGCATCATGAGTATGTAAGTCATAAAAGTAAATAATTAAATATATATTATTCTGTTTAAAACATTTCCATAAATTAAGGATTGATGCTGATAATGGAGACCAGCACCAGCAGAGGGAACTGTAACCTGAAACTTATGCAGACAAGATCAGATTCAACTTATCAGACTTTTTATGAGGTACTATCAGCAAAGCAAAGATCTAACATCATTGGATTTTACACTCTTGTGAAATCTTCAAAACCTGCACTAAGACACACACACACACTTACACAAAGGCATTTTAAGTTAAACCTGAACAAAGCTGCGGAGAGTAATACATGATGTCACCAATCTCTATGTTCAGGTATGTTTGCTTTGTGCAGGTGTCAGAATTAAAAACAAAAAAACCCACATATAGAAATGTTAAAACAAGATATACGCTATATACATCAAAGAATCTATTCAGAGTAATTTATGATCAGCATAAAATATTGTGGAGTAAATAAATAAAATCAATGGAATCTGATGTATATTTTTAATGCTAGGCTTAGTATAAACTTTGTGTTTTATCACTGGCTGCGGAAATCTCATACAAAACTGATTCAGTATGCTACTGCTATATGACCATCTCTGGTACATCCCCAGACTTTCACTTTGGTTGATTTATATAAGTTAAACCTATATTTGGGTTTGTTCTTTTATATTTTGGACATTTCTATGTAAAACCCTAAAATCAATACAGTCTGCGCTGTCACAAAATTCTAGACAGAAAAGTTTTTAAATATGCTTCCCTTTCTTTATGGAATAATCTACAGAAGGACCTAACATTATTAAAGCTGATTGCTATTGGGAAATTTAAATCATTTTTAAAAGTATCACATCGGAACTCAGTCAGTGGGATTGATGATGTGATTTAAATTTTTAATGAAATCATTTTAAAAATTTGTACCTGTAAATGCATCATAAATTTATTATCTTCTTGTTTATCTTATATGAGACAACTTGTGCTGTGATTCTGCCCCATATAAAAAAATTGACTTGACCTGACATGTATATGAGCTGGATGATATGTTCACTTTTTCGTAGTGTTTGACAGTTATATATGTCTGCCTGTAACAGTGATCAGAGGGTAGCTAGAGGGTAGTGGCAGCTTGTAGGGACATTTTTATCAGAGTCTGTGACAACCACGAGCAACAGCACAGTCTTTAATCTCCAGTGGGTGGACACTTTCATGCACTGGGGTCAGAGGCAATGAACCCAGACGACTGAAAGTCGTCACAGACACAAAGTAAATTAGAATTGATTTCCTGATGGGCAGACATATTGGGCCAGCAGAAGATAGGCGGAACTAAGTGGGCACGACTTGAGGGAGTGTGACTACCAATAAGGGGTGCACTCATGGAGAACAAACATGTTCCTATCCACCCATTTCAAGCAGATATTTTCTCAGATAAGAGCACGGACAAAGTAGCTTGGAAAATGATGTATTTTTTCATGGTCAACTTGTCAAAACTGTGTTAAGAAAAAATTTAGGGGTAATGTTTTATTAATAAATCACATTGAGGAACGACTTCTTTCAGAATATGAATTTTTCAGTGTCTGGCCTCATCCCCTTTGTTTGAAGATGGATAAAGATGTAAAACTTAGCTTCCTTCTTTTGTTTACAGTTGCAATGTTTATCCATCCTTTAAAAAAAAAATAGGTCAGCACTGTCATTTTGAATAACTACATCCCTATTTGTTGCATCTTAAAATACGACACAAAGATTACGACGGACCTGGTGAAATGGTTGTTGAACATGATAATTTGACTTATCATGATAATTTGACTTATCATGTTCAACAATGAATTTCGAATTATGAGATACTGTTCATGCTGAACATGAAATTCCATCCAGTTTTTTGAACAGTTCTGTCTTTATTCTCTTCAAATCCCTTTTCTAAATCTCTCAGGGACAATCATTCAACACTTTGAGTCATCAGACAGCAGACATAATCCTTTCTGGCTGTTCCTCCTTACTCAGGACAAGATCAGAAAATGAAATGCTTCAATCTTTACTGTCCGCCTGTCCAGAATAGCCAAAAGTCATCACATTGTCTTGCTCCATGTGGCATCATGCAGTAAATGAGTCAGTAACTCAGTGGTTACTGAGGTCAAGCAGAGACCAGGGCACAAACATCTTTCATGCTTGCTCTGTATTCTTAACTTGAATGTTACACTTGTGTCATGTTTGAACTGTATTCAGCTTTGGGCCTCGTAGTGTGCAGATAACTCATGCATAAACAAAATGCATTGCTCTCAGGGATCTAATTGAATGCAGTGAACATGTACAGTGCATTACCTGTGCATCCATTAAAAAGCTAAATGTTTGTATTTTGATCCTGCATGACATGAAAAGGATTTAACCAAGAAAAAAATATGGGAAAGGGACCTCATTATACACAGTAATTGCTAAATAAAAGATACCTTATTAATGCTTATTATATTTATTTTTGGTGAAGACTGTCAGAAATTTTTTGATTCATCTTTTGTGTTTGAGACTATAGTTTGTGGTGCTGCATTTGAGCCTTTTAGCTAAATGCAAACCAACAAGGAAGCTGTATCCTTTTAAAATTTTATTGTGGTCAGTTCCTTCAAAATAGAATAAAGAATACAGACTATTGAATACACCTAATACTCCTACAGATACTAAAACAAGATTGCAAAGAGTATACAACTGTTTTTGCAGCTACGGCAGGCTGTAATTTAGCACTACAGTTGTTCAGGCTAACAGTGCTTTGAGCTTAAGAATGACAATGCTAACATGCTAATGTTATGCAAGCATACTATTTATCATGCTCAGTATCTTAACATTAAATAAAATGTACAGATGAGGCTTTTAAAAATGTCATGACTTTAGCAGGGATTGATTATTGTCAAAGACAGTAAAATGTGACCTCTGGGATTGTGAATGTTTGTTCAAAATATTATTTCTATTCATTCAGTGGTTGTCCATTTATTACAGCCTGGACCACAACAGCAGACTAACATTGCAATCCCTGTGGTTAACTGCTGAAGACTTGCTTCAGAAGACCTGTCATCTACACTTCTGCCATACTATCTCATTTCACAAGCAGTGCTGCTGAATAATGCAGTTGTTTTTCCTCAGCCTTCAGCAAAACCCAGCATAGGTTCAAGGCATTCAGCAGCTGATCTGTAATGATGATTCTGAAAAAAGAGGATTTAACTCTGTTTTAGCTGTTTGATGAAATCACTTTTAAGCATGTCACTCTGCTCTCCGTTTGTGATATGTTTGCTCGTGACTCAGTGTGCACAGTGTGTGGAACATGATCCTCTCATACTGTCCAGCTGTTTAGGGCATGACTTGAATCCCAGAGATGGACCAAAAATCAAAAGATTTAATAAACATATCAACAATCTTGAAAATTACTTACTGAGTTATATTGCAACTAATGAGGCTTAGTGGATTTTGTGGATTATTCTTAAGACCTACAGAGAAAGTCTTTATCCTCAAGTATTCCCATAAAGTAAATATATGTAAGATAAGGAGTATTTGACCTCTGAAAATTGATTATAAAAAAAAGAAGCTACGCACTTTCATCTACACACAATTATCCTGTTGTGGAGCATGAAGATAATTCCCATAGGCCACGGGATCAGTTATTTCCTGAACATGAGGCAGACTTAAAAAGCTCTCTCTGGAAAGGAAATATACAGATAACACTCTGCAGCCTAGTTATATGTAGCCTAGCATAAAAAATGGAAATAAGAAAATTCAAATGAGGTGATGACAAAATAGGATATGTTTACAAATCATTACAGAAATAATCTATTTCACAGTTAAACAGACATTAATTTTCTTACTCTAGTCAAGCTAACAGTTTGGACACAAATGATAAGTGTAACAAAGTGCACAATAATAACAAAGCTAATTAAAGAGACCACATAAAAGCATTGAGGTGGATGCAATATTTTTGGACATGATACCTGTTTCATTTCTTGTTTTTTTGCTTTTGACCAACAAAAACACCCTCAGGCTCAAGACTCCTTTCGATCTTTTAGCCTTTTAATGAATCATGTTTTTCCAAAAACACCCACAAGGCTAATGATTTTGCAAACTGAAAAAATACTTATATTGCACAAATTATAGAGGGAATGTGTGTGTTATACATAGGGAGAACAAAACTCATTAAAAGAGAAATCCAAATATGCTGTCTGCACTACAGTCACAAAGCAATATGAAACATTTGTAATGATGACAGATAAAACAAAGGAAATAGCACCAAAATATGAATAATCAAGTTACCCAAAACAGCATTTATCAATTCCACATGCAAGTCCCATTTCACATTGCACAAACATCTACACCAAATGGAAAACTTTGTTGATGTTTTGCAGAAACTGTGTAGAAACAAAGCAGGAACATCATGACATCCTAAACTGTAATTAAGGAAAGGATGTTTAACGCTTAAGTTAGGGTTAACTGCTTATTTTTTTGCCATTTTTGTAATTTACTTGTGTAAAATTTGCAATTTAGGTGAGATGGAATAAGCAAGCACCAAAAACAAAAACTGTGTGTAGTAAACTGACATACCAATCAGCCAACAAACTAGTCCACTCTTAAAAGCCAGTACAAAAACATAATATCATAAGCTGCCTGCATAACACAAGTTTGAACTAGATGTTTCTCACCGTTATTTGTAGTTTTTTTTCATGGGCTACCTATTTTGTGTTTCTCAAATACACCAACTCCATCTCCTAAAAATAATGTATTGCTTTCCAATTGTTGTGCAGATGATGTAATTGCTTGTTACATTATGTTTACTTACAATTTTTTTTTAATGCATGAAGTGCAAGATGTAACTTACCTTGCCTAAAAATGATCATTAAGGACATTTAGTTGAATGGGCTTAAAAATTCAGGATTAGACCTATTGGCTGAAAAAATACACTGTCAACAAAGAGTTAATTGATCGATTCAGTATTAAAATTTTGGCAATTTACCTGATTCATCACTTAACAATATTTCTTCCTAATGTGAATAAAAATTGTAATCTGGTCTGCTTTACATTTCCCTCAAAAGGTATCTGTTACAAATTTGTTATATATGCAATTGCTGTTTGGAGGGGCACAAAGGGGTTGCTTACCATTCCAATGCCTTACCCTTACGCTGACAGTTGGGGTTACCAGTAGATGGTAATAAACTATGCATGTGGTAAAGCAAATTTAAAAAAGCAAATGCACTCATATTAAATGCCACAGGGTACCTTCAAGTTTTTATTGACTTGTATCTTAAAGCAGATGTTGGTTGTTTACCAAGTCACTGTACTGTTGCAAAACCTGCATATAGTATAAAGATATGCATTCAATACAGGCCTGTGTGTTTGCATTGGTACTTCCATGTGATTACTGTTCACTTCTCATTTTGCATGTCATTTTCCATTAATTTTTGAACCAAAATAGTCACTTTCCAAACCTCTTGCAGCTCTGTTTACTGGAAACTATGCACCACCAAGCATCAGTCATGCTGCATTATTCAGACCTCCAGTGGCTTGGGTGTGTGTGTGTGTGTGTGTGCATTTGTGTTTTTTTGTTTTGCTCATATGATTTACTCCCTGTTATTCTGATTTGGTATAAACTCCTGTCGTGGTCGTCTGTGTGTAGAATTTGACTTGCGCAGAATGTTCGCTTGTACACTGAACCCTGTTAAAAACATTCCACTCTAGCCGTTCAATAAATCGAAGCTGTTGTCCAGCCTTTGCCAAAAGCTGTTCAGTTGAATGCATCACTTTATAAATTGAATGATATACCATATATAAAATTTCATTTTTGCTGGGTTGTAACATATTTATTCAGATGTATTGAATATAAGCCTCATGTTATGTATATCTGTTATTTACATATCTACATTTATACTGATGACAAATATTTTATTAAGCTTTTCAGACATCAAAATTGCACAAAAATTCTTCAATAATTTTGAATAAAAATTAAATCTGTTAGTTGAATCTTTCTCAGTTTAAATTACAGATTGAACATGAACCTGATCTAATGTACTCTACTTCTACTTTTTATTATTAAAAAGTGAAGTGGTTATTTACATTAACCATAACTGAATACACAGTCCCTCTTAGCTGTTCTTGTATTTTTTGTAGTACTTTTAAAGTTCATTAATTTACATTAACAATCTTATGTAATCATAAACACTGACTCTATTAACCCAAAGTTATCATTAACAACTGTGGACAAGAGACTCTGGTTAATTTTTTTGTGTTTAAACAAACCTCTCAGCCTGTAATTAAGATCATAGCCTTTGTGAAAGAAAAAATATGTGATTGTAATGGTCTAATACAACTGCCAAAAGCTGAACATATTTTATTAGTTTCAGTCAGAAAGTGACCTTCTACATTTCACTGTGACATGTTTGAAGTCGTATTGAAACATGATTGATGTTAGCAAGGACAGCAATTCAAAGTCTTCATCCACTTATCACTGTGTTTGTGTCAAAATGTCTTAAGTTTCCCCCTTTGTCAGTCTACGTCAGTTTATTTCTCTTTACTTTGTGGTGGTATTACCAATTGAAGCAACAATTTTGATGCCCGGTGTGATCTTAAGACACCCAGAAAGTCAAATTAAGGCAATCCTCTTTTATGTTTGCCTCTCCACTCTCTGCCTCTCCGTCAAGTGTTTATTTGTTTGCGGGTGACAGGAGGTGAAAAGAGGGGCTGGGTGTCAAGTGAGCGAGTGGCGCAATGAAGGACTTGGGCAGAGTCAAGGACTTTTTATGTTCTGGCAGATCTGAGACTAAGACTGACTCAACTGCAGAAGACTGCCAAAACCGTTTGATTTTTTTTTCTTCACTCTTGCCTTTTGTATGTCTTTATTTTCCACCTCTTTTTCGTTTTCTTTCTCATACTGAGCCTCATTGTTTGCCTTTCTTTAATCATCTTAGTTTCTTACTGCCTTCTTCAAACTACATTCCTTTTTCTCTCATTGCCTGAATTTCTCTTGTGTAGACTTTTCCCAGTGTCCACTCTTTCCATCTCTTATTGTCCCTCTTTCTTTTCCCTGTTTTTATGTCAGTCATTCTGGATGTTTCTTGCCTCCACGTCTCTCTCCTCATATGCCCTGTGTTACTGATGTCTTAGACACACAAAAGGCTGCTCTCCTGGGCTTGACGCCAGACAGGTTAGCCTGTCTTTTTTGCTGGACCCCTGGAGGTTTCAGATTCACAAGTGATAGAATCTCACTCTTTTTTTTTTTTTTTTGAAAAGCGCCCCCCTTTCCCATAGCAACTGCAACTATGGGATTTGGCCCTTAGCTCTGGGGTTAAACTGTCTGGTTACAAGAGAGAGTTAGAAACTGTCTCCAAAATGTTAAGAGATGCTTGATTGTTTATTCTGCATGTGGACTGTTTTTTGTAGACATGTTTAAAAGTCCCCATCTTCTAAGTGTGTTTTGCTTATAGTTACTTTAGTTGTATGTTTGTAACTTTGATTTATTGTTAGGTCTACCAAGAAAGTCATCCATGAAAACTGTTTGGAAAAGGACAGGCACTTTTGAGAAATACTTGTCAGCTGACTGAATTAACCACCAATCTTTCACCATCTATCATGAGCCAACTTCAGCTTATAAGATCAATGAACCATTTAAACCAGAGACGAGTAAAAACCTCTTGTGGAAACCAGAGACAAGTAAAAAAAATATCTTCGTTGCTTAAAGGAGGAGGGAAAAACTCCTGCTATACCATAATCTATGCTAATTTCTTTCAGAGCCATAATTGTTATTTTTGG
>JAQNCA010000013.1:13607839-13620003 GCA_029783725.1 Acanthurus tractus
TTAAAGGAGGAGGGAAAAACTCCTGCTATACCATAATCTATGCTAATTTCTTTCAGAGCCATAATTGTTATTTTTGGATTTGAACAAACCATTGAATAAACTAAATGGTACAATACCTTTGTGGTCCAGCAATGAGCCCATAATTTGAAGCCTAGCAAGATGGATTCTTGTGTCATGTGATCTTGTGTGATTTTGTGTTCTAGTGAATCCAGCTGTCTTGTAAAGTTGGGATATTGGACTGCACAGAATGACTTTGGTGCAGTTTGACAGTAAAAGCCTGTTTTCACATCTTTCTGCTTTCTTTCTTGTTTTTCGTAGAGATAGTTGAGCTTTTTATAGACCTGTTTTTGTGACAACACAACAACTTTAAAGTCAAGAAGTGTCAAATATGAAACACTGGTGTGGAAACTTAAAACCTCAAGCGCATAAACATATCATGAGAAAATAATTTTTAGGGGAGAAGGAATAGAAGTATTAGGATTCCATCTAGTTTAATTAGTAGTTTAATTAGTCATCTGCTGATTTGACTGCAAGTAAATTAGAAAATTGTATTAAAAATTTAAGGAGAAACAACTAAACATATCTGGAGGGTTACTTTAACTTTTTATGCCTCTGCACCTGGATTAACTCTGGCCAGAGGGATGATGTTTTTGGGTTGTATGCCCATTCATCTATTCAATTCTCATTAAAGTGATATCTCTGGAACAACTTAGGGAAATTCCTAAAAAATGTTGGCACAAACATCCACTTGATCTCACTGATTAGATTTTGATGGTGAATTGTCAAGGTCAGTGTAGCCTCACAGAACATGTTTTTGACCTTTCAAAGGTATTTCAAAGGTATTTATGACCAAATTTCACTCAAATGTTTATTAGGATGAAATGATAAAGTAAAGATTTGTAGTAGCCAAAAGGTTCAAAGGCCACTTCACTGTTACATTGTAATTTTCTAAAAAAAAAACTTTTCTGGCCATTATTTAATGTCATAGCTCAGGAGCAAAAGAACATATTTCACATTTGGTTGATGAATAGGTGACTCTAATCTTGGTTGTCCACCTTGAGTCTATGTGTAGATCTTCTTTGCTCCCCAGTTAAAGTGTGTTTAAAGCATCCATGTTTTAGATCATGTAACTTCTTTGCTGCAACATCCATATTTGAAGCTTGTAGTCCACCAAAGGCTCAATAGTTTTGCCATCATTAACCTTCAGGTGGTGCTTGTTTCACCATGTGACACACTTCATCATTCCTACTCCTCTGTAAAAATACTCTACAAGACAAGTGAAGAGAACATGTTTCTTACTCGAAATGATTCACTGTAATCATACCGATCTATATAGTGATTATCACTTTTCCAAATATAGTCACTTAAAACTTTTAATATATTACTTTAAGGGCTTTCCAACATATACAAGTTGTTACAGAATCGTATATTTGATGTAAGCTGCCACTTTACTGGTTCATGGAGGAATATGACCTCAAGACTGTAATTCTAGGTTTTATCTGATGGTGTGTGTGGTCTCTTTTTAAGTGTACTGTACTTTAGAAGCAGACTCTTGGCAGTCTTGTTTTCTTGTGAGCACACTGTGGTTGTGAGGACATTTTGGACAATCTTGGAATACTTATTACAATTAGACACATTAAGGTTGGGGTTTGCTCTTTATTGTCCTCTTAAACCCTGACTGATCCACAATGATCCATCATAACAAATAAACAAGTCCTTCAAATGCAACAACACAATATGTTGTTCCTTAGAGCCTCCATCAATGACACAAATCCTTTTTTTTAATCTAAAACCTCTGCAGTTAAAATAACATTTGTCTCAACATTTTTTGCTTTGCTTTTTAGAGAAAAAAAATGTTTATGATCTGACATTGGCGTGGATGCTGTTCGGAGAGGTTCAGGCACATACATTACTTGGTCAGGGGTAGGAAAGGTTTATAATTTTAGTTAAACAACAGTACTTTGTTAAGGTTATGGGACCTTTGTCATCACGATGATGGTGATAACTACTTGGTAAAGGTTAGGGACTAACTGTGGTCATGGATAAAAGAAAACAAATGTTGACAGAAACAAACAGAAGTCCCCTTGGCTAAATCTATTTTGTTGACCCACCCATCCAGACTGACCACCTCCTTATTCGGACTTTTTGGCCCTAAAATAACATCAGCCAACTTCCTCCTTTGCTCCCAACGGACATGAGTCGTAATTTTCACCGTGGCTCGGAGGGCTTTGCTACTTGTACGTAAGCACATAATGTTTTGGGTTATTTCCCAAATGACTGATGTTGTTATTTGTTTTTAGAGGACAGTACCTTACGATTGCACGTTTTCCTATTAAGCCTAACCTTCTATTTTATCAGCAGAAAAAGCATTAAAACGGGTGTCTTGAATTATTTTTTTTATTTAGTACATAAAAAGGAATATAAGGACACAGAACGCTGAAATCGGTTTTGGAAATGTGTTTTTTTTTTACTTTAAAGCTATAAAGTGGACATTTCAAGGTTTGTTTTTGTATGTAATATGATTATTCCAACCTTTCGTCAGGTTATCAGAAGAGTACTGATTCGTTTACACACTTCAACTCGTGTTTGGACTGTTTTGACTTGGTTGGCAGAGTTTGGAAAATAACTTTTCATGCTTTGGGTTAGGATAATTTCTCTCCTATGGTTACGGGTGCGATGTTAGAGTAAAGCAGAGTAAGGGATAAAAGGAAGGATAGAAACATCAAACAGAAGAAGTAGGCAGTGGTTGAAGGGGGGCGTCAGGGTTGCTGTGTGGGAAGTTTTAAAAGAAGGAGAGGGGAGGGAACAAAATGAGAAGTAAAGATGTGCATGTTAAGCCAAAGATGAAGACAGACGTAAACAGAAGAAAATGTTGAAAGTAAGCGAAAGAAAGAGAAAGAGCGAGAGAGAGAGAGAGAGAGAGAGAGAGAGAGAGAGAGGGAGATCTGCATTGTGGCCCAAAGCTGAATGCCGCCTTAATGAGCAATAGTTTAAAGGACACTGAGGCGTGAGTCCCCGTAACCATAGCAACTTCCCAGGAGCCCTGTGACGGACGGATAATAGAGTGAGAGAGGAGTTCCTTTTCTCTTCTTCACCCCTCCCTCCTTCCCTCCCTCTCACTTGTTCTCACTTCCATTCCTCTCTTGGGCAGTTTGTTGGATCCTCGCATCTTACAGGATTTTCCTTGACTTGGCTGCCCTGTTTTTTTTTTTTTTTTGGCCTTTTATGTACGCTCTGAAGTTTGAATTCTAGCCCGGCGAAAGGCAGCTCCAGACAACTGCTGCCATAATTGCTTGTTGTTATCTTTCCGAGTCACTTTTATGGACTCTCAGAATTATTTAAGGACTTTATTTTTGTGCATCCAGAAGGCTGTTTTGCGTTCGCACAGAGGGAAATGTGCTCCAAAGGCACTGTCTCAGCCCGTGATTCCTTTGTCTACATTTCAGAGGCTGTGCTGTCAAACCATGGTGCTGCCCCCGAGACCAATCGCCCTGAGAATATGCAATGCTTAACGGTGAGTATGAACATTTTTTTAAAACTTTTCTTTAACTTTCTGTGTTAGTGTGCATGTAAAGCATAAACAGGCTAATGTCCTTTGCTTTCATTTCTCTGTGAGTGGGTGTATGTGTTTGTAAGCAATAGAAATATTTTAGAATTTTAGTGGAGAATGTGGATGTGAGTAAAGTAAACATCTATTAATTCTATGGCTGTATTTAATTGTTGAAAGCTTTGGTGAGTATTTCTATGTACCGGTACATAATATACATCTTTCCTCAATTGCTGGCAGTAGATGTGTACAATTATGTGTATTTCATTTAATGAGTTTGCGTGCTCAATGAATGGATTGGCCTGTGTTTATACAGAGTAGTTGACCCGTGACATTGTACCATGTCCAACAAACTCATCATGCATAAACATGCCTTCAGTAAGATATTTATTGCATGAATTCCATGTTACACATTCTCAGGAACCATAGCAACTAATGTAATCATATGTTTGCACTGTGAGCAGTGAATGGAGCAAGATGTCATCTCTGGAATGACAATGTCTGTCAAAAAGCTGACTTGCGTGTGGAGCAGAATGATGGTTTGTCGTTAGAAAAGGAAAAAAAGAGATTTGTGTGGTTGGATGTGAAGCCAGTGGAAATCTCATGAGGGATCCTTTTGTCCATTAAATCTTATGGCTTCTCAGTTTTAGTCTTGATATTTCAAGTTTGAAGTGTCTTTAAAGTCCATTTCCTCATATTGACTGTATGGTTGCCATGAATTCTTAAAAAATGAATGAGTAAGACCACTTAAACTGTTTACAGAGACACTGCGTGACTGATGATAGTTTACCCATTTTTACGGCAGGGAATTGGACAAAGTGGTTATTACAGTCAATATTTTCTTGACAACAGCAGTGCTATTGACAGCAACAACAGGAGGAGACACATTTACATAGACATCAGTGGTAAACTGTAGAGTATGGTCAACATATGCTATGGGCAAAAGTAAATGTTATTTACAATGCTGCTATTGTTTTGCTTATTTGTATTCTTTCTTGACACATAATTTGTAAGCAAATCTAATTCTGCAACTTACTGTCTAAAAAAATAAAATTTTGTTTTGTCCTTCTTCAGCTACCATAGCACCATTTGATCATTAACTTTAAAGCAGTAGCAAATGGAGCGTGATGCCTACAACCAAGTCACGGTAAAAACTTATAGACAATGCAAAACATCACAAGGGCTTGTCCCCCTCCAGAGGCTTGAAGGCTGAAAGAGCCTTTCTATTGTTGTGTTTTTTTACATTAGGGAAGCTTGAATCGAATTAGATCACTTGTACTCTTTTCATTGTGCTCTATGTTTTGTTCGTATTACAAATAAAGGTTTCTTTCATTTTATAAGACTTAAAGAAATCAACATTTAAATGCAAAATTGGTATAACCCGAATTTTGGAAGAACAGCTATTGCACACAATATGTAATTCCCATTGCTAGATGTCTACTCAACAGTGAAAACAAAAGACAGTTTATTGATGTTATTGAGTAGCGTGGGATCGTGGGATTTGTTTATTTTATTGTTAAACAGCCACAATTACAGATGAAAAACTTTCTGACTGACTCAGGCAGAAATGTTCACTGATGAGGTGATGTATTACAGTTTTATTCTTGTTGCGTTTAGTCATCTATGCCAACTTCTTTACTCTTGAAGTTAGCAACAAAAAAACATACGAAACAGATGCTGACATATAATTGCTGGAAGAGGAGTGACTGTCTTTATTCCCCGAATCATTTGACCCATTAGAAATAGTAACTCTGTTGCATCTTATTCCATGCTTTTGTTGCATGCTTTTGAAAGTTTCATTCCTCCTTGCAAATCTTACTCTGGCCTAAGTTTGCTAAAACTTAAGCAAATTCATTTTATAGGACATAATGCAAGTGTGACAGTAGCTATATTTAGATAGGGTCCGTATTTATTAAAAATCAGAGGAGTCAGCCACCACATACAAGATATATAGGATATTAAAAGATGATATCCTTCCAAGCTGCAGCTTGTGTACTCTACTGCCCTCTGTGATACAGAAGTGCCTGCTGATGTACCACAAGACTAGAGGGCAGCTTCCTTTCCTAAGCTAAAACTCCACAGGTCAAATTCTTTTCTTCCCTTTTGTAGCAGAGAGGGACTACAACTCATGTGTCATTGTGCAGTCCTGTGTGGTGGAATGACAAATACATGAACCTTGAACCTTGATTATGGTATCTCCCCTTTATGGGTATTTTTATAATATATATCACTTGTTTGCAGTGCCAGGTACTTATGAAAGATGGTTCTTCAGATGGTACTTCAGTAGAAGTGCTGCAGTATGTGATGCATGAATATGAAAAAGCTTGTACATAAGCACTTGAAAGGCAAATCGGTGGACATCTTTCAATTCAGCTACACACGTTACTGCACAGGCAGTAGCCTAATAAAACAAAATGACATACCATAAGCACAGAGACAGTGGAAATCACAACCACGACCGTCTGTTATAAGACAAATGCCTGGGTCTGCTCTAAATATGCTTGCCACAACAAGAAAGAATTTATATTCACACTCAGTCACAGTGTGGCCCTAGACCTTCAGCTTCTATCCTGACAGCGTCTCGTCAGTAGCATCATTTGTTTTACAATAACTGCTGTACAGTTGGAGAGAGTTTAGTAAAAGAGTACTACAGAGTTTAGTACAATTGTTTGAATATCAAGCCATGATAACAACTTCTCTTGTAAATTTGCTTAAATAATACCAATTTGCTAGTCATGACAGTTAACATAGGCAAAGTTTGTTTAAAGGTGAATGAAGCACTTATTTTTTGGACTGGGCAAAAGTTGTAGGGTACGAAGCGCAGCTCCTTTGCACTAAAGTCTAGGGATCATATTCTTGGTCTTGTCTGTGCTTTGCCTTCTGCAACCAAAACGCTCTGCTTAAAGTGTGTTTTCACTCAGAATTTATGCTAGACTCCTCCCTCCTTGTATATTTAAAAAATGCAGCAGAGGACAACAAAATCACTGAAGGGGACACAATCTTGTGGCTGTGTAGTGTGTGATGCCAAAAGTAAGGAGACATGGACCAGAGCCGACTGACCACCGCTCACTGAGGCAGGAACAACCATAGTCTTATTGTGTCTGAGCTGGAATTACAAACCCCTTTCACACAAATATTGTGCAATACCACTGGAATGAAGTCCTGTTTTTACACAGCCTTTGATTTTTTACACTTAACCAAACAACTTTAGCATAACGCTGCCTCAGTGTATGATTTTAGATAGCACGCGGGTGTTGTGGAACACGCAAGGCATGACAGACATGATATATAACAAAGCACTGGTGTCTGTTGCTATATAACATGCGTGTTGGGTAGAACTTTCTGCCCAATAACATGGGCATCACATAGCTAAATGGCAGTTCAGAAGGTAAAGAGCTCCTTAACCTTGTTGTCACCACAGTTTGCAGACAGTCTTTTCTGTTCATCCTCTTTGAACTAGCTGCTAACTGCAGCCGTATTTAAATCTCCTGCTTGTTAAAACTGTGTTTGCACTTCCAAATGAGTGGTATGCATAAAAGTTTCAATCAATGCAACATGATTAATGGCTGTTTCTAAAAATAAAATCACAGCTAACATTAGACCTTTCTCAAGAATTAATCAATTAAAGAAATTATAGAACTTTTTATAGATTTAGATGTATCTTGTTTTTGTTGTGTGGCTTAGTAAAAAGGGGCCGGTTACTGGTATGTTTTTAATCAGACACATGACGTTTTTGGTAAAAGTTCTTCTAATATGCATGGTTGTACTTCAATTTAAAATTGAACATTGTCAATTAGACACCAACAGTAACTGTCACCTGGGCCTATTCAAAAGATGTCACTGACACATATATCTGTGTTGCTTTTGAAACTGTCCAGGATGTAAACTCAGTGGAAAGCAGGGCATCATATGGACTTATTTTAGATAAGAGGCTTGACTGGACAGGATTAGACAGAGAAGCTCACTTAACTTTGATCTTTGACACAGTCTCCCCCTCAGAGAAACATAAGGTTAAAGGTTGCTTGTATTTGTAATATAGTGCTATTGCATGTGCCTGTTCAATTTATCTATGTATCTGATGCATTGCAGTCAGTGCTCTGTATCACAAGCAAAATGTTAAAACTCTGAGTTTCTTACAGTAGTGTCATTGGATACCTTACACTACTAGCAGAATAACAATTCAACATCCAGCATGTCAAGAGTTTGAACAGCTTTTGAAGTCATATGGGAGGTGAAGAGGGCAGGAACGATGTGTCTGCAGCATTGAGATGGAAAAGTTTTACATCCGTATTTGTGAATGCTCCTTTCCTCTTTCTCTTTCTCTCCTTCCTTTAACCTCCCTCCCCTCCTCCTCTTCTTCTTCTTCTTCCCTCTTTTTCTCTTTATCTTCGGGTGAATCAAAGTAACAGACGATTGTGTGGTTTGTGTGGGACAGTCTCATGGGAGAGTTAAGGGAGGAGGGGGGAAGCACATTCACAGATTAAATTAGCAGAGAATGGAAAACCTTTCAGAGTTTTTCTTCTTTTCTGTACTCATTTTCTGTTGCCTTGTCCTTGCTCCTTTGCAGAATGATATGTATTTTCTCCTTCAATGTTGTGACCTCCTCCAACTCCTTTTTTTCTTCATCTTTTCTTCTTCTGTCACCCCATGGCCATCACCCCCATTACACAAAGAGCTCTGTGGTATCATTAACTGCCCACTCTCTACCTCCTTAAGCATTTTTCAGTGTTTGATGATGGCCTTCCACATGAATAGTTTCCGTGATTTACACAGAGCTCACTAAAGGTTTATGCACACTTCAGATGTTAGTGAAGATAATCCTTGATATCCAAATAATAAATGTCCCTCAGAAAACCACAAGCCCATTTTAGAAAATATTTTCCTTTCCACTGACAAAACTTTTGCAACCTTCTCCAACACTTTTCGCTTAAAATACTTGTTTTTATCTGTTAAAATAATTACTACATGTTTGGGAGAAATTATGCTTGAAAGTCACAAGTGCTTAAAAATGTCACACCAATCAAGTTCTATTAGTTTGCTCTCTTTCTTCTGACTTACTGTACGAATGTTTTCTCAGTTTATCCAGAATAATCTGGTGTCCCCGTGGTCTGCTTTTAAAGATAATGTACTTGGGATAAATACGAGTCATTGTCAAAGGAATGACATTTTGTGATACTGTGGCTTTTAACCAGTGTGATATTTAAAGGAACTTTTACTTTTACTTTTAAAAAACTTTTGCGTAATGCGTAATGAGTTAAACGAGTTACTCCTTAAAAAAAAATGTCACTGTGTGTGTTATCTTGATTTATAGGCATTTGGTGAAAGTAAACACAGATATGATGGACTGTGACACTTTTTAGTATCTTTAAAATGTGAATTTTTCACTTTTTAACAATTATCACCTAAACCAGAGATCGAAGATTTATTTGCCGTGCCAGCAATAACCATTTTTTCAGGCAAAATAAATAAATAAAAAGAAATCTGGTCATATCATTGGCAGGTAGCCAGGGAGAGTTCATGAATATAAACAATAGCTGCGCGCCGAACAACGTGTCCCCCTGCATCACTTTGCTTGTCAGCTAGCATTAGCTCCTAAACAGTCTCTGTGAAAATGGGTCTGACACTTCAGTCTGATGGGAAAGATGGGAAGGAAGGGTGAGGTGAGCTGAAAAGAGGACAGGGAGGTTAGATTTTCTGGCCAGCGTCTCAGAATAAATGAAGAATGGTTGGTTTTATTGCCAAAATGTATTCCTTTGTGAGTATTTTAGGCCCAGGGTCCTGGCTGCTCCTCACCCTTGTATGTCCTCTGCTAGATGCAAGATGTATGAATGCTTATATTTGCCCTTTGCTGTTCTGCACATCTTTTAATGTGAAAGAAGTTACAGCCCAAACTATGTAGAGTTGATGCACATTGCTATTGGTTTTATAACATTGAACAAACTGCTCTCGGTCACTATGTTGGGAGAGTGAGTCATATATTCGTTTAAAGGAGTGTGGGTTTATTACTTATTTGTACTTATTAGTCATTGACCTGCTAAGGTCAGCAATTTGAAGTGCACTAATCCCTGCATTTTAATTTATTTGACTGATAAAAGTGAGTAGGATGTTGGAAGCACTACACTTTTCTTGAATTTGTACAAGCTTAGTCTCAGTAATCTAGAGTTGAAGGCTTGAGGCGGCTCAGTTTGGTTCGTAGCCATCTTACTGTTTCATATTTTGCTCAGTGTCACCTTCAGAATGTTGTAACTGTGTTGTAGTTGAGGCTCCATATGCCAAGCTTTCACTGTCTGGATTTTTAGTACAGTACAACCTGAGCTGTGACCCTGAACTTGGCCTTAGACACATCTTGTGTGCTTACTGGCTTGGAAGACGCCCCCTCCTTTAATAGCTGTTTATTCAGGTCAGAGAGAGAGAGAGAGAGAGAGAGAGAGATGGAAAGAGAGAGAGATCCCACACTATTAAACACAAGATTGGCCTTGTCTGGCTCCCAGACAAGCTTTTCAAACTCTTCTTTCATTCCTATCCTTAATACATGCTTTCTTTTCTGCCTTTCTTCTCTCCCTCTAATCCGTCCTTCTGCCTATTTAGAGGTGAACAGCGCAGCATGAAAGAGAGAGAAAGTGTTTTTTGTGTGCTTGACGGGTAACCCTCGCCCTTTTGAAAAGGCAAACAGGGAAAAGCTGCCATTACTATTGGCATGAAGGGATCTTAAGACAACGGCCTTTTCTGCCACTTTATTAGCATTGTAGAGACCAGTGCGACGTTGCTCCTCTTTCACCCCTCTCTTTTTCTGTCACTTCTCTGTCCATGTTTCAATACATGAGCACTGGCATCCAAATGATAAAAAAAAGGAAAAGTGGCACGCTGGGAATTAAAGGGGTTGCTAGGGGTTAGACTGCCCATTGTTTTAGCTGTAATTTAACAGGCTTTTTTCTTGCACTGCTGTTGAGCCATTTGTTGTTATTATTTTTTTTTTAGCAGATTTATCACCTCTTTCCCAGACATACGGATATTGCAAACAAAAATATAAGTGATGTTTGGATAACTGGAAGAGGAGGGGAGATTTTCGGAGAGTTGCAAAACTGTGAATTTCCGTACTGTGTGGGTGGGGGTGAGGTGGCGGGGGGCTGAAAGGAAAAGCAGAGGAAACGTGGAAGTCGAAAACATAACAAACAAGCATAATGTCTGGACTGAGATTTGGGAGTATGGTAGCTAAGGTGGAAAGAGTCTGATGAGGTGTGAAGTGTGATTGAGGTGTATGTGTGTGTGTGTGTGCGTGTGCGTGTGTTTGTGTGAGTTAACTGTTAAGTATGTTCTCAAACAATACTGCTGCTGCTATATGTGGCTGGGAAATGTTCTCATTAAAAGTCGTTAAACCCTGAAGTTGTTAGCAATCAGAACTGATTTTGTTTACGGTGCCCATATGGTCTGGAGTTTCACTCAAGTGTTTTAAGTTTTCAGATTTAGGCCTGCCCAACAACTCCTACGAAAAAAACCTGCCCTTTTTTCCCACTGATTCTCACATGTCTCCCTTTTGTCACCTTTATTAGTCACTTCAGTATATATTTTCAAATGACTGAAAGGTATAGCACCTCTCACAGCCTCATAGTGTGGACTCAGGAAGCAAACTGGCCTTATCGGGGGCAGACACACGAAGCTATCCTGGCTGTGTGGTGGTGAGGTATGCGTAAGTGAATGTGTGAGTGTGTGTGTATGTGTGTGGAATGGAGGGGGGGTGGTGTGGCGGTGGGAGGCACTTCCTCCTATTCTTTTGCTGTTGAAGAGTTCCCATGAGCGCCCCTGCCAGGAGCTACAGTGTGGCCTGAACAGGCCGAGCCAGCGCCAGTCTCGCCTACATGACGCCGCCACACACTCTCACACAGCTGATCTCAGGAGCTACTGCAACTACTGCCGCTCAGGCCACAGAACAAGGACCTGAACACTGTGTTATGGGATAGAACAAAAGCAAGAAAGAAGACAATGAAGGAAAGTTAAAGGAAAGAAGAAAGATGAAATGACAGGTACAGACTTATAAGAAGTTACACACAGGAATGTGCATCGGTGACTGGAGTTCTTACTCATAAACCTTAAATGGATAAGAGTGCAGTTGGAGGACCATGACAGAGTAACGACAGTTTTGCAGAACCAACTGTCACCGAGATAATTGAAACTTGACTCATTTGGGGAAAGTTGATGGAGAGAGGAAGCCAGTTTGGCTAAGAAAAGGACACATTTTTATTACACTTGACAGATCTTTGCACAGTTGTCAGCAAGGTGAGACACAATATTATTATCTAGAACCACCTTAACTGGACAGTCACCTGGAAATCGGACATCTTGAACACTGCAACACTGGGCAGCTGTCACTGTGGAAGATGATTCATAACACACTTAAATCGACTCCACCGTCGGAGCACAGCCCGAGGAGCACACACTCAGCTGCACAGAGGAGGCTGTGGAGATACTCGGGTTGCAGAAGGGCTGGCCAGGTGGAAAGTCACCGTCGCAGTGTGTGTGTGCTGGCTGCAGACTTAAACCCTGGAGGAGGAGGAGGAGGAGGAGGTGTGATGCACACAATCCACGGGCTGTGCCACCTCTGCATTGGATGTAGGCTGCC
>JAQNCA010000013.1:13620103-13638108 GCA_029783725.1 Acanthurus tractus
CAGGTGGAAAGTCACCGTCGCAGTGTGTGTGTGCTGGCTGCAGACTTAAACCCTGGAGGAGGAGGAGGAGGAGGAGGAGGAGGTGTGATGCACACAATCCACGGGCTGTGCCACCTCTGCATTGGATGTAGGCTGCCTCAGGTGTGTTTGTGTTACAGAGAGTACGGTGAGAAGATGGGGGAAAGAGAGAGGAGGGGGTGAGAGAAAGATCAAGTGTACGGTATCAATCTGTAATTATGAGAAAGACACTTGAAACATGAAAAGTAGTACTTAAATAATTAAACTGCAAAAGATAAATAAGGTTAATGATTTAAAAAGTTACAACAATGTAGTCAGCGGTAAAAATATCTAATATAAAAGAATAAAAATAGTGTGGCAATATATAATGATCTAGTTAGTGTGCCATCATTGTTAAAAAAGCACTTTAAACTGCATGTCCAAAAGCATCCAGAAGGGAATATTTTCACTGTGTAGGAGATCTGAGGGGTGTGTGTTTCTTCAGCAGGGAGAATAAGCTTCCTGTCCTCTACATTATTTATCCTTCACATAGTGAGAGAAGGATATCGCGAGTGGAAGAGAGGAGAAAAATATTTGCTATGATATGAGCTGATGCCACTATCCCTACTTGATCCAATTTGTGCACTGGGTATGAGATGCACATTGGAACAAATAAGAAATCAAATGTGATGAAATAGACTAAATCTAATTGACTAAGATGGAACAATACACACGTGAAATTTGAAAAGATGTGTGTATTTTAAAGAGGCTAAAAAATCTGCTGAAGTTCTGATACTAGCTTCCTGTAGTCATGTCTTAAAGGATGGTGGAGCACTGAGGCATGAATGTAAAAAAAAGAAAGCTCTCTGTCACACATCCATTAACACATAATTTACACACATGAGCTGCAGGGTTGTCCGCCTTTGAGTACATATGAATTCATTTTAAGAAAGTTAACATCTTAGTCTAGTCAGTTCTTCCCTGTGAGTCCCTGTGACTGTATTATTAATTCATCAATAAGGCCCTGCTTATACAATTTGAGTATTTAATGCATGTTGGGAACTTTTCCCATTCATCTTTCTTCTCTCATTTTCAATAAAATGTCTTGTGATTGATGCACTGAAAAATTCTCTCTTAAAAGAACATTCATACTGATTTTTTTTTACTTCAGGCTAGTTGAGTCTTTTTCAATTCCAGTTTATAAAATAATCCCTCATCTTTTATTAAGAAAGGGAAAAAGGGCATTGGACTGCTTCCTCTAGGCAGGTCAGAGCAGTCCAAGTGGTTAGACTCAACTATGCTTACAAATGAAATTACCTCTGTAATGCCTCTCGAGTTCTATCAAAATAAGAGTTTCCTTTAAAAAGAAACGTCTAAAACAGCTTTTGATAAAAAGGCATAGGCAGATTAAAGGCTGCGGGGCTAGGATAAATGTCTGTTTCACTTTTAATTTTGAGTCAGTCTTTCCTTTTCCGCTTTTTTCTCACATCAAAATTCCAGCTTATCCCTGAAAATGTTCCGTTGTCTTCCTTAATTCCAGCGAAATGTTTTTTTTCATGCCATCTGTTCCTCTGTTTGTTTCTGTCATCTGCTCCGTTTCTGTCACTCCTCAAAGCACCACTGCCCTCTTTCATCACAATTTAATCTTTCATCCCCGTTTAGCTTCTTTCCTTCTTTTTACCTACAGTTGGTTTCGGGTTATCCCATTCTTTTTCTCATTCATTTTTTTTCTCCCTTTTTGCAAGACAAACAACTCAAGGATTACTTTTCAAATCTGTTTACTTTTATACAAAAATATACACACAGTGCAGAGCAATAAATGTAGCATATATAACACCACATGTACTTTGTGTCAGGAGTGAAGATAACAAGTTGCATGTGCACTTTTCTGTGAATATTTGTGCTTATTCAGCCTTAAAGGGGGAAGGTCAACCCCTTTATCATAAAGGTTGTCCTGCCATGCTGAGTATCTTTTGTAATTCCACAGTATATTATTGCTGGTATTTGTATGTGATGGCTTGTAAGGCTTTCAGCAAAAAGACCACAGCACACTGAAATTATCTTATGAGACTGACACATCAAAGAGGGTAAATGCCTATGAAACCAGATGAAAATCAGAATTTCCTTTGTACAGCACGTAACAAGACATCTGTCTTTTTTTGTAAGTTGTTCTTCAGCAGCATCAGTAAGATGAGGATGACTAAAACAAAGAAAAATTCAAGGAATGAAGGGCAGATAAATATGGTAAAGAAACTGTGGCCCAAAACAATGTGACACAAGGCACATTAAATCAGTGGAATATAAGAAACTGCAAATCTTACCCGACATTTTCGGGTCATCACAGGCTACAGGCCCTTGAATAATCACTGTATTTCTCCTTGTTGCTCATGGGTAGACTGTAATTCAGCTCCATATATACGTAGTTTTCCTCTGCGAGAAACAGAAAAAAAAGAGGGATGGGGAAAGGGAGGGGGGTTAATGTGTGTTTTGGGCCCCTGGTTGTCAGCAGATGAGATGGAAAGTGAGATGTTTTGGATGGACCTGTGTTGACTTTGGCTCAGACTATTGCACACAGGTACCGCATGTTTGACGATGCAGGGTCAAAGAGAAGGAGAGACAATGGGAAAGAGTCATCAACGTTGTCTCTGTGGTTGTCTGTCTTCATGTGTGTATATGCGTGTTTGTGGGTGTGTGTGCTGATCTGGTGTGTTTTAGTCTTCATGTTGGCTTTTAAAATAATATATCATATATTAAAATTAGACACATTTTAAACATACAGCCTGGATTGACACAGCTTTTACATGCTGCACACTACTGCTGCTTGCATATTTCCCAAAAAAATATGGGATGTTCTTGTCACAATAGTTATGCTTTGTATTACATTCTTCTATTTTACAGTCCTCACCCTCCTTTGGAGTTGTTTCCTTATATCAAGAAAATATTCTGAAAATGGAATAGAAAGTTATAGAGAATTTTTAGCTTCCTCACAACAGATCACATATAACTACAACATACAAAACATGACATCTCTACATTTAAATACCTGAAAATGACTACATCTTTTTGGACATATTGTTGATGAGTGTACTTACATTTTCCCAACATTATACAAACTCAGAGAAATATGTTGTTATATTCAAGGTAGTGGTACATTTCTTTGCTTCTTAAAAAAAACTTCCAGGGTAACGTCAGTATAAGTCTGAACAAAAAGAAAAAGGAGGAAAGGAAGTCAGCCAACGTGACTAAATGTAATGTGAATAAAACTCTCTGAAGTTTCTCAAAGTCAGTCACATTGATTTTCATCTGCAGTGATATCTGTTTACCAATAAGATTTAAAAAATCATAATCCAATTCTACTTTGTGAAATTATCAAGCTACGTATTTTATTTCAGTTGTTTTAATTGAGATATCTCTAGTGACAGGAATTAATATCATGCCTTTAATCAGAGTTTTTTCTGGATGTTTCATGATATGCAATTACCTGATGTATGTAATTACATTTCTGACATCAATTGAACTAGCCTGGAAAAATTTAGTTAAAAGAGTCTAGATTCACTTTTCACAGTATAATTGTTGCTGAAAGAAGCTGTTAGGCACTTTAGAACTTTTATTTTTGCCGAAGAAACTGTAGATTATTAAAAAACATAGGTATGGGCTTTTTGCTTTCAGCAGAATTTTTATATTCAATTCTTCTCTGACTTCTGTACAAAGAATGTCCTTCTTTTTTCTCTCTTCTTTGAGTTCAACTCAACTAATTGGCTTCACCGGGAATCTGCTGTCAGGACAGTTTTAATAGGAAGTAGAAGCAGAATACAAATCTACTTAATCGTCCATCGTAGGAAGGAAGTTGATTATTTGGTCTGCATGCTACTTTTGGTTCCTCAGGTAGTTGGGGAAGAGATATCTTCCTGCGGCCATATCTTCTTATCACAAAATGACTATGTGTGTATGTGTGTGTTTCCTGCAGGTGACCATCCTTCGAGGAAAGGATGGATATGGCTTCACCATCTGCTCTGATTCCCCTGTGAGGGTGCAGGCTGTTGATCCAGGCAGGTTTTGCATGCTTGTTTGTGTGAATAAAACTCAATGAAATGGAAAGGTTGCTCAAATTTGACATCTTTCCTGTTCTGCACTGTCTTAGGGTTCTTAGCCCTAAATTGCTTTAACTGAGCAATTTGTTTCTTTTGTTTACTCTGACATTTCTTCCAATAATAACTTATAACTGTAAGTGCATTCCTCTACCAACATCCAAAATTATATATTCATAAAAGTATAAAAAGCAGCCATTAAGTCAGGAGCAAAGTAGATTTGATTGTAATAGTGTATGGCTTTAAGTGATGTTTTTAATTTTCACTTGCTGGACTGCCAAGAGTAGATTTCTAGTTTTAAAAATATTTATGATATAAAATTTATGATCTTGGCTTGAGACTGCACACAAGTGAATGTTGGCAAAGCAGCTGGCTAATATGCTTTTTAAGCATGAAAATATGGATTTTTTCTCCTGAATTCCTATTTGAAGTTACAAGGCTATGTAAACAATATGGTAATAGCTTATAGTCCAGCAAAAGTGGCGTAGACTTCACATCAATTGACTTTGAGTTTAGCATCTCATGAATGCACCTCACATCATGAAAGTTTCATGTCACCTGAGGGCGAATACATTTTTCTCTTTATTTACTGGTGGTTGTAGCTCTGAGAATTACCACGAGTATCAGCTCAGTCAGCAGGGTGTTTCAGTTATTATGAAGTCTGTCGGTCAGATGAACAAGTTGGAGTCAAGCCTCCATGTTGGCAGACATCCACCCTGCTGCTCTGTCTTTTCACCGAATCGCTGAATCTCAAACTGACCTCATTGTTACTGTCTTTGTCAAGAAATATCAGGGAATATAAACAGAAATTCAAAGCATCTTAGTACAAATTATACATTTGTTGTTTCATCAGTACAGTTTTTATGCCATTCTGTATCTTGAACACAAATGGAACAAGCTCAATACATAAAGGAGCTAAAATCCTGAACAGCACGAGTGACTCTTGAGGGCGTGTAGTGATCTGAACTTTCTCTGTCTTATCACCGTGGCAGGAGGTCCAGCGGATCAGGCAGGTCTGCAGCAGTTGGACACTCTCCTGCAGCTAAATGGTCAGCCTGTGGAGCAGTGGAAATGTGTGGACCTGGCCCATGCTATCAGGTAATGGGTCCAACACACCAGAGAATTATGGGTGGATTTAAACCAAAATGATAGAGAATCCTTTTTAAAGGCTTATTCAGGACTCAGAACTAGAGATTTGTAATGATTATCTGATAGTCTGAGAGGTTTTTGAAGTTAATTTTGTCATGATTGACCTACAGACCATACAGAGCCATTCTGATATGCACGGCTGAATGAAAAAGACTTTTGGTTTTTAAAGATTATTTGTTTTAGACATTGAGATTTTCTGTAGCCAATAAGTATTCAGTTTACAGTGATGTAAAAAATGGGTTTGTGAGATTTATTGCTGTGTTGTCAGCAATTCATCAGGATCATTTTTTTGCTCATTATCCATCTTTCTCATCACAGAAACAGTGCCAATGAAATCACAGTGGTGGTGTGGCGCACAGGCCCCTCAGCCAAACCTAATTTCGAAGGCCTCATCCACCGGCCCTCGTACAAGCCCTCTGCCTCTAGCTCAAACTATGATGCCCCTTCGCCCCCTACTCGCCGACGTGCACCAGATGTTGGCACCAGTAAAACCCCACCAGCTGTACCGCCTCTCCCAGCTCACCATCGTGCCACCGCCGCCCGCAGGCTGTTGGTCAATGGCTCTGAAGCTGGAAACAGCAGTGGTGTAGGTGTTGGCGTAGGCACGCTAGCGTGGGGGGCCCAGGGAGGGTCGGCAGAGGAGCTGGATGGGAAACCGCGACTCCTTCACCACCCTCACACTGCCACGCTGAAGGGTACCAGGGTGAAAGCATCCAACGGGGACAACTACATCATTCTGGCCCCCATCAACCCTGGAAGCCAGGTACCACAAACTGGTGGCGGGCTGCATCTTCATCATCTTCTTCGTCCTCCCCATCCTCACCACAGTCATATGGTGGCTCATCCTAGATATGTCTCCTTACCTTACATCCCTGGTGCCGATAGATAAAAGGACTGTCTGAGTAGTTTGTCTAGGCCACATGGCTTACTGCCATTTCACTGAATTGTTCTTTAAGACATGTTTCTAACACACTGCATTCACCATATATCTACAGTGTGATGTAGATATGAAGTAATAGACTACAAGAGGAAACAAATGACACAATATGTAGCTGTTTTAAGTATTTTGTATGCCTGTATTATGTGAAGTTTAATCATTATTTCTTTCATTACATTCTACCAACTAAGCACAGCTCATATTAGGGAAACAGAGCATATGTATATGACATAATTTATCTTTCAGATATCATGTAGAATACATAAATCATCTGTGTGCCATGGATTGAACATTAGCATTTTAAAAACATAGCATTTTAGAGGGAGGAAGAATAAAAAAAATAGTATTTTAATACATACTTTATGATTATGCTCATATTCAAAGACTGGTTCATTCTAAAATATGCACTTTCAGTTTAACATGCATATACATGCACAGTATGACATGTACTGTATATGACATTTTATACAGCATGTACTTATTTTTTCATCCAGTGACATCATGTATATGAGGTTAAAGCTTTGATCATAAAAATAAAATAAAGCAAAATCATTAAATCAAAAGACTGAACTGAATTCCTCAGCTAACACAACTATAATAGTACAGTACTAACCCATTAAAACCCTTATACATTGCAAACCAAAACAGTTACTGTGTTTGAGACATTGTCTCTTATAGATTTCAAGCTAGGTTCAACCTACAGTGTTTAAAAAGTTGTTAAAGCTCTCCAAAATATTTCTAACTAACTAAACTCTTTGGCTGTCACCTGTAGAGTTGATAGTTAGTCTAAATTGTCTTACTCCCTTTTCTCTTCCTGTGTCTGACTGCCAGTAAGTCTGTAACATGGAGCTGTGTGTGTGTGTTATGTATGTGTCTGTGTGTGTTTCATGTTGTGTCCATTTTTTTAACCCGTGAATGCTTCTCAGACTAAGGTTCAGTTAAGGGGCATTGAGATTGATTATAGAAGAACAGAAGTAGACTCAGAGAAATCAAAGAAAAATAACAATTAAAGAAAGAGAATGGAGTGCTCTGGTTAGCCTGGAAAAAGATTAGAGGAACATGCCGACATTGTGAACAAACACTCCCCTTCAAACAGCCACCACTTCTCTCCCAAACAAAGGAGAAGGCGGGGATTTGGTGAGATTTTGTGGTGGCCATCACGGGCTAAATATACCGAAAGCCCTGTAGAAATGGGTCATGTTGGTGACATATCACACCGACACAATGCTCTAGTTCACAAACAAAGACCTTTGAAAGCCCACACTACAGAAAATATTTATTCTGACAGGCTGGCAGCACCCTAATGTTATGTTTAAGGCATTTTGTGACTTTCCAACCCCGAGTTCAGCTACTGTACTAATCTGAACAACATGTGACATGGTGGCAGCTTTTCTATCTTTAATCCCTCAGCTGACTGTAATTTGTTATGACACGTAGAAACCATCATTGCCTCACTGGGTCCTGCTCAAATCAAATGAGCTAACATGAGTCCCAGACACTGAATTCATTGTCAAGGAAGAAACTACACATGATATTGTCAAGATTGATCCCATCACACAAACTGATGGCATGGCAACACAGAAAAGTGACACAAAAATGGAAAAAGCAGTTAGTATGTTCTGTAAATAGACAATTTTCCTTTATTGTAATAAGGAAATGCAGTAAGTCTCTTGGCAACATTTTTCTATTCAGTTATTGTAGTGATCAATGCCCCATTATTGAAAGTTAAGGTCTGACTTGCATCTCAACCATCAATATATTAATAATTTACGAATTAAACAATGAGCCTGTATCTTACATCATTGTTTTAAGATATTTTTGCTTTTTTCCATTCAAGATGTAGTTTAGATGTCAGTCCTCTTTGTGCTAAAAACAAACCTGTTTAATGATAAAGTAATTTAATATTATTTTGATTTCAGATCTTGAGGCCTGTTTACCAAGACAACCAGGGAACATTAGGTAAGATATGTGCAGTATTTTGTGTTCATTCTCTTGAAAAAAAATTTTAAGGCCACAGTGAATGCCGGTATTTTGGCTAAGAGCTATTTGTTTAAGTTGGCTTTGGTGCCTTTATTATTTTGAATGTAGCCCAAAGTTAATTAAATTTTTCGACTTCACATTTCAGGTTATTGTTTTTTTGATCAACAGGAATAAAGTCACTAAACACTTGGCTACCTGATATAATCTTAAATCAACCTGACCTTAGAAATAAAGTGAATGCCAGTTCTTTTGATTCTCAAAGTTTAAATCCTCTTCCTCTTAATGACTTACTTTTTATTGCTTTGTCAGTGATCATAAAACAACATTTAGTCATCAGTTTAATGCACACTGTGTGTTGTTTTTTGTGGGAACCTGGCCAATGTAACATCTTAAAATATCAAGTACATGTCCTCTATCTTATCCAGCATTGTCGAGCTCTGTTGAACAAACACAAACACAGCAAAGGATCCTACTCTGGTTGTTTTTTATAGCAACACTTGAAAGCAGCTGTTGCCATCCCACTGTGAGCTCTCTTGCTTTTTCATGGTGAGCCCGTGGCGAACCTGCCACAATCAAAGTGAAAGTTAAATCAAGTTGTTAGCTTGGCCTGGTGTAAACCTTAAAAAAAAAAGAAGAAAACAGTTGTCAGCCTGTTGTTTTTATGATTTTGTTTTTTGTATTGATTTAACAAATGAGATATAACAAGTTAATAACTAGTGAGCTTTTTGTGGTCTTGTGGTTAGTGTTATCAGTTCTGGTAAGGATGAGAGGGGCTGGATGGGGAGACCCTGGTGGAATTTGTTGGCACTGTACAAAGCAAAGTTAGCTGGTTCCCCCTCATTTACAGTCTTCATGTGAAGCTAAACTAAACACCGCATGGTTCCTTCTTCGAACTTAAGAGCTCTTAGTGCCTAATGCATGTTAAAACTACACATCATGATTACTGGCAGCATTGATGGCTCCAGAAATTGTAACCTGCATCTTGACCCTCACCTGCTTCATTTACATATTTTTCCTCCACAGCTGCCAGGTTATATCCCACCCGGCAGGCCACTGGTTCACAGACCCAGAGTGGTGGCGGTGCTCCTTTTTCTGCAGGTGGTGGTGGTGGTGGTGGAGGTGGTCTCTCCAGTCGCACTGGCTTCCTGCGACGGTCCAACAACTCAAAGACAACAAAGACTTCATCCACCTCCACTAATGCCGGTGTACCCAACTACCAACAGCAGAATGCTAACTTTGCCAATTACCAAAACTGTACCATTGTCCGGTCACACACTCCTCATGCCAACTACGGATATGTCAAGGTGGCACCCAAGATCCTCATCTTCCCCATCTTTGTTCAGGTAAGCCAGTTCTCTAGGGGAAAATTCATGCTGAAACATTTTTACACTTTGTTTTCGTAAACAGATTTAACAAATGAGATGTATCATGTAAATTAGTTAGCCTTGGAAGTGCTGATAGGCAGATTTTGTGACCTTTGTACAGACCGGCATTAAGTTTTTATGCTAAGCTTAACTAAAAAGCTGCTTTCTCTTGCTTTAAAATTTAAATTACTGATGCATGATTCACTTGATCCTCTGTTTGTATCTCACATGCATCTGCCCAAATGTCAGGCTATTTTAATTTTTCTCATTCGATTGGATCACTACTCACAAGCACTGAAATCTTAAAAAAAAACAATTCCAAAAACAAACATCTATATGCACCAAAAAAGCAGACAGGATATGTAGGGAGAGAGAGGATATGATGCCAAGGCTTCACTTGACTTGAAGTGTGCAGTACAGCTGTGGTAATATGGTACAATTCTCCAACCATTTGTCCCAGTGATACTTAGAAACCAATCTTCAGTGGTCTAACGGGGAAATCCATTTTAATGATGCAAAAGATGGTGTCACTTCAGATATGATGGTTGTCCCCAGCACATTTGGGTCAAAAGGAAGTAGACTTTTGAAGATTGCAGTTGTGAAATTCTGTCTTAGCCTTTCTGTCTCAGCATTAAGTTTTGTGCAAACAGCAAAGGCTCTATTTTCACAGATAAAGCATGTAAGATATGCAGATGTTTCTTTTAATTGCCACCTTTAGGCTGTGGCCCTTGACAGTCTTTTCTATAAAGAAAGACAGGAAATTGTTAGGGTGTTAAAGGAAAGTAAGAATGTTTTTGCAACAAACTGAGCATCAAGGACACTTACTTTCTAAGCTTGTCTTTTACATACATAACAAATAAAAGAGGCACTGTAAGGATAAAATTAAAAGAAATTCCTCCATTTTGTTTCTTATTTGCAGTTGTAAGATCCAAAGGTTTAGCTGTTTTTTGTATTTGATTTATAACATTAAAATATGTATGTAATAAATACATGTTCATTCTTTGATGACTGGAAAGACTGTGTGTTAAACTGCAGTAAGTGGGAGTAGCACAAATTATGAAACAGAGGCAAGTAATGTCAAGTCATGTATCATTGCAAAATAAACACCCGAATTTTTGCATATGTACGTGTAGTATACATTTGTCATGATTAAAATTTGTGGAAAAGGTCCAGACAGTTGTTGTATAACATTTGCATCGACTGCATAATTTGAAATAAGCCTTTTCTCAGTGTCTTGAGGTCTCTCGGCTAGTCACACTTTTCAAATGCAGGGACGGTGGTGGTACTTCCTGTTAATTCATATAGAAAACATGCAACCCTTACCCTGTTTCCCACCACATGCAAATTTAACACTTACACACATATTGAATTGGCCCTCTGTCAGTCTCTGGACTCGAGAGGAAGTCCCCTCCTCCCACGTTCATTGTAAGTGTCAGTGTCTTGTCATACACAGACCACACATAGCGTTTCACAGTCACAGCTCGCTTTCAGTCCTTACAGAATCAGTTTCAGTCGAGTTTCACACAGTGAAGAAGAGGTTTTTACTATCAGCTATTCTTGTTTAGATTCTGGTTCGTTTGGATCTGGAGCCAAAATGGATTTGGTACTGCAATGCCGCATATTTTACCTAATTAATCCTAAACATAATGCTACAGAGATGTCTAACATATGTTCCAGATTTTGTGGTCATTGATGAATATCCTATTAAAGGTATCAGTTTTCAGTGTGCGAGCCTCAAATTGTGTTCAAATGTGTTTGTCCTAATCTATGTAATATATTGCTGTTCAGCCTCTTGACCTGTGCAGCCGGGCACTCATCCTATCTGAGGAGATGATTCTACATGAGAGCAAGCACCACTCCCTCAAGGTATGTGCACTGTAATGTTGTCAATATGTATCATTTCAATACAGTTTTTAAAAAACTCTTTGTGTCTTCCTAGTACATTTTTGCTCTGTGTGAAAGCTTTTCCCATAGCTCCTCTTAAGTTAAATCTTCTGCACAGGGATTTCTGTTGTTGACAGGCAACAACATCCCACATCAACATCCTTAAGATTGTGCAGGATATGATCTAAAATTAATCAAAAGAAAACCTGCACAAACTAAATGAAAACTGCAAAATGGTACTTAAAGGACGCAAGGTTGAATCTTTTTGATCTAAGGGAACAGGAAACAGGATTTTCTCTTTGAAGTGTTTTATAATATGACTCATGCAGACAGAGTAAGGCCTCCTCTTCTCTCCTTTCATTTTCCCTCCAGTGTCTTGAGATTACACACAGACAGACTAGTTGCAAACATCTTGTTGGTTTGTCACATCTAATTATGTGGTTTGTTTTTGTTACTAAACTCAAATTAACAGTTTGATGCCCCACTGTGCATCTTAAGTCAAAACTAATGTGTGTTTTAGAGTTATGCATGTACACAGAAAGGGGTAGCAAGTGGAGATCCACATCCCCAGAGAGGGAATAGGAGAGACTGGAGTATCTCCTAAGAATTTGTAACTAGTTTGAACTATCAGACCCATATCAGTCAAAGAAAATGAATAATTGATCATGGAGGAGAGTGCCAAAAGATCTGACAGAGAAATTCAGTTTTATTTTTCAACAGAAACTGCAGCTTCATCAGTATATACGAATGATTCTTTTACAATACAGTATTATCGCTTTAGTATAAGGGGTGTATAAGGTGTAATAAAACAGTATGTATTATAGTTATTTTATGCAGTAAAATTATGATAAATAAATAAAAAAATAGAGTTACTCATTCTTTTAGAAGTTTCACAAGTTTAAAATAAATATTTTTATTGAGTTACAAGTAATTTAGTGTTGTAAACAGACTTGTGTGTTTTCAGGGCATCAAAAGAAACAGCAGTGTTTTAGCAGCTGTTGGAGTTTTACAAGATCTAGGATCCAATAAAGAAAACTGCTAGGTAGTGTACACCAAAACCAGGTCCAGTTAGGTAATTGTTACTGATATGATAAATATTGTTAGCAAAGTTTACCTGTTAGCTGTTTCTGGAGTCATTATTAGCAACCACCACATTAGTATGTCAGTATTTACTTAACAAATGTTAAATTCTAAAATCTAAATTCTATGAAACCTCGATTAACATCCGTTTCCTAAAAGAAATCTTGTGATCCATGTCAAATTTTTATGTTTTGGCTGGAGAATTAATTGTAGTCAACATCAGATATGCAACAGCCCACAAAGTCTTGCAAAATAGCAATGAATGGCAGGTGGATATTGTTATGTCATCACTGTGTTTTACAGGAAACTTGCTGGCAAATGTGTATTAAAAAAGAAAATCAGGAGTATTAAGCATATTATTTAATTACGCTCGTGCAGCAGTTCTTTAATCTGCCCTGTCAGATAATCTTTGCTGTGCTGTGCAGTGAAGTGCAGTGGCTGCTGGCATGGAAGTTAATTCTGGCCTCTTTCTGGGGTCAGTCATAAAACAAATATTTAACAGCCAGTATTTGTCAGGAGGGAGTTTCTCTCCACTGGGCCATTTTTTGCAGGCTGTTTTGAATGATCGGTCAGTATTATTCCAGCTTTACTCATCACACTCCAAAGTTTTTAAGTCTATGCTGGAGCCAAACACACAAAGTCTGTTATTCACACAAACAGCAGCAGTTTTGTTAAAAAACACATTTCGATTTGATACACTCTATGTCAAGGTGCAGATATTTACACCATCTAGCCTATTTGTATTTTTATTATTAACAAGTTGGCTATTTACTGTCATTATGGCACTTATTAATGCCTTATTTTGCATGAGCAAGTTCTATAACTATTAACTATGACTAATGTGAGTAAGAGTTATCCCTCAATAACATGCTTATGCTTATGAGCTTTAGAATGACAAAAAAAGGGTGTTTATGCATGCAAATAAGAAACTAGAAATGGTTAATGGTGGCCATGTGCACTGTATCAATGTGTTAATGTTTGACCTAGCAGTAATATTTGGATAAAATCAGCCTTAAGTGGATTAAATCATGGGGATACATTCACGTGACATTTGGACACAACAGATTTTAGATGATCAACTAATCTGAGTGCTTCATAATAACTTACAATGACCTAAAAGATAAGTATTAGTTATCACATAAATATGTTAGCACCTAAACCTGATAATTTAATGCTAAAGATGACTTATTATACTTTGATTTGGCAGATTTGTAGCATGCATTAGTACTTTATGAGCCCACTATCAATGTTTTGTTTGATAAATGTTTGTTTTCAAATAATTGTTCTATATTCTATAAATCTCCATACATCAACATAATAAATTATAGTATAAATCAGTTATTGTGGTAATCAAAGAAAGTCATTCTTATTTGACAATAACAAAGATATTAGATACATAATGATTATGTGCAAATATAGTCTCTGTTCGACAAATTGTTGATTGTGTGACGTAACAATCTTACCATGTGTTTTAGGATAAAGTTATTTTTTAAATGTTAAAAAAGAAAAATGTCAGAAAGAGAAAGATCACGTGAAAATTAATAGACCACCTCATTGTGCAACCTTTTGTGCTCATTTGAACAGTGTGTATTTGTGTGCGTTTGTCTGTGTGAAAGCTGTCTCCTGCTTGTCTCTCATTTACTTTGTCATTGTTCTTTTCTCCTACTTACATCCTCTTCCACCCACTCAAACGTACAAACACACACATAAACACACACACAGAAACCACAAACTGGCTACATGAAATGCACGTTCTCTTATCTCACCCTTTAGAGGAAGCTACCAAAGCAAAAGGCCTGACTTGAAAAAGTGCCCATCTACACAAATTAGACTGAGAGCACAAACTCAAATCATCAAATTGCATACATATTAACTCTTTTTTTTTATCCTTTTCTTCTTTTACTTAATTGGTCATGCTTTGTTCATTTCTTCATTAATTTAAATTTTAATGCATTTCACTGGCATGACTTTCTGTGTTGAGCCACTGCAGCAGCATAACTCCAGCCATGACCTGTTAGGACACGCTGCAGAACACTCAGTGATCAAATCTCCAAAATAAAAATCTAAAGCTTGTGATGAGTTCTTATGTTTTGATATTATTAGCTTTTAGCTGCAGCACCGCTAAATCTGCACACACTGACATCAGTTCCTCACAAGCGTTGATCATTTAATATCTATATATAAACAGTTATAAAACAGCCAGTTATTGTAAAATAATGTATCACAGGACAAAAAGCAAATACTGCCTGACCTAGAGAGCAAAGTGGTTTTAAGGAGTGGGCACTCATAAAAAGCAGCCTTTCTGCTGCTTTGACTGGATATGTTCCTCCCCAGTAATATTGTTAATAAGCCACTGAATAAAAAATTTTGAGACAGTGTTTAAACATTAGAAAATACAGGTTGTGATCGTTTGCACATTTTTTTTGACATACACTCAACTGAAAACGTGAAAGTTTGCTGGATGTTAATATGACATACGGTCATACAAGAATATGAGTGTCTGTGTCTTGTGTAGATGTTGTCAAGTAAAGTGAAAGTACAGTCATCGTTACCAAAGTTTCAATGAAAAAGAATGATATTGTAGGTATTAAATGCAATTGATTTGTTTTTGTTTTTTATTTGTGGGGAGACTAATATAAAAAGAAAACTTCAAGAACAAGTCAGTATTCTAATGAACCAGAGTTAATATTCTACAGATAAGAAAGCAAGACATGGGGTGATGTATTTATGAGACCATAGTCATGTAGCTGTGAACTGCATTTCCTGTACTAGGGGTCGGGGGTGGGAGATGTTGGGTCAGAGTGATACATAGTTTCTTAGGGTGTGAAATTCTGATGAGACTATGTAAGACTTAAGTATGAAATCATTTTTTTTCTTTTACTGTATTCTGTCTTGTCTTCCTTCTCAACTTCAACCCCCTCTTTCCCTTCATCATTTTTAAAAAAATTTCCTGTCCCTCTCCGTTTGTACCTTCCCTCCCCTTCTCTGTCCCAATGATCTTGTAGGTTACAGTCTTTGTCTACAGTGACCTGATGCTGGTGACAAGAGAAGATGAGCCAGGCAGGTGCAATGTCCTTCAGAGTCCTCTGTACCTCCGACAGCTCAGGCTCCAGGATGGTAAGAAGCACAAACACTGTGAAATCCTAGTCTTTTAAAACTAAATATACATATAAAACTTGCAGAACTAGTGTGGGATTTGTCTGTTGCTTTGTAGCTTTGCAAATATTTTTGCACTTGTGTTGTTCCTGTTATTCAAAGTACAGATTTAATTTAAATTAGGCCAGTATTCATTTATTCAGCTGGATTCCTAAAGATAATTTATTCTCAGTGAGCATCAATTAAAGGAGGCATATTTAAGAGATGTCATAGATGTTGAAGTAAGTGCAGTTTGTTTGTCACTCAACACAACATAGAGCTTAAAAAACTAAGAGTTATTCCATTTTACTACATCAACATATCTCCTAGAAGTCCAAAAAGAATTATACAACATCCAAACATCTCCAAACAATCTTATCTGTATGTTTCCACATTAAACTGCGTTTGACCTTTTACAGTTGTACTCAGAATGAACAATTTAAAACATACAGTTCTATGGCTGCAGTGATATTTTCAGTTGAGCTTAACCAGAGGATATTTAGGGAAAGGCTGCCCAAGTTCCTGTTGCTTTGTCTTTTTATTTCACCTTGGTGTAAACAGCCATCTCCTCCAGCAGTATGGAGAGAATAGTTTGGCCATCAGGCCGCTCAGAGCCCAGGCAAATCAAATAAATAGGGCTCACTGTAAATATCTGTGTTTAGAGTGGTGGGCGGGGACAGGGGCAGGTTTTGGAGTCATGTCTGGGACAGAGCCAGAGCAGATGAGGTACACATTAGACCCATAATGCAGAAAAAACTGATAATTGTGTGACTAAGAAGCAGTAACAAGTGATTTTCTCTGGCAGCTTACTGTCATATTTGGTCAAAAACAAAAGTTGTATCGTCTAAAGTTTGTGGTGCATGATTGTCAAAATGGTTTAAAGGACTGATTTTGCAGGAAAACAGGTATTAAAGGATCTTGCAGAGAGGAGATTGTCTTTTCTGTTCCTTATAGTAATAACTTCAATGGCAGTGCTATGTTAATGATAGAAAGTAGACAGTGTAGACTCAGAGTGAGTTTAAGGGGAGCCTAAGGTAATTACTCTGGAAAATGAATTCCACTTTGGGTGATTGAAAGGCTGGAATATTTGAGCTGAGGGTTGTATCTGACCCTAAATAGATTAAACCCCCTACAGATGTCAGTGTAGCCTTACAGAGCCACATCGTCTTCCTCCCACAGGCTGCAAGACAGGCAGGAGAAACTTGTGCAGATATTTGCTATCATTCTCCTGTAGGGAATAAAAATTTGACAGTCTTGAATTAATCACAGTATCAAGCCACAGCACGCACAACTTGTGTTTTGCTAAATATTGTGCTGGAGGAAATCAGATGATTAAAATGTGTATTAGATATAGTACCGCCACAGTATTTTTAAAGAAAAAAATGAAGTGTAGATCCAACTGTCTTTATTGTTTGTTTTAATGCGTCAGTGGGACTTCGGATGCATTTAGCTCATAAATCCGTCACTTTTTTCCTCCAAGGCTTGTTAATTTTAGCTATCATTACTTGCAGAGACATGATGCAACTGAAATGTAAGATGCTGCTTTTTAAGTGCAACAGGTAAGAGCAGCTAAACTAACTTCTCTCAGGAAGAAAGCCTTGATTTATTATGATCAGGAGCATTCAATATATGATTCCACTGATGTATGCATGTCTTGATAATACACCGCATTAAAAGTAAGTTATTTGTGCCTTGGGGTTAGGGTCATTGTCATAGCTTTTATGAATTTTATTCTTCATTGTGGAAAAAATAGTTTTTTCTGATATTTTTGGAAATTTGATCATTTTAAAGAACTTTCTCCATACTGGTAAATTTTTATGTAGATATTTACAGTTTGCTAGTTATGGTCAACATTCTGGAGAATTAATATATATTGCAAAGGAACACAAAGTATCTGTTCAGTTAGATTAGACAGTAAGACCAGCTGCAAATATATTACCGAAGCAGAATCAATCAATACTGAACAGGTTTGTAAATTGCAGACAACAGGAATATGAAAAAAAAGAAACTACAAAAAACATTCACAAAGGTCAACAAATTAAAGAAAAACATCCACTGAATGGTCCCGCAGAGGTACTATGAGTTGAACATGTAGCACCCTGATCCAGGGTGGCCTCAGCTGCTCTGCCTTCCCCACAGACACCTCTGGTCTCCCCCGGGCCACTTGTGACCTCCACCCTCACCCAAACAATTGGAGATTACCAGGGAGGGTATTTAGTATGGTTTGCGTGTCAGTGTGTGTATTTCATGAGAGGACACACACACAAACACTCAGACACACATCTCCACCCTGCTGCCTGTCATTGTTATTTCGCTTCGGCAGCGTCACTCAGGAAAGAGGCGCCGGGGGATTGTGTTTGTTTCAGCAAGGGTGTGTTTCATGTGTGTGTG
>JAQNCA010000013.1:13639970-13650027 GCA_029783725.1 Acanthurus tractus
AGTGTAACATGACAAACATGACCTGGATGATTGAGATGGATGCATTTTCAATGGAAGCGGTTTGAAGCGAAAACGCGCCTCTGGGCATCAAGGGGTTAAATCATATTACAGAGTGGACACAAGGATTAGTAGAGAGACTTGATGAAAATGTCCTTTCCTAGTGTGTCTTACTCAGGTCTGACTACGTCTCAGGGCTGTCTCTATCACACACACAAACCATGTATTTGTTTTAATGTCATTATATCTATGTCACGTGGAAATGATGAAACACACACTGTTGAGACTTTTGACATAGCCAGCGACATAAATGCACTGTCAACCTACACAAGTTTTGGCCTTGAAGATTTGGTTTGGTTACTCATTTTTATTATTTTTTGCTACAAAAACATGTATTACAATCATTATCTTAAATGAAGCTGTGAAATGTTTGCTGTGTGCTAAGACGAGAAAAATAATAGACACTGAACTAGTGGCCCAGAGACAACAGCAAAAGGGAACAACATACTGTAAATGTGTTCAAACACGATGCATTTGTCTGTTTACACTGTGATTTGTTTTGTTGTTTGGACAATTAGAGTTCAAATGAACACCATCCTTTCTTCCATCTGCTGTAACACCTCTCAAGTTATCATTTTAAGATGAAAGGAAAAGGCATGATTGTTAATATTGCATTGCTGTGTTTACAAGTTGTTCAACACTGAGTTATTGCTTTGGCTATTTTAAAGCTAACAATTTCCAGTTGTTCCAGAAGTGTGAAAAGAATGCGGCAAAAAGAAAATTCTAGTGGTATGAAAAACATTTGAAGGCAAGATCATAAATAGTAAGTATAAAACATATCATTGCCTTTGTGTGCATTAACACCATAAATAGCTAATGAATTAACTATGGTAAAACCTCAACTGTCTTTCTGTTTTTTGGGACTCTAAATTACAACTAGGTTATAATCTTTCAGCTCTTTGTATTAAAGCAGTCGCACTTGAACAAGGAGACAGAAAGGATCAAGGCAGGTTACTGCTGGATGAGAGGCACAAAAAAGAAGGATTTAGACAGAAAAGATCTGATAGTTTCTGAGCGTGTTTGGCTACTTTCTTTTCTTGAAATTTTACTTTTTTGAAATTGTACTTTTTTCTGGTAGATTTACTGTAGTTAATGAGCATGTTTGGAGGCAGTGTTAGCCAATCGTCATCTCTTCAGCTTCCCCTCCATTTTCTTGTTGCTTCTTATCGTTCTCACACTGTTGTACTCATCACTCTTCCTAAACCTTCTCTCAGCCTCTCCTTTCTCATCTTGCACACATCTTTGAAGCTGTTGTTTGTATCCAGCTGTAACAGCTGCCTTGCTCTCTGTGGAAATGTGTAGAAAACATGTAAAAGGTCTGTGTGTGGAAATGTTACCACTATAACCTTCTGTCAGCTTTTCCTGATGTTAAAAATGTCACATAGCAGAACACCAACAAGTGTGCTGAAAACTCCAAAAATCACTAGTTCTTGCAGTAAAGAGGATGTGTAGCTGGGTGGCACTATGGCTAAGGGTAGGTTTGTAGTACAACAGTGTTCCTATCAAGTGCATAATCCAATATTGACTTATTGACCCAATTACAGAATCTGAATCTTTTTGAATCCCTTTCCAAATATAATTAGTTTTAACTTTCGATATCTTTTTTAAAGTCCTCTATTTTGTTGTCCAAGGAGACAGAAACACAACAGTTTTGAGTAATAGCCTCATGAATATTCACAACCTGTGGCTAAAACCTGAAAATGAGATGAAGCACGTTAGATATGAATTGTTGATTAACTGTTTCTGATATATGAACTGGTGGCACAGTTACCTGCTGCAGCTGCATCATACACAATGAGCAGTGTTCGTGGGCAGGAAGGCCAGTTGGGATTTGCCTTCACTGCTGCACTGGTGACTCAGTGCTGCGGGCACCTGTCCACGGGTCACAGAAAGTTTTGATGGAAAGTGTACTGAAAATTTATATTTAAGTAAAGTAAATTACTAAGTCACTTGAGTAAATCTTGACTCAAGAGGAATTAAAAAACAACCTGAATCCTCACTCTCTGCATTTAAAGTAGGCTGGTTGTAACAAAGGTATTTGGCAAGTGTGTTGAAGTAAAGAAAGATGACAAGCTTAAAACTGTACTTGAGTAAAAAGCAGAAATACAGTGTTTTATAAAAGAAACAAGAGAGATTGTAGCTCCTTAAAAAAAAAAACTTTCTTGATTAAATATGTATATGACACACAAAAGCTGTATCCTTCTAATTTTGGTGCACTATATTTTTAACAAGCTTCAGATTTTGATCAGCTTTACTTTTAGCCAGAACAGATCCATCAGCATATGTTCAGATCAGCTTCAATGCCAATCCCTTTGGATCAGCCTGAGAGATCCCTCATGCTGGATGTGACACATGCCACTCGTTTCCCTGGTAGTTAATGAAAGCTTGAATCATGAATTCCACCTCTAAATACTTGGATCATTAACTTTTTGCCCCCCAAAAATTGATTAAGACAAGTTTTTTCCTTTATAAAACTAGAACCTTTTGAAACTCACTTACTCTGAGGCTTGAAAGTTTCTGAAGTGTTTAAAATGTAAGCTGAAGAGAGTGGATAATTGAAGGGACTATTTTCCATTTTTGTTTTATCCATCTAGCCACTGTGACTCTAATTTGTTGCGGCTGCAAATGTCTGCTCGTATGGATAATCTTTTGGCTGAGCAGCTGCATAAAACCCAACTCCTCCTGCCGCAGACACACCAATTCGCACACACACATATCGTCACACTCTTTTTTGCTTTGAAATGTGCTGCATAACCTCATTAGCAGCTTATGAATCTTTTAAAGGGTCCTTTTTTTTTTCCAGAAATTCCAGACAGAATGAGAAGGGCCTGTTATCTGTCCCACGGGCCAGGAAAGAGGAAGGAAAAAGCTCCAATATTATTCAGTCTATCCAATTAGGCAAAATATATAAATAGGAACTCTTACGTAAGATAGCATGGGAGAGAAAGAGAAAGTTTGGGTGAGTTGAAGGCAAATTTTGGATTTTATTCGACACATTAAAAAGGTCTGCTCTAATAGTTTCACCAGCTCTTTGGTTGAGCAAAAGCTTCTATTATGTAATCTTATTTTTTGCCTCCATTGTTTTACTGTTTCTTGCTGAATTGTTTGTATTTTTCAGAAACATCCTTTTTGTTTTTTGCTTGTGTTTCCTTGTAGTTGCATCTTTTAAATATAAAAGCCATATATATGAACAAAATAATCCCACATTTTCCCATCACACTCACAGAGGTAGGTACCACAAACAATTTAAAACCTTAGGCTTGAAAAGATAAATCAGTTCTCTTGCGAAACATTCAACTGAGGAAGCCCTAACAAGGATACTACCAAATACCAATCAAGTGCAGCATATATGGCAGGAGACAGACAAGAGGAGAGAGAGAGAGCAATAAGATAGTGTGTTCCTGCTGGTTGTAAGTTTAGATTTACTTATTGTAGCCTTCTTTCTCACTCTGTTGGACTCATTCCTCTATCTGGCCCATCCCATGGCCCCACAGAGTTATACATATAACACAAGTAAATGCCTAACCTTCACCCTAAACCTTGCAGAAACCCAATTCTAGTTATCCTTGAACCAGGTCTTAATGTACTTAAAACCAAGTCTCAACCCGCAAGAATCGAATCGAAGAATGCCTGTCAAAAATGTCCTTACTTCCTAAAAACTGTCCCCATTCTGTTAAAATCATATGGTCCTCTCTTTGTCAGAAGCACTCACACACACAAAATATGCAGTCATCTATTATAGTTGATTCACCTGTCAGCAGTTCATTTCATACCTCAGGGAGCAAACAGGAGCCACAGTGAAACACAGGACACGGTTCACTCATACTGTAAGTCTTACCTCTCACAGGCAGATATTTTTAGGAAAGGTACTTTTGGATCTGTAAAACCATTTTTGTACATAAACCACTAAAAAAACAAGCTAATAGATTATAGAAAAAACCTTGAGGGTGCTTTCTTCTCTTCTCTTCTTAAATCAGGCTTAAGGTTAACATGCGCAGCAGCTAAACTACTGCAATACTCATTTATCTTGAATGGTTGGCAGAGTCGTTACAGAGTTATTGACCTTCTTGTCCTTCTCGTGGGGTACAAGAGTGTGTGATGTGGAAGAACATGTGTGAAGTAAATGCAGAGAGAGATAGAAGAGAAGGAAACAGGGAAAGGATATCAAAAGAGACTTGCTGAGACTGTCTAAAGACTCTTGAATAGCTAAAATATTGAGCTCGGCTAATCAGAGTTAGAGACACGTTTGAGGAGCCGGAATGACCCTGACCCTCGCTGCTGCTGTGTGTGTGTGTTTGTGTTTACTCAAACGGGAGATTTGTGTTGTGTGATTGACTCTAATTGAATTGCTCTTTCTGGCCTGTCTGAGCAAAGGTCACACACATAAACACACAAACAGGAGGAGAGAGGTGTGTGTGTCTGGTGGGGGTTTAGGACACCATCTTGCTGCTTGTTGTGTGTTTAAGTTAAATTTTGTATTTGCATAGAAGACTTCTGTCTCATATAATAATGGCTGAATCAACCAGTTTAAATACAACATTTTTCTTTATTCTTGTTTTATATATTATTTAAGATGGTTTTCATGCTGAATTCATATAGTTTATGCTTGATTGAATCGCTTGTTTGCTCTTTGGCATTTGTGTTGCAAATATGAAGTTTTCAGTGGATCAATGTTCATTCAAAGATCTAAAGTCATGTTCGGCCTCAGGCTTGTCACTGAAAATGCACAAGATGCCTAAAAGTAAACAAGATACTGTTTGGCCAGATTCCTAAGTGACCACACATCAACATGATTCCTGCATATCATCACAAACAGCTTTTCCCAGCTGACTCACTCATCACTCCACAGATATCTCTGCTAGATATACTCATAACAAGGAGGCACTTTATCTCCAACACCATAAAATGCAAGGACTCTCTTAAAATTATGTCATCCATAATCCATAGTTCTCTAAAACAGCAGAGATTGGGGTAAATTATGACTTTCATTTAGCAGAAGTAAGAAAACTGTTCTCGTCTCTCCTGCAGTTCGGAGCAATTACACAATTATAGTGTTCTCCTCCAGTCCGCTCTCCTCCTTTTGTCTGCACCTGCCCTTCTTCTCCATCACTGGAGGTCATCCTATTATAGCACTTGCTCAAAACGGAACTGATCTAACCCAGATTGAAGGAAAGTCAAGTGCGTGTCGCGCGTGTGTGTAAGTGTGTCATGACGCAGGAAGAGAGGAAGCAAGAAGGCGAAGTGTAGGTAAACCAAAAACACAGAGAGCGAGGAGAGACACCGAATGAGATTATTGACCAGCCGAGTGCATCAGAGTCCCCACTGAGGCATCATGGGCAACTTAGCTGACCGAGTTGGGCCTAAGAAAAGGTTCATCAGGGAGGCGAACTCTCTCCAGCGACACCTGCTATCTGACTCTGGAGATGTAAGTGCAACCGATTGATGGTTCTGCTCAGGCTCCGTTCAGTTGTTTACACAAGGAGATTTGTGCTGTTTACATTGTGTTGCTCAACTGCGTAAAACAGGAAGTAGAGAAATCATGGTGCTACTGTTGTAAAAGATAGTAAAAGAAGAAAATAAATTTGCTAACATAGGCTTTTCATCTATGACTTTTTTCACGGCAGAATGGGTTACATACATGATTGTTTGACTTAATAAATTTAAAGGTTATATGCCGTTATAATAAGTGTCATGTGGAGGATGAAGTAGAACAGACATGACTGATGGTGGTGAAACTTTCAGTCGGTTATGTGGCCCTGGGGTCACCCTGATGACAGTTTAATTATATGTTATGTAATACTGTGCTGCTTCTGGCGCTGTATTCCTACATAAATGTGGTCCTGATCATCTAGTTAATGTTCTTTATGGTTGTGAAGTTTCCACAAGTGAAAGCTGAAAATTCTATTTAGTGCATGGTCACTCATTCACTACTGTTTCCCCGTCATTGCCTCTTTAGCTATTAGTATTTAATTGGCACAATGCTGTAATCACCACTTATCATTAAATAATGAATAATATCCACTTACCAAAGCACAGCAGTATCAATGATGAAACATGACGTAAGAATTATTTAACATAGTTAGCATATATTTATATTGCAATCAGATTTATACTTCTTTATTGGTCAGCTGTTAGAGACAATCTCACTCTTGAGCCATGCATGTTTGATTGCATGGAGAGTTTGGTTGTAAGTTTTAAAATATAAAAAATATTTTGTGCACTTTGAACAGTGTGGATAATGATGTGATTGAGAGGAGACGCAGTAGGAGGCAACAAATGCAGAGAGATACTGCCAAACTAGGTGAAATCACAGTGTGATGGCTTGCGTGTAGGCCGTGGAACAGCAAGGAGGCTCTGTGATCAGGCTAACAAAGCACAGTGTTGTGCATACAAATAGTCTTTTTCTGCAAGACTTCGGTACCATAAAAGGTCAGAGTGGTTATGGTTTGTTACGTGTGGAGTGACGTTCATGTGACGTTTGTGGAAACAGTAAAAAAAATGATGTAATTCTGATTTGATTCACTGTTGATGCTTTTGAGAGGACTAAGAACACAGCTTAAACTCTATTGTAAGGATTAACTCATACAATGAGGGCTCTTATTGCTGTATGTTTCTACATATATGGAACAGTACGCCTTTTATACATCTTTGTATGTATGCATTTCTTCTTGGCACAGCATTGACTGCATGACATACAGCCTGTCTGTTGTAGGCTGAAGGAGGGGTTGAATGATAAGCACCCAGAGGCTTTTGTCAGCAAAATACCTATTTTATGGGTGCCATCCATAATGGGGCCATAGACAGGACTGGTCTCTCAGGGGTCTGATTGAACTAAAATGTACCCTCTTCTTTCCAGCTAAGCCACAACTTAAAGTTTAACTTTACTTCTCTCTGACTTAATATGCCAACACTGACTGACAGGCCTGCAGTGACCGTGGCAATACGTCTAAATTTAATCACTTAGAGACCTTGATCTTGACGATATGATTGAAGTGAGATCTACGACCACCAACAGCTTACCCAGCAACATTGATTTTGGCAGTGAACGTATTCTCCTGTGCTGCACCAGACTGTGGTTTATCTCTATGGTTCATTAGTTGCAGGGCAATTGGCATCTGAGATATATTTAAAGGTGTGCAAAAATCGTTTCTAAATCCTGATCTTTTGTTAGAAATTGAAATTAATATTCATATTTATGTTTTTCTCCTCTAAAACTAAAAATTTTAATAATTTTGTTACCTCAGAATGAGCCCTTTTTGTCTTCAAAGGGAGCAGGTCCTCTTCCCTGGAGTCTCTCAGTTTCTTAAGTTTTTTAAAGAGCCAGAACTGACAAATAACAAGAGTAGGTCAAAACCCAGTTTCTGGCTGTGCTGTAAATGGTCAATGTGAATACATGTGGCCAATTTGTTAGAGAAGCAGTCAGTGCTGTCTCTGTAGTGAATTCCTCAATATCTGTTTTGCAATTTCTTGTTGAGGTTCCAGTTATATTTGTTCTTTAAGTGTGCTGAAGCGGCAGATCACATAACTTGGTTAAGTTACGTTGGAGTTAAAAATGAAAAAGCCATAAGTGCAGTTATAGGAATAATACTTTCCACTCATATTTTGGAATGTTTGATTTGAAAGAAAACATTTTTTCATTGTAATTTTAGATTTTCTGTCTGTTTACTCCCCTCTGTTGTGTATATCTTTCTGTGGAAATCTTGTTTTTTTTTTTTAGTCACTCTATCTTGAGTGTTTAGTTAGAGTGTTTGTTATTTGGGATACTTCATCTGTGTGATCTCCCCTGTGACTCTTGCATGAAGAGCTGTGATTTAAAAGATAACTAAGGGTTGACCCAAATCTTCTTCTACATTTGCCATGATAGTGGACTTCCCAGGAAGGGAGGAGACATTTTGTCGGCCAAAGAATGATAAAGAGCAAGAAATTAAGCTCTTCTGTGGCATTTTTAAGCCAGCCCAGATCAAAATCAGTGAAAAATCTAGTCTTCCACAAATGCAGAGAAGCACAAGCTCATCATTGATATTTGCTCTTTTTAGGTCTTAGTGTCCCTGACCAATACTGGCTTTAGAATAGGTCTTTCCCATTTGTAGCACCCACTTAATGTTCTCCTATACGCTTGAATTAATTTGGTTGTAGTCCCTAAACTTACCACTAGATGCTTCTGAACCTTACATACTGGTAATTTAATAATTGATCTTTAATTTTTTACAGGTCGGTACATACTAACAGTATTTAATAATGGTTTAGCAATAACAGGTTTTCAAAATAATAATTAAATTTACTGCCATTAAATTCATATTATGATCACTGTTGTATTTGTTATATGTAACCTAAGCCAAATATCAAAATCGCCAAGTAATTGTTACAAAACACCAAGTGCACTGACCTGAATGCTTGTCTTATTCAGGCCTTGAAATAGTACATTCATGCATAAATGAAAGCACAATTGATACAGTCATGTGAGAAAGTAAAAAAAACAGCAAATAATCAATGATCTCCCTGACTGAGTAATGTTCATGACGAAAGGAAACTCACAGAAATACTGCTGCTAAAAAAAGAGGCTGAAACCTTTCCAAAACAGAACATGACTTCAGAAAACTTCCCCCAGCCCTGTCATGTGCTTATCACCCTCCTTAGTGGCTATATGAAGGGCCTTAGGTCAAGAACTCCAGTCTGCATGCTTCTCCATGGTTGTCTTGTAAAACAGAGACGATCTCTGAGACTAGAAATAGATAAAAGAAAGAGTGTGGGAACTCCACTGAGTAGTGAGAAAATTAAATTTTATGCAATCATTTTTGTGGAATGTAAAACGTAAATTTGTTAATGTTAAGCACTATGCACTGACAGTTGTCGTAGTTGGTAAATCAGGGGTTAACATTCAGACCAACTTAACCTGATCTGAATCAGCTTTTCAACATTATTTTTTTAATTAAAGTGCAGGAGATGTACAGATGCTGTAACAGTGTCAATCTCCAGTGTAGAAAATATACTAATACAGAGCCATTGGCTTTGATTATAGACTCCAAGCTTTAGAAATGAATTTTTCAGACATCCTACAGTACAGTCATGAGACAGTCTTGCATGGGAGCCAGAATCCATTACCTTACCCTGACCTTACCAGAGCCTCTGATTTAGTCATATCTCACTAGGATTTGTCCTCTGGGAACCATGAATATCTGTGCCAATTCACGTAATACATGTTAGGGCTACAATAGGGCTAAAATTGAATATTTTCACATATGGTTGCTGTGGAAAAATAAATTCACTACTATGATATGATTCAATATCTATAGAATATTTGAAAAAAGTAAATGTGATCTTATACGTGTTTTGTATCAACATTTGTAATCAGTGCTTTAAACCCTGGCCCCAATAGAATTTCGGATTTCAGTCTGGACCAAAACTGTGGACCTGTCATCCTTGGGGCCATACATAGGGAGTAGGAGGATTTTAAGAAGACAAAAAAAAAATATTTGAGAACAAATATCAGGGAAAAAGAGTGTAAGTGGTTTCAATATCCTGTGAAATTAGTGGGGACATACTTAACCAAGTGACAGCTAGCTGCTTAAGTGTGATTAGCTCTTGTTTACATGTCACTTAATTGAAAGCCATAAACCTATTATATGGTTCAGTTTCGAAGCTGTAGACCTTGGAGGTGAAACCCTGGAGCCAGCTGCAGAGAATATGAAGGTCTCATGTAAAGTTTGAGGAATAATAATATCGATTATACTATAGTAAGCTCCCTATTATAAGGACTATGACATTGTAGGACAGTGACATTATGGTAGATTGATCTGTAACCAACTCAGTTGTTACAGCTTCAATACTATGCTCAGCACAAGTGCATGAGCCATGACTAATATTGTATGATGATGCCTAGTGTTGTGGGATTTAGGCACTTTCAATGGAAGGAAAGCCCTTAAATCTGAGAGGAGCATTTCCAGGTATGATATGTGCATACAATATAACAGGGAATTCACATTTCTATATATATATATAT
>JAQNCA010000013.1:13650067-13663351 GCA_029783725.1 Acanthurus tractus
ATCTGAGAGGAGCATTTCCAGGTATGATATGTGCATACAATATAACAGGGAATTCACATTTCTATATATATATATATGTGTGTGTGTGTGTGTGTATGTGTGTGTGTGTATAAACTATAAACTGTATATAAACTATAAACTTATCAGCATTCTCACTCACATCAGTGCATATTCATCCCTCTTTCCACACAAGAGAAATCAATCACAACTATTGTTAAATATTGCGTAATTGTGAAAAAATTATACCTGAATCTGTGCTCTTTCAATAGCAATATGCTCATTCACTGACCATGCTAACCTGGGCTGCAGCAGCTTAGGTGAGCTGTGTTGACAGCAGTGTACTGACACTGAAAACTCATCTGCCAGATGGCTCAGGGGGAGGGCTTCAACCAAGGAGCACTTTAATCAATCTGATTAAGGGGAAATGCTGCCTGTATTTTTAGCCACTCCTTGGCAGACCAGTGGCCATTCATTGAATTTTGTTTCATTAGCTCTCATGTTTATCTCTTGTATGGGTGGATTTATGAACAGATTTAACCTGGAGTCAGGTCTTAAGAAGAGTGTCAGAAAACCATTCAGTATTTTAGCTAATACAGTTATTTAGAAAATCTTTGTATGAGAAAGGTATTTAAAAAAAAAAAAAAAGACACTGTTTATTTAAATAATAAGGGCTTCAGTTATAACTCTGACTCTTTTAGTGAAACTGACAAATTACAATTTGTCTTGGAAAAGGGTAACTTATTGTTTCTGGGGCTGCAGCCTGGCCAATGACCGGATGCTGTTAAATGCCAAGAAGCAACATGACCTTAACATAAAAACCCCCAAAGACCTGCTTCACAGAGTTGAGGAGATTGCAGTGGACTCCCAAACTCAAAATAGTCCGTATGCTTAAGGTGATTTGGTCCCAACATGAATAGAAAATTATTTTACTCAGTTGACTTGTGAATTCTAATATACTGAATTTTCTTTGTTTAAACCTTAAAAGGAAAGAAAATATTATCTGTACATCACAAAAGTGAAGTTGCACTTAAATCTGGTTTAAGCTAATAGATAGATGTTCTTTGAAATAGATTATAGAAGGCTATGGCTGCCTGAAACTTGTAATCTGTGGCCAGCTGTCAAATGTTTGCTCATTTACTGGCATGTCTGATTATTTTAACTAGGAGTAATGTATACAAATAATGCAATAAAAATGACTTGTGAGTCACTGTCAGGAAAACTATGCCAGATAAATGTAATAATGCAAAGATAAACAGCACAGCTCAAAAAGTTTAATAATAATAAACAAGAGAGATTATAACAGCTTGCAGTTATTAATAGCTCAAGACAAATAAATCATCATCACTGCTCCCCTAGTAGAGTATTTTTCATTTTGAAGATATGATGCAAAAGGACATGCACTGCTGTGTTTGCTGTATTAGTCATAATAAAAGTGGCCTGTATGTTATTCTGCATCTGTCAACATCTGTTTTCTCCAGCTCTTGCTCTCTGTACCCAAGACAAAATGTGCATGATGTCAGTAAGTGGTCTAGAGAAGGCACAGTCTCATATTTACACACCAAGACAGTATAAACACACCGACTTCCCCTCTTTGACAGATTAGGATGTAAGCCTTCATGCAGCTCTGATACCTGTCCCTTGCCAAGACTCGCTCAGCAGAGAGTCCCAGCTGGTTGCTGTTCAGTTTTGAATTATTGTTTTTGAAATATGTAGCTACAGTTAGACCATGTAGTAAGAGTTTGAACTGGTACTGTCCAGATTTTAAAGCTAGGTGAGTGTCTGTGGATGCAGGTGCAGCATACATACCTTTGGGACGGTGTACTGCCTCATTGCAGATATGTTTCCTCTATTGTGGGACAGCGGGGAGTTGCCTGAAAAAACTCCACCATATGAGGCAATGTTTTACAGAAAGCCTGAGCCTTTGCATTATTTTTACAGTATTACTCATCCCAAATAAGTATAAATTATGGCTTGGAGGATGTAGAGGCCCAAGAAATAGACAAATCTTTTCTCTGTCAGACATGAGTACATTACATCAGTTTTGAGGAAATTCAGATTACATTATTGGCAAATCTCTGTGTTTTTGTGTATGTGAGAGGAAATGCAGATGCATTTTTGTTACATTTCTGACATTGAAAGTATTATTAGCATTACATGATCGAACCATACTTGGCTTGGGGTGTAGCCAAGTGTCAGTTTGGAGAAATTCAGATGCTCACTGCTCCATCTTAATGTGATGCATGCATAAGTAGTGTCACTTTCTGTTTGTAAGCAACCATGAAATTAAATGATGTCTGTTAGTCAGCCAGATAATGCAATTTATTTAATTTGAGACAAAAAGACTCCATAAATTTCAGTCTTCTTTCTCAAAGCCTGGACGTGTTATTTATCTAAATTCTTTTGAGGAAACAAGCAAGAAACAATATTTTTTAAAGTTATATTGATGAAAACAAAGAAAAGCATTTCCTCTGTTTTCATGCAGTTGGAAAACAGACTAATAACTTGAGGTATGTTTGATCCTCATAGTTGAAATAATTTCAGTTTTATGTGTGTAGGTCACTTCCCTAAAACAAAAATCAGAGTTTATGGCACACATGGGCACTGTGAGGATGTACACTGAGCAGTGCTTTGAGCTTATTTATTGTTAGCATGCTAACCTGCTTAAAATGATAATGTTAATATGCTGCAGCAGGTTATGTTTACCATCATTAGGATGCATTGCCTTGGAATCATGAATGCCTAATGCTGCAGTCCATCCAGCTAATGTAGTTGATTCTGTATTTCAGTGGATAATTAAAAAACTTTGACATAATGGTTGTCCTATAAAAATCATTAGAGGATCATTAAGGTTATTAAGATTCATTGTCTGGGTAACACAAATGTCTGGAAGAGAACTGATAGCAACACATCCTGTAGTTGTGGAGATATTTACATTTGGACTAAAGTAAAAGACCACTGAACATTGCTAAAGATGAGAGACCCCACATTCTTTGGGATTCAGCCAATTTCTCGTAAAATGATAGTCTTTCCTTAAAAAGTCAGGTTTTTCAGTAACCAAGGGACAAGGGATTATTTCCAGCATGATGACCCTGCATTGTCCACTCCACCCACTGGGGTTTGAAGAGTTTTCACTGACCTTTATTGACCTGCAGAGTATCAAGTAATCCTTTACATGAGAACTCGAAAATAACCTTAGATTGAATTATGGGATTTTTCACTGACAGACATTATTATAAGGGTTTTCTCAGGGGGATAGTTGTTTACATTGAGGTCAGTGTGTGCGTGTGTGTGCATGTGTTCCAAGTATTATGGTCTCTGCTGCAACTTTATAGACCCAGAATCAGTCAAAATGATGGATATCAAAGAATATCGAGATTGATTTCTGTCCGCTCTGAAAAAGCCACTATTTCATCATAGCGTGGTGCAATTGGAAACAGTCAATTTTATAAATGCTTTTGCTGGCTAGCTTTGCTGCTGCCTCTCTCTCTGTTGTTTATTGTTTACTTGAAAATATGTTGTATCTTTCCTCTATAACTCTGTTTCTTTTTTTTTTCTTTGGTTGAGTAAGAAACAAAATATTCTGTTCCTCTTAATAATTAACACTGTACACTATACACTATCACACATCTGCTATTTGTCTACAAATCATTATTATACTACACCAAGGCAAAAATAATCTTGATATTGCCTCCATTAACACAGACTTTAAATGCCTTTATCCCCTACATTGGCACTGACAGTGACAAGGCTTTAACACCAACTCTTTGTGCCATTAGACCCTGATATAACATTATCTTCTGCAGGACACTGAGTGACATTGAAAGACACACACGGTCCACGAGATAGCTACAAACCAGGTCATGCAACAGCTCATGCAACCAGAAAACATGCAAATAAACCAGCATCATGATTCACCGCTGACCAGGGCAGCAAACATCAAGAAAAGCCCCCAGGACTTCAGTCAATCTCTGAAGACTTTCACAAAATGGAAAAATCCTATTTATAGCCCAACTCGTGCCCAAAAACGTCAGAACACAAATGTTTTTTTTCCTGCCGGGAGCAGAACAACAGAGGTAGATGGAAATGATCAAATTGGAGAAAGGGCAACTAGAAAAAAAAATGTATTTGAACACAATAACTTCCTGCCATCAGAAAAAAAAGAAAAATGGAAACTATTCTCCAACTGAATTTATCTAAGTGAAAAGAGGAGCTGATGTGTCTATGGTTGTTTGAGTGTGAAAATGGCAGGATGGCAGGACAGTGATTAGGTAGCTTGTACCCTCAGGACCAAAAGTTTTGTGTTCTGATTAAAAATTCTATTAGAATATCCTTTAATTTGGTTTATAGCCACTGACTGTCACTTAAGAAATATGACATACCTGTGTGCTCTTAATTATAACAGTCAAAATGTAGAAGAAGATGTGATGAGGAGGAATGCAACATTCAGTATTTCCACTGCAGAATGAACAGGGCTTTGTTCCTCTTGTGAAAGTGGTTATAAAGTAGTCTCAAGAATGTGAGGGAGCTAAAATAATGCCCATCAATTAGAAATGATCGCAGCACCAGATGTCAACAATGGTGTCACTGGAAAGAGATATAAATGTGTCTGCTATACATAGAATTTATTAAAGTCAAAACTATTTTTCACACTGAATCCCAGAAACAAGTCAAGACTTGAAATGACGTCAACTGGCACGAAGTGTTCGTATACTAGATATTATAATCTCATTTACTCTCCCCCTTAAAAAAAAAGAAGTCTGCTTAGATGTTGGTTTCAAAAAAGGATTTGGAGCATTAATTTACATAAAAAAGTTAAGTTTATTATATTAAAGCTTTTTTTAAGGGGGACTAGATCTGTCTTTTATCAGAAGTACATTGCTGGGCTCATGACCTTAAACTAAAGTGGCCATTGAATTAAACTATTAGAGATTTATTGTAGACATCAGTGAGATCAAACACAGATGTCCTGCAGAGTCTGCTGGAGAGATTTTTTTCTTCTTCTTCTTCTTTTTCATCTTATGTCCATTCGAGTAAATGGCTATTTGACCAAGCTCTGCCAACTCTAACTTAACCACTGAATGTCAAATACTTGTTTGCATGCATTTCCTCAGTCGTGGTTTATTGATTTGTACTCTTTCATCTTGCCATTGGTCACGTCATCATTTTGTCAGCATATCAGATTCTGCCTAAAGTAAATACTGGCCATTATCTAATTTCACTAATGCTTGCGTTTTTGCTCCATGGAGGACTGCGCCACTTTACAGTCTGTGGTGTCATGAAAACAAAGTTCAGATGACAACTGAATGTGCAGAAAAGAAAAAGTCTGAGATGACACACGCAAGCATGACTGTACCAGTTCCGCCTATCACAGTTGTGGGTACTGTGTGTTTTTTTTTAATCATTCTGCTATACACACATTCACTCACAATAGTATGACACCTCTCAAACTGTACTTGTGATAAATTATGCTCTTTTGTCAGTCATTATCCTATTTGAAAGCCCTCTCTGCTCTGTGATCCTACACACACTGGTTGCTTTTGTGTGAAAGTCTCATTAATGAGGGCCAATAAGACAAGAAAAAACTCATTTCATTCAGTTTCCTACATTCATTTTTTTTTTGTAATCCTCTAAATTGTTCTTTTTACCCGCCTTGAACTCTTTTACCATCTAAAGAGCAGGAGACACTTTTCTTCTTTACTTCTCTGACAGTAGATGCCTAATTGCCTGCTTTCTTTTCCTCCACCCCTTCCCCTCCTCTCTCCCCTTTCTCTCTGTCTCCTTCTCTCTCTCTCTCTCTCTCTCTTTCTCTCTGTGTCTCTAGAAGTGTGACTGTCTGCTCAGCCTGGAAGCCTATTCAGCAGACCAGAAGCGCCGCGTGTGTCAGTGCCTGAAGGACAACATTGACAAGCAGCTTCAGCTTCACAGGAGGGAGCCTCACGTTCCGCATTTCGAGCAGGTATGGCACACAATATCACACACACACTCAAACCAAACACAAACACACACACACATACACACTCGCACTTCTAAGAATATTTCCAATTTCAGATGAGATTAACAATGAATCAGTAAACACATGAACACATGGGAATGCATATATTTCTACATAACCCCAGATCACAGATACCCTGTGAACATCCCACACTTCCAGGCATGCACACTCAATCAGTTACATATAGCACTTTCCTGCAACTCTTTTACCAACAGTATGATTTTCCACATGGCTCCTCCATTTTTTGAGCAGTTTAAATCCTGCTTTTTATCTGGCTGGATTTAAATAGTTGCTCTGCTTTAGTGAAGTGTCAACTCAGTGCTATTTAAGCTTTGTCTGGCTCTGTTCAGTTCTGCCAAAAAGTGATTTTGGGGACCAAAAACAGATTTATGTTGCTGAACTTTAACTAAGCTTTTCCTCCACAAATTAACACTATGTTGAGAGCTGTGATCCACTGTATTTGTTGTGTCCATGTCAAACACAAAATTTCACTGACAAATTTACCTGTGCTGCAGTGACAGCAGTGATCACCAAAACAAAGTATTAAGATAAAGTGTCTCAAAAACTTTTTGATGATTTGAGATTGTGATTATGTTTTCTTCACATAATGATTATATCTGTATGTTATCTTCCAGCTTACAGCATAACATACTGAGCTGTTGTTGTTTACGGCTTCAGTAGTCCTTAAGAATAAATGTCAGCTGAACTAAGGCTTTGCGATTTGGATACATTTTCGCAGTGGAAATATATTTTTTGTACATTCAATACAACACCGACTTATTATCACTTTTAAGGTTAATATGGCTGACATGTTTGGAGCAGAAGTTGCTGAGGTAAACATTCAGAAGATGTGAGGCAACATTAGCAATCAATTGGAGTCATGTTTCTGCTCACTATATTACTGTAGGTCCAATACTTACTCTTCTTTTTTCCTTATTGGGTGCTGGGTAAACTTGTGAGCTTTTCCCCTTAAATTGGCTGCCTTCTATGACTGAAAACAACACCAAATGCATGAACCAAGACAGTAAATTCATGAGCCAGAAATGCAAAGCAATGAGCTGAAAGAGGCTAAATGTTCCATTGAGCAAAGAGAAACTGTTGGGTGATAATACTCTGACCTCTTTCACAGCACACATAATCATCTGACCCAGTGTTAATATAAAAATATTGATTACAGTTGCTTTAAGTTCGCTCTGACATTTCACATTTGCAGACCTATTATTCTTTCAGAAGCGCTGAGATGGATCAAATGAATCCAAGTTGAATCCAAATCATGTGCAGAGAAAGAGTGAGAAAAAAATCAAACTCAAATACCATCGTTGTTGGATTAAGTCATTATGCTCCTACTCTTAATGTAGCAGAATTGTTGTGCAGGGATTCACTCTAAACGATCCTTTAGAGCTTTACTGGGCTTCAATCGGCCTGATTAAGAGGCCTGCTGCTGGGGAGCTATGAATGAGATTACTGTGCCCCATTTTGGTCATTTGCAGCGTCACCAAGGGAAATGTACTCAATTTTTTTTTTTCTCTTTTGTCACATTTTCTAATTACTGTTTGGGGAAAGTTTTGTAACAGCTGTCGAGTGAGTGACAGTGAGATAAAACTTTAGACCAAGTGGAAACATTAATCTTGTCTGGAAGTGTATTCTAGATATGAGGGTGAATAATATAATAGGTGAATAATCTCGTCTACAAAGTGCATTTGATCATATAGATCTAAGCAAAATTACTTTTTCCTTTCCTTCATTCCTTACTTATTCAATTTTTAATGAACTGCAAAGACGGCCCATTCGCCTCATAAATTTAAAAGCAGACCAACTCACTTCATTTGAGTTTGGCTGAAAGGTGATTAAAAAGAATAAATAGCCTCATGTGGAGACGTCACACCTGTTGAACATTAGTGCTTCATTTCATCAGCACATGAAAGGGAGACAGAAAGGGGGGCAAGCCGACATTGTTTCATCGCTTTCTCTCTCTGCACGTGTGTGTATTCATGCATGTCTCTTTACTGTATATGGCTGTGTATTTTCTGCGCATATAGTTCATCTGAAGAGTTGAGGATGGGACCTGATTACCCAGAAATGTAAATGACCCAGAACTTGGCCTGCATTTGATTATTTTCCCATATTTGAACTACTTTGGGGTGAAATTTATGACTCTATCTTAAACTTAAACAAGAAAACATTGCTTCAAATGTATGATCATCCAAAACAATGTTTTCCTGCGGGATGTGTGTTTATACACATATTTTATCATTCCATAGCAACATAAAAGGCACTGCACATATTGCTTTCCTTACCTTTATCCTTCAGTGCTTCATGTCAATTAGGTGCATCCACAGGTTTACACACCCTGCATTGTTCAATACGTTCAATAATAGAACATAGCTTAGCAGTCATGCAGAGTCACGTTACTCAATTCCATTTACTTAAGCTCTATTGACCAAAGCTGCATATCGATCAGTATATGTTAAAGAAACTGCCTGGATTTACTACTTTTCCAATTTGTGTTGGTGTATAAGTTGAATAGTGATCTTTAGGATATTGCTTTTGCCCAAATTAAAAATCCTTTTGTAAATGGCAACTTGTTGCGTCTTAAAGCTTAAGCTGTTTTCTTTAAACAAAAGCAAAACAAACCTTCAAGTGTGCAAGCTTGCTGTGAGTCTGACAGCAGGAGGTACCGGAAGGAGACAGATATTTCCCTCTCTTTCTCTCTACATTACAGTTTTGCTTAAGCTCAATGTAATAAAGATGCATATCTCCTATGATTTTGTTAATTTAGCTACTACAACCAATAAACTTACAGTCAGGTGCAGTTTTAAATTATATGCCAAACCTTTTTTCAGTGTATTTTGTGTAACAACTTTAATTTTAATATGAATTAAAAAATAAATCAAAATAAAATCAAACATATTTCAATGTTTTAGTGAGAGAGAGAGAGAGAGAGAGAGAGAGAGAGAGAGAGAGAGAGAAAGGACAGTTGATTATTATTCTCTAAATTAGCTATATAATGCCATAAATCATAATCACCCATATTCCTACAGATAGGAAATTCCATCATTGCTCTCGCAAAAGCTTATGGTACAGAGCCAGTAAAATCATATATGCATGAGTGCATATGTTTCCTGCCCTGTGGACTTGTTTCTGTATACCTTCTTTGTGTGGTTATTAGAGCCTTTTACTGTAATCTCCCATTAAATGGAATTCTGAACGGTGTCCTGAAGGCAGGGGGATGAATGCTTAATCATAACATTTACTTCATGACAAATTAGTTCACTTTTGATTGCATTTCTCTAGAGTACCTTAAAGGCAAATAGTTTGTATTCAGTCAACTCCAAATGTGTTTAATTATATGCAAATCAGGAGGGGACACATGAGGAGAATGCCCTTGCCGTGCCTGTTGCATAGTAGCCTTTAAAAGACAAACTCTCATGTGTATTTTACTCAGCCTCCTGAATAGTATCATTTAGCTTATTTCACATTCCATTATATGTGAAAATTTAAAAAAATACATATTATGAAAAATCTGACTTTGTGCCCCTTTATATAGATGAGATAAATATGTAAAGCACAAACCAAACACACGAAAATGTCTTTATTTAAGCCCTATTCACTCAGAATCATCAGTTAAGTTAAAAACATGTCAGAAAATGACCCGACAATTCGATATGAAAGAATAATCTTCCAGTGGGGCTTAAATCACTTAATTTCTGCCCCCATTGTTGCTGCTGAGTCAACACTCAAAACTTATTTTGACAAATGAATAGTGTGTATCTTTGATGCACAGTGTGTATTCCTACCAGTAAGAATTGCAGCAAAGGATCTTTAGAAAATCACCCATTGCCTCTGACATATCTCTTGTGTCAGGAGTCCTCCGGTGCACAAAGCGGAGTAAATCCACACTTAGCTGAAGCATGCACTTTACTCTGGAGTTTTGTTCAAGTGTGCAGAGAAAGCAGAATGCACACCGAAAAGAAAGCACACATACTGTAAAAGTCACATTCATCCCATCCATTTATGTTACTTTGTTCATTCACGTCCTTCCAGCAAATGGGGTTACTCCGTCACAGTGTTGATGTCAGCAGCTGCCTTAGTTCCTCCAGCCCCTGAACGCTTTGAATGCCCCCTTTTGGAAAAAATTGGACGTGAGCCCTTTTCACTTGGAGATTCTCCGATCCCCGAGTCCCCCTGTGTGTCGGGCCTGATGGTTTGCCAGTTTCTATTTTACACGAAGCTTCATTTAAAGTTAAGGATTTGGAGCGAATGTTTATGATGCCCAACCTAAACTTGAATATCCGATGCCTCTTTTTCCCTCTGACTCAGATGGAGGACTGTCAAGGGGATGAGATAGTCATGAAGAGAAAATAAAATGGAAGAGAGAATAACATGTTGCAATGTTACATAAGCAAGGTTTGCATCCACATGCAGGGGAATTTATAACCCAATTTAAAAAAATCTGTAACAGAGAATTCATGCATTATCATACACTGCCGCTATGCAATTATTTGGGGCTGGTTCGCTGCAATAAGCAAATAGGTGTTAATTCTTCAGTAGGGTGCCATTAAACCACTGCAGAAGAAAATGGTGTGACAAGATAATGTAGTTAAAACCTCAAAACTCATATGGTGAAGAAGCAAAGTAGAAAACCTAATTATTTGCTCTGTTTTCATTTCATTTCTTGCTCTTTTTAATACACTACATTTTCCCTCAGTTAAGTGTAAAAACCTTTCTGTGATATTTGCTAGTTTCTTTCAAATTTGCACTCAGATTTTTTAGGACCAAATTCAGAGTGTGTATGAAAACTAGTGAAAACCCACATTCAGTCTTCAGGTGTTTTCAGAGGAGGATAAAACCTGTTAAGGAACTTTCATTATTAGAGCTTAAGGAAGCTGGATGGGAGAACTTTTTACCGTAAATTTAACAGATTAATTTACCATACCAAGGACAATCTGCCAAATATGGCAATAAAACCTTAAAACTGAAAAGCAAACAAGATTAAGAGGTTATATGTCTTACATCAAAAGTGTTTTTGTTCTTTTAGGCTGTTCATGATTCGTATGACAAATCTGAACTATCCATCGATTTCATGAGGAAATAAGTGAATGTAACCACTTCTTTTAAATCACTCATTAAAACAATTTAACAACAAATCTGTGATTTCCAATGACTCTTTCTGTCATGCTTTTGGGTTTTAGTTTAATTATTTGCCATTTCATGATGAAAGAGTCCTTCCTCAGTTGTCTTGGTTGACTTTTATACGTTACCTCTGTTTCATCAGATAATTAGTCTCCAGTGTATTTAGTCTGTGTGTTTTGCTCTTTTAGTTGTCAGGTCATTTGCCTATGTCTCTCATCAGTTTTCCTGCCTGAGTTATCTTGTCATACTGTTTTTCTCTTAGTTTGGTTTCTCTTTTTCTTGTTTGTTCACATTTTTTTTGGCTGTGTTTTTGTTACCTGGCATCAGCTTTGTGCCTGGACCTGGCAAAGCTCAATGCTAACATTATTTTAACAGCGTGCCATTACCTTGTTTTGTACAACATTGCATCACGTTATTGCTTTTATTCATCGCACCTATCGCACCTTTCACAATGACTAAGTTAATGGAGACTAACAAAACAAAACCTGTAATGTTTTTGCCTTCAAAGTAAAACCATAAAGTTAAAAAAAATTTTGAGGTAGATAGTCAACAGTGTCTTTGATGATCAGTGATCTTTAGATGGACCATCAAACTTTCAAAAATAAAGTATATAAAATTATAATTTATATTATATGTTTAAACTTTTTTTTTTTTTTAAAGGTTATAATTTGGTTCGCCTGTTATCCCGCAACCATTATATGTCTATGAGCTCCTTCCTTGGAAAGCTTCTGATGTGTTCTTGTACCAGAAGCTGGGCAGCATTAGCCACTGCTGTTGCACAAATTCATTTGTTCAGCTGTACACACACTTGCCTTCAAATGGAAACTAAAGCAGGACTGGCGAGTTTGAAAATAACAGCCGCACTTCACCACACACACACTTAGCATTTGATGAGCAATGCTGGCACTCCTTTGAGTCAGAATAAGAAAGCAAACTGCAGAAAAAGTGGCATAAATTTTCTACAAGAGTGCATGCGCTCACATGAGCAGTGAAAAAAAAAGGCTACTGTTAATGAATAGTTAATGAAAAACAGTTTTTCTGTTGAGGTTTTTAGGCAGCTTGTTCTATTCTCTTTCTCATTTCTTATTTATGAGGATCTGTTTAAGCATCTGAAGTGGTTATGATATAGCATTTAAGTTAGAGAAAGGTAGGACAAGGATCCTCTCTTATTCACTCCCTGTCTCACTCTTATCCTGGACTCCGCAGACTTACTTTACAAATTTATTCATGATGAAATTAAAGAGAGTGGTTGACTCTGGCCCCCCGGCTTCTTATTCTACTGTGTCATATCACCTAAGGCAGACACATATGCACTCAATCAGCAATCCATGTGGCTCTGGACAGATAGGAAGTGTCAGTGGGTGAGCTTCTTTTGGGAAGCGCATCTCACCACAAGTGCACACTGAATCTTAAGCAGCAACACAAAGTAGCAAACAGAAAATAATAAGCCAATGACTCCAGTTCAGTTTGGGATTTGTCAGAAGAGAGCATAATTTATTCCTTACCATTTTGCCTTTAAGGATTTTCAAACTCCCCACACACCAGCAACATCCTGACACATGTCAGCTTGACAGGATCTGCCTCTAGCCTACTGTGTTTGCTGGTGTTGTATGTCAACTCCTCAGAAAAGCAGCAATTTTATCACATTCAGCCCCCCTTATTGGCACACGTTAGCTCATTTACCTCAACTGCTTCCTCAGTGGTGACGCATTCAGAGTGTGCTACGGGCACTCCAGCAGTGTCTGTTACACAATAATACTGTAAGTCATCGTTTAAAAGTCTCACTCGGAAATCAAAAGTGCAGATTTCATATAAGAAATAATACATTTTCCTTTGTTGTATTTTGAACAGTTTACAAGCATAAAATAAGTGATTTAATATGCAGACTCCTCTATGCAGAAACATGAAAAATGATGAAAAATAAAAAGGTTTGTGAGGACTTTCATATTCCTTTGAGTGAAGTAACCCTTAAAATGCAAACAACTGTTATTCTAATGAAAGTATACTTTATTTATACCAAATATAATACAATTCAGAAGTGATAAATAACTGTAACATAACATAAAGTACACATCAATATAAATTCTAGGCAAATAAATCGAAGGCAACTGGACTCAGTAATATGTCTGTGAAGACGTTTCGCCTCTTATCCAAGAGGC
>JAQNCA010000013.1:13663451-13697652 GCA_029783725.1 Acanthurus tractus
ATGGCTTCTTTTACTCCTCTTTCAAACCATCTATCTTCCCTGTCCAGAATATGCACATCCCTGTCCTCAAAGGAGTGTGTCTTCTCCTTGAGGTGCAGATGGACAGCTGAGTCTGGACCTGAGGAGTTAGCTCTTCTATGTTGGGCCATCCGTTTGTGTAGTGTTTGTTTTGTTTCCCCAATGTATAAGTCTCAATGCTCAAAGAGACATACTGGTGTGTTTACTCTTATTTTTATTTGAGGGGACCAGTGAGTCAATAGTCTTATATTTACCGATTGAAATTTGACATCTCCTTCGCAACAGAGGCTAGAACTCTACAGTAAAAAAAAGGAGCAAGTGAAAGATAGCAAGAGCCTTAACAAGGAATCTCACAATGGGTGACAAACAGTCTGATTTGGCAGATTTGGCAGATATATGTACATGTTTGCTTATATGACAGTAGCTTATTAGCGGACTGAGCACAACTCCAAGTTATTTTAGCAGATTTTGGAAAGACAGATTGTCAAGAGGACGGTGTGTTGAGACAGTGACAGGTACAGTCCTTAGTTTGAAAGCTTACTGAGTTGAAGAGAAAGACAACTTCAATGGGTTACATTAGGAGACAGTGAGTGGCATTGGGGAATGTGAGGAGAAAGCTAACAAGGAAGTGAAAGAAGGCTTGCGTGTGATTTTTGACAGTTTATTTTCACTTGGTGTCCAATGAGGAAAAGAGTTATAGTGGTTGCTTTGCACCTGTCATCTCATCGGAAGCAAGGAATTAAACACAACACGAATACAAATATTTGTATCCTGCATGTTGGATATGAGGAACTTCTTGAGAGATCACCATTCAGTTTAAAGATAAGGTCTGAAAACAAGATCCTTAATGTATCTAAATATAGATCGAAAATACGGCCAACATCTGTACAAGCACATGTTCACATGATTAACATTTCTCTTGCTCTCTTTGTTTCTCTGCAAAAAGACACACACTTTCCCCTTCATTGTCTCTAATTAGACACGGATGAATTGCATTTGTCTCTTTTCTTTACTCACACGTGCACACACACATACAAACACACAAAACACAAACAGCACACTGCCTGCTGTTCTTGGGATGTGTTGTCTTTCAAAGTGTGGCGTCCAAATTTAGAACTCATTCATATGGAGCAGATATGAAGAACCCATGTGAAATCATATCACAGTAGAGTTATGACTGGCTTTTTTGCTCAGTGGTATTTTATGAGAGTTGGGCTTCTAAAAATCTTCCTCTGAAAAGGATTTTAATGGCAAGAGAGTAGTTTGCTGGTTTGAGAGATCATCTCTCAAGAAGCTTGAATGTAGCATTTATACCCTGCTGGACTGTCAGTGAGTACGTGGTGCCATTTTCTTAAGGTGAGACGGTGGCAACCTTTTGTGCTAACATTTAGATTTTCATCTGAAATGTATAAGAATTACTCAGCGCAGTTCAGGTTTTACTTTTACTAAATGCCAAAGACTTGGAGCAAAGTATTGATGCTATCTAATTTCATTTAAGCCTCCAGTCGCAAATATGCAACCTTTTGCCCTCGCTTTTTCTCCTGCTGTCTTCCGTCCACTGCTGTTTTTCCTCTACCTACCCTTACCTCTCTGTCGGTTACTCACACACACACGCATTCACACTCACACATACTCATAGCTCAGTCTTTTGAGCTTGATGTTATTCATTCTGGCCTGTAGTGTAAGAGTAATTCCCTTGTCTCTCTTTAAACATTAATGATTTCCCTTTGATGGAGTGGTGTTTGGCTTTATTTTAGCTCACCTTTAACTATTCATAACTGTGTTATATAATGGCAATTATACATCAGCACAGGATAGATAAGAGCCTCGCGGACTCAGTCCTTAGAAGGTACAGCAGAGCATGAAATCTATTCACTGTCAGTTTTAATTACGCACGTTCTTTACTCGGAAAAATGACTTTTGCTCCATTAAGCTTGCAATGGATCTGAGATGATAGTTTAATTTGCAAATAACGGGGCTCTTTTTGACACAAGGACAGTTCTGATTAACACAAGTGCTTGGTTACACGAGTCACACTGAGAACTTGAAGACATTTTGCCACAGAGTAGCAGGAGGAGGCAGAAAGAGAGCAAAGTGCTGGGAGGAGAAGAAACCGGTAAAATCTAGTTTGCACTCGGTTGATATTCTACCTTTTAAATGTCAATCATTGCTTTATGCATCACCTGGAAATGCCTCTTGGAGAATACCTCCAGCCGGAGACGGTGAGGGAGACGGCGGTCTGCGCAGTGTAACTGACAGTGCTTAAAATAGCTATTTGAAAAGCCCATTATTTATTAGCACATGATATGATTAGATAAGGCCTGATGAATAGCTTACATGGCTCCCCGCAGGTCTGATTCAGACACACGGTCAGTGTAACGGACAGGGTCATGTGTGCGCGTGTGTGTGTGTGTCTGCATGTGTGTTTTATTAGGTGTGAAAGACACGGCCCCTTAACATCCTGGTCTTTGATAGGTTTTGATTCAGTGCTTTGATTTGCGACAGAGCAACTTCTAAAAATAGCAGAGGGGGGAGAGGGAGAGAGACAGAGAAAGAGAATGAAGGACGCTGACTGCTTTGGTCTCCAGAGAGTTACTTCTATTTGATCTTTTTACAACCATCCCCTCCTCTACTTTTTTTAATGCATTACATTTTTTACAATCCCTCCTTTCACCCTTTCATACCTCTGTCTGCCCTCAATTGCATCTGTCATTTTTTTCCCCTCTCCTTTACCAAATCCGTCTTTAACCCCCCCCATTCCCTCTCTTTTGCACACACGTTGGCACGCACGTTATTACAGAGCTGGGGTGGGAGAAGCTGGGACTGCAGCGACAACACAGACAAGAAACAGAACAAGGAGGAGAAAAGAAGCACTGACACATCCAGAGAAACGGACAGGAAAAATAATCACATATGGTCACATTGGATTAGCTGCCTGTATCTGTTTGCACTGCGCACGTGCTTTCTCACTGTGTGTGTGTTTGGAACTGTTGGCAGTTTTTGCTGTACTCTGGGACACAACCTCAATATTAAGACACTCACACACACACACAAAGCAAGCAAGTGCACTACGCGTCCAGATGCCTGTGTCCAAGGTAATGTATGTTATCTTCTGTACCGGTATGAAGGTCAAACTCCGAGCTCCGTCTGACGACTTCTGGTGGCGTCTCAGTAGTTGATATTAGGATTATTGTGTTTATCTACATGTGCGTGCTTATTAGTAAGTGAGTCCGACTGTGTTTTGGTGTGTGTGTGTGTAAGTGGCTCCGTTCGCATGCTGTGATCACAACTGTTGTGCAAATGCTGCCCTAGGTGAAGTCACAACTATTTGTTACATTTCTCACATATCACAGTTCTTGTTATTTTTTCTTGACTTTATTTTACTTTGCCAGTTACCATGTCTTTTTAAAAAAATCTGTTGAGGTTTAAGGTCCTTTTTAGTTCTAAGAAGCATGGATTTTTTTCTTTTTTGGATACATTTACAGGTATTTACAGTTTTTCCTCAATGAATGCACATTAAGAATGAGAAAACAGAGCTTGAGACAGAAACATGGGAAAAATCTTGAGAATGGATCTAGTTAGATTCATTCCTCAATTAGTTCAAGATCATGTAGCTCCGGAGGAAAGGCATTTCAACACCTTACTATCTCTGAATGCCATATTTGTGCTGTCTATTTCAATCTAAAATGTCTATGTTTTTTGAGGCTCTGCAACTGTATATGTAAACTCTAGAATCAGTGTGACTGCGACAAACATGTCTACGTTTATGTCTTTTTTCTTCTTTTTATCAGCTGCTGTTTACTGAACCATCTATCTCTGTTCTGAACATTTAGCTCTGAAAGAGAGAATAGTCAGTGATAGATTTTTGTTGACCTGAGCAGCTGTGTAGAGAGACAGCAGGTGTGTGTGTCTTGGACCTTTCAATGTCAAATGTTCCTTTTCCCTGAGTAGCAAAGAGAGGCTCTTGAGATAACTAAGCGAGAAGATGGTGAGAGACGGCAGAGAGTGTGTTTGAATGAGAGAGAGAGAGAGTACCACGTGGTTTAATTAGCCACTTAGATGCAGCAGGTACATTTGTTTGTGTAAAAGAAGGGAAGGTTTCCATTCAAGTGCAAAAAAAAAATTGATAAAAGAAAATACTGTTACAATGGTAAAACGAGAGAAAGAGCTAATAACAGTTACTCTAAGCATTTGTGCTACGTGGTTGGAAAATTCAAGCATGATATCAGTAATCATTTTTTAGATATCATGGTTAATGTCAATACCGTTTACTATTAGTACCCCTATATAATTGAAGTTTCTTTAAGACCCAGCCCAATTTAAAATCTTAGCATCTTTGATAGCTAAAGCACTGATGATGTTTGTAGGGCAACACTCAGGATTTTTTTTCTTTTGCATTTCAGAATACTTTCTTATTAATTGCTTTCACATTGGTAACCTCTGGTCGTAAAATTGTCAAAAAAGCAATAGAAACATCGCTGCTGAAGTTAGAGGTTTCCATTAGCCTGACTTTGTTTAAAGTAGCCCCATCAATTTATTAGCTCTCTCGCTGGGTTCATGAATATCTTTACTGGCCTCTGCCTCCATGAAGCATTGTTTGAATAGAAAGGGTGCACTGATGTCATCCGAGTCAAGGATATTGTGGCAAGCTATGACTCAGTGCAGGTATAAAGGGCAAATGTAATGTATGTATATATAGCCATACAATGCATATCTACAGTGACCTAGTCATCCATAATAACAAATAATGGAGCCATTACCGACCATCAATCACTGAGGGACAATATGAACCAAACAAAGCTTTTTAAATGTCCACATTTAAGTCGATTATTACATCTTGATATACAGAAGAGGAATTTAAGAATTTAGAAATGCGGTTACAAATATTACAGTGTTCATTTGCAGGATGTCTTTGACACGTGGATGACCTCACCTAGTTATGACTGTTATTAAACAGCTGCTATGTTTTAGTGTTTCCTTTAAAGATATGATATTTTTATAACATGGCACAGTTCCTGCTTCATATATTGTTATTCTAAGACTTTGTTCCATGTGTGTTTAAACTCGTTCTACACATGTTTGTCTATAGAACAAGGGATATGTTTCTATTGTGTGCTGAGTGCATCCTGTGGGACCTTGCTATAGTGCCTTAATGTCCTCACAAAGAAATAAAGGGTAGTGTGTTGTTCAAATAGAAACAGTATATGTACACACATTTTACACAGTGTTTGCAGAAACACACATCTGCAATCATGGTGAGCAGTTAGAGTACACATCATGCAAAATGCACGCATTTGTTTCAGGTTTGTCTCCTCTCATTATCGCAATCTCCTCCCTCTCTTCTCCTTCTCACTTGTTTGTGCAGCTTGGGAGTCTACCTTCTTAGCCTCTTGGGCATTCTCTCTCTCTCTCTCTCTCTCTCTCTCTCTCTCTTTCTCTCCCTCTGTCTCTCTCTGCTCAGTTGGCCTAGCCTACACTGACAGATTCACACACAGCAGCCCCAGCACAGATAGCCAGCTACAAACACTCACACACCAGTTTGACAGAGGAAGTAGGCCACTTTAATGGGGATGTGTGGCGTGCCTGTATCTGCCTTAAGTGGATTGTAACCTGGAACTGCTTCCTCTTGCCAGGTAGGGTTTGTAAACCGTCACTTTATTCCTCTTCTGTAGGGTAAGTCTTCTTCTTTAGGTCATATGATAAGAGAGGTGTCATGCAAGTAGCTTTTATGGTGCTTTCTTTGGTTTTCTTTGAATGAAAAGGTTTTTTTTTAGAGTATTCACGCAGTCACTTTGAGTTGCTGATATTGTTGTGCTACTGGAGGGGGGCAGGGAGTGGTTCAGTCATACGGAGATAGAAACAAGAGAGATGGGAGGAATGATAGGAAAAGCAATAAAGGGTTTTTTTTATCACTTGGCATCTTTATGGCAGGCTCATATAAAAAGATTCTTGTCAGTGTTATGTGCTCTTTTGATTCATTCAACTTTACTATTTCTTCTTTCACGTGTTGTTTTTATTGGATTATTTTTTATTTGCTTTTCCCCTCCTTACTTTTTATTTTGTCTTTGCTATTACTCTTTTCACTTTAATAGCTCTCTTTAATTTAGTTTTCAAAATAATATTGCTTTTCTTGTGGCACAAAAAGAGGGGTGGACGGCGTTCCCTGAACAACAGATTGTTTACATCCCTGGTTTGATGCTTTTTTTCAGTCATTTATGCTCCCACTGTATTACAGTGACATGATTTAACCCTCTACATAGCTGGGGAGTCTTAAGGGTTAAAAACAAGGGGACAGAGAAAGAGAGAAACAGTAGGGATATAGCCATTAAGACAGCAAGCTAAATGCAATAGAGACAAGAGGAGGGAGCAAACAGGGACCAATGGGGGAAAAAACAACAGGAAACACACTGGGGAAAATTGCTTCTCTCTTTTCCTCACTAGGGGAATTATGTGGTTATCTTCTACTTAGAAGGAAAGAGAAAGAGAGAGAGAGAGGATTTGTGTTGTTTGTCGTAGTTTGTGTTTGTGCCTTTGGATACACAAACAGGGAGATGATCGATAAAACACAGTCTGAACAAATAATAGCTAATCTTTAAATTACTTTAACTGTACAGTGGCGTGAGGATGTATGGAGTGTCCTTCCTTCAATCTTTCCCTTGTTCTTGATCAATAGTTGACAGTGTCAGTGACCCATCCCTCTGCTGCACACAAGCAAGAGCAACAAGCACACACAAGACTTAATGTGATTTATCAGCTGGTCTTACACAGCCAGTCTTGAACAAATGAGATGTTTGTTATAACCTGGGAAAAACAATCTCACACACAGGAACACACACACAAGCGCACACACACAAAATAAAAGACAAACAAAACAAAAGATAAATGCATCTTCTCACACTATCGTCTTTCTCTCTCTCTCTCTAACACACATACACACACACACACATACACACAAAACCCCTCCACGACTATCATACACACACGGGCTCACACAAACATCTCCTTTCGCTCTTTCTATGAAGGCCTTTTGCAGTCTTTTTCAGTGGTCACATTGTCTTCATCTGCCTGGCATCACGGGGCAAGTTACGTCAATGACATTTTCTCTCTGAACCCTCAGCTTCTATCAATAATGCCTTTGCATCTTTGGATGTGACACACTCACACACGTACACACCCAAAAAACCCAACCCCCATCCCATTTCTGCCCTCTCCCACTGTCATGGCTGGTGGCTGGTTCCTGTAAACTAATCTTGATTCGCGTTTATTTCTTAAATCGAGTTGGATTGCAGTGACTGAAACATGGACACACACACACGGACACACACACGGGAAGGCTACATCACCATCTGAAATATTAATGAGAAAAGACTTCATGCTAATAAATTGCAGTTGACATCTCAGGTTGATCTCACTGCCAAGTATCCCTGTGAGATATTGTACAACTGTATTTCTTACACTATTGTACTTCAATTAGTGTTGTTTACATACAAAATATTTTTGCTATTACTGTAGTACACATAGATGAATTTATTACCAGAACATTAGACATTTGACTGGATGAACTTAAGCTATATCATGTTATTGTTACAATGGTGAAGTAAAAACATGGAATTTAAATCTAAATTGTGACTAAAAGCACCAGTTTAAACAAAAAATGTACACCTGCATGAAAACTAGTATTTTTCATTACACCTGAAACAAATGTCCACTTAAAAGACGAACTGATCCGAATCTAGTGGTCAAAGTTCAAGTTCGGTGTGACCTCACAAAACATGTTTTTAGCCATAATATAAGATTTTACATGCTAATTATGAAAACAGCTGTTTTTCATCAAAAAAAGTCAAACTTTTCATATCATTTTTGTGAGTTTCATTAAAAAAGTGTACTTTTATGTCTCAGTGTTCACCGGAAATCCTGTCCTCCTAGCTCTTTCTAACCTACACATTGCTCTTTTCATTTGTTTCCTTGCTCCCTTTTCCATTTCTGTTTTCTCCTTCCCTTTTGGCCTGATCACAATGGGGGGGTCTGATAGATAAACGGCTATTACTGTCTCATTCCCATTCACCCTTGTCTCAGTGAAATTGAGGGTAAAATAGGCTGGTGCATTGTGGTGCATATAATGAGGCCATTCAGAGATTGATCATATGGTCTGGTCCCTTAACGACTTATTGGTATCATACAGGGCAATAAGGGCTTGACTCTTCAGACCACAGATTGGTCTGGACAGTTCATGTCAAAACATGTGAAATACTCATTAAGTCTGCACAGACATCAACTCAAACCTACAGATACCCACACACAATCCTTTTCATAGCATCAACAAAGATCAGACAGTGCATGTAAGAAACTTCTCAACATATATATAACTCTGCCTTACTCGACAGAGTGTGTGACCCTGTTTAACTTTATGTAACGACCTTTGACGTAAGTCGGGGCCAATGATTTTACTTATGGCAAGTAAACAACTTGGGTTACGTATGCAATAAATGGAAAATTGAATGGTTCACTTTACAAGAACTATTAATTCTTCAAAGTGTTTTTAGTAATGGTACTGAATTCTACATGAGATCAAGATTCAAGTTCACAAATTTTGTTCAAAAATCTGTCCTGTAATCTGTTCTAAAATTTCACCATAAAAATGTAAAGTTACGTAGGTAGGAAGACTGCATTCATAAAATCTAAGCCAGTGAGGCTTTGTGCTCATCAGACTTAATTATGAAAAAGGGTGTGGGTGGGATTCTGTCAAGGGAACGTGGCCTTGTAGCTAATTTCAAGGGAAGACCTTTATATGAAGTCTGCCCTTCTTGGCAAGCAGCTTGCTTAAGAGTGAAAAGCAACTGTTTATGACTCTACTTAAATCGGAGGATGTGTACATGGCTATATAAACCCTCCTCAGATAAACACCGAAGTTGGAAGTTAACAAGGAAGGCTCGGTTTAGAAAAAATGGCCATTGCAAATTGAGTCAAAAGTAAAAACATGCAGATAAAACACAAATCCAAGTCACTACCTTTGGAAAAATGTTACTGGCACGTTGATAGGTGCTATTTGCAATAACTGGGCCAAAGCAATCAAGCTGAAATATAAAACCACTAAAAAGGTTCATTAATGTGAACCTGAGAAAATGTGAATATTTTTCTTAGTGCAAGTCAAAAGAGAACAAGAGCGAAAGTACCCAAATCTGATAAATAGTTCTTATTTCTTTTTCTCACTGTTCATTGTAATGTTTTCTCTCTGAATGATGTAAGGAGGAAATCTTTGTCTAGACTTCATCGACATTACGTATCCTTTGTCAGAGGTCAATGAACTAAGTCAGTATGCAAAGAAAAGAGTTAAACAAGGATAATGCAAACAGATTGTGTAGACTTATATCACTTAAACATCCTGCTGGCCAGCATGCTGTCATAAAGATCCACCACTGTGCTGATGGAAGGCAGTGGAGACAGAGGGAGTGGCAAAGAAGAAGAAGAGAGGAAAAATCACGTCCCTTTTGTTTGGCAGGGTATGGTATTTTTAACAGCATTGCTAATTAAATTGAGCTGGATTTATTGAAGTTAGAGGTGGATTTGGCAAGTGCAATGGTGGAAACACTGAAATATTAATGTAAGACCAAGCAGAATGAAGCAGGGAAGGACTTAAACTGCTTTTTACTGTAATGTCTCAGTTTAAAAACACAGCCAGGACACAGGAAATTAAAAAGAGAAAGTGAAAAGGTGGAAAGAGAAGGAAAAGAGATAGAGATGAAGGATGGCACCTTGGAATTGAGACATGGGGGGGGTGAGGGGTTGCAGGAAGCTACGATGACAGAGTTCAAAGGTACATCTTTAGCTTTTGGAGAACGCACAGCACAGCTGCTCCCCCGGGATGGGTCTCTCATTGCCATGGTAACATGGGACAGAGTTCACATGATTGTCCCTGGGTAATTGTCTCCAAGTGTGTGTGTGTGTTTGTGCATGTGTGTTCCCTGCGATTCTCTCTTCATAAAAAGATTTTGACCCATAAATGAGATTTTTTTTCTTTCTGACTCATACAGATCATTTTTGTCAGTTTTTATTCCTTAGATTTTTTTGAAACTGGACTTGAGTTAGGATCGGAGGTAGTCACTGCTCTCACCTGGTTTCTCTGGATTTTTTTCTAGGCACCATAGTTTCACCGAGCATGAGTCATGAATGAGTAATTTGGCAGTTGTCACTGGAGAGATAAACTTCTTAACAGATGTTGTAAAAAAAAAAGTGGGTACATGATTTTTCTAAAATTTGCCAATTAGAGTGGGATGATTAGACAGTTGAGTGCATGAGCAGCATAATTTATATCCTTATTACGTAAGTGCTTGGTGCAGGTAAACACATAAAAACAATTTAAGGTCCATTATGTGAGGAAATGTGTGCTCCACTTTAATCTGTGACATGTTAATTGTGTGGTATTCTAAATTTCCGGAAAGTGTGTGAACTCTGTCTGTGGTTAGACATTAACATTACAGAGTAACAAGGAGTGACCTTCCTCTATGACCCATTTTGATTTTAAAGATCCTAATATCCTATTTTGTGACTTCAAAGGCTGGTGAGTCTTCACAAATACTTGGAATCAGTTTGTTGTGAATGGTATATGTATATAGTAAAAATGTTTCAGTTTTGTCTATTTATGATATACATCAACTTGTCATGATTCAACAAGGAAAGCCTCAGAACCTGGTAGCTTCTGACAACCTCAGAAGGGTTAATGATAATTTTAGCATTCAACATGTAAACAGATGTGCATGGCACTGTGAGATTGTTATAACAGAACGGTCCACATGTTAATTTAACCTGTAAGATTTTCTAGAAATGTTTGGTGAGGGATAGCAAGTATGTAAAAAATGTTTTAGGGACATTTGAGAAACATGAACATTAATCCATAATCTTCTGTGAATAAATATGGTAGTGGTTGTCATTTTTGTACAGTTTAGGCACCATTTTTAAAAAACAAAAACAAAAAACACGCACTACTAAAAAAATTACAGTTAGGCAGGGTGAGAGTCTTTTTTATTAATGGTATTTCAGTCTGGACCGGAGGCTGTGGATCAACTAACTGGCGGACGTTGCCATCTGTACAGCCATGCCCCTTGTGTAGCCAAAAAACTTGAATATTCCAGATCTCTACAGCATTAAGGGAGTTAAATATTTTAGTCATTGAACAAAAGCTCTTCTGTTTCTTGGAAAATTTTGCCTTTATGTGATGGATTAATTGAAAAGCATATTGGAAGAGAGGAGATAAAGATGGGTGTGATATAGAACAAAGATCCCCTGTTTCCTGCACAGTACATATAAAGAAATGTAAAATGACCTAAAGCCAAATTCACTGAGGCTCACAAACTCATGATGTAAAAAATGTCAGTAGCCGCTATGGATGCTTCCTGGCTTTGAACACGAGTAATGGGCACAGTGTCTAACATGATGGAGCATAGCTCAGGCTCATCAAACATGTGGAGTTAGCTGGCCAACAAGGCATTAAATCACATCTTCTCAGTGAGCCGAATCCAATCCTTTTCTGTTTGATCATTCACCACTAACACGAACAAAACACTGTCACTTCCAAAACTGTGTATGGAAATTCCTATTAGCACAATTAATATATCATTCTTGGTAGCTCATTTTAATGTGATGTGTTTGTTTGGAATTGGGAGAAATGTAGCCTGGAAGGGCTTTAGTGTTAAGTGGCCATTTGCTGTTTAGACCAGTAATACTGTTCATTGGCCATCTGCATTAAAAACCCAAGATGGACATTTTCCAAGATTTAGTCTTCTCTCCTGTCCTGCTTTATGTCTTTCCCTCTGCCCTCTGCTACTTAGCCATCTCATTTCTGTGTCATTACCATTACCAGACTCCCCTCCTCCCCTTCTGCTTGTCTTATCCACTTTGTCTCCTACATCTATTCACTCTCTCTGCATCCCATTCTCCCTGCCTTTTAGTGCTGGTTTTGTTTCCTCGCTTCATCGAGGCAATGTTACGTTTGTGTGTTGAATCATTGATGAATTAAGCCGCATTTGAGTACATGTTTATTGTGTTTGCTTGTATACTTGCACGTGACTTGCACACAAATGCAAGAACATTAGCTTGTATCTTCTCTCAAAGCTGACTCACTAAAAAAAAGATGACATAAAACAGTACAAGTAATGTGGTAAATGTCACAATTAGAAAACAGTTCGAAGATGAACAGGTTTGCTAATATGTCCGTTCCTTTGATTTCTTCAGGTGAGATATGAGATAAGGCTCGAAATAGTTAACTTAATTTTGTGTGTGTTTGTATTTCTGTGTGTGTGTGTGTGTGTCCGCTGTTGGAGAGTGTGAGAAGGAACAAGTGTATCTGGCAGGACAGGTGGCTCCATTGTGTCTCAAGCCATATCTTCAACAGTCAGGGCTTTATGTATGTAAGACAGGGAAAGAGAAATGGGGGTCAGCAAGGTTGAAGAGGAAACGAGAAACTGTCTGTGTAAATCTCAGGTCCAGGTATATGATGGGTAGAGGGTTTATTGCTTGTACCATGGTTTTTTAAAAAGTGTTCAAACTAGCCTCATAAAACATCAGAAGTCTTATTTTTTTCTGACAGTGATTCATTATTTTGGACCTGAACAAAGAAAAGATAAGAAAAAGAAGGGTAAAGTAGTCTGGCATATCCAGCTTTGTCTCTGTGGTGCTGCCTGGAGAAAGGCCTGGCTGCAACAATTATCATACTGTTATATGGCTTGTTTATATTTCTTTAAACCAATCCCAATTGTCTTGAATGGCACTAAGGCCTGGATGTGGTGTATGTGACCTTGCAGAAAAGTTCGACAAAAAAAAGTAGAAAGGATGACGAATGCCAATTAATTCAGTCACTCAATGGCAAGTCCATACCCACTGTCTCTATCCGGTGAGTCAGAATAGGGAAATTATGTTAAAGACAGAGACTTTACTCCTGCTTTCCTCCATGGGTGATTTTATGAATGAGCATTTTATTCTAAAAATACCCCTCTCAAACCCAGTGCATCAGAAAGAAGCCATGATGTCTTGGTTCTAACACCACTGCGAGTCATTTGGATGGGATCACAGGGAGGTTAAGAGGGAGTTAGAAGGGAAAATGAGAGGTCTGGATCACCTTAGGGTAATTGTATATATCCATGACCATTAAGACAAGTAAAGTTTATATTTGTAGCCCTGAGCCACTGCTCTTTTCCCGAAGGGCTTCGCAGTAACTCCCTTCTGGGAAAATGTTAAATAAAATTGGCACCGGCAAACAAACAAGCAGGCAAAAGGTCTGATAAACTGTGGGTTGTGCTACTCAGAGGAAAATTTCTTTCTAGAATAATAAGGCATCCTAAAAAATAAAGTAAGTAGGGACTGTCAAATAGTGTCGGTCAGTTTTTCAGTATTGCTTTTCGATGTTGCTAGAATTATACATTTGTTTGATAATCTGATACACTGCCTGCATTACTGCTGATGCAGGACCATTCTGCCCATTGACCACATTTTCAATTTTACTCGCACTCTCATACAAGATCACCAGATGCTTAGTCTTCTTTGCTTGAGGCAGCAACTTCCTCCTGACCCAGAGGGAGCAATCCTCTGTTTATAGCCTCAGACTCAGACCTGCTGACTCTCATCCTGACCCCTTCGCACTCGGCTGCAAACTGCCTCAATGTGTGATAGAGGTCATGGCCTAATGAAGTCATCAGAAACTCATCATCTGTAAAAAGCGGGGTAGCGATTCTGAGGTCCCCAAACTGGGCTCTCTAAGTGCATCTGCATTTTGAGATTTGTTGAGATCACAGATAGAGTCTGCGACAAGAGACAAACCTGTTGGGTTCAAACACCCATTAATGCAAGGCTGTAAAACAATCCACACCTTTAGCCAATTACACTTAAACATCTTAAAGCTGTAATTATAGTGAATAAATAAGATGTAGTTTATTTGTTTGAGAGATTGAATAGATTTGTCATTAATCAAGGACAAATTCAAAGCCAATATCTTTTCTCCTCAATTAAAGGTATTAGTTGTTTTGGTAATAAAAACAGTGGATTTAATGGAGAAAATGTTTATTAAAGGTTTTTTTTTTTTATCTTACTGTTATTGGCCAGTGCTGACAGTTGGGTCTTCTTTGCAAAAAAAAAACTTGCTGTTAGGAAACTTTAAAGCCCCTCTGGTATATTTTTTGGCCTAATTTCAGCACCATGCAAATTGCTGTAATATAAATATGCACAACAAGGCATGGCATCTTCTCCACATGGAAGTGTTATTCCAACAGATGGTAGAACTGTGCTTTTTCATCTGAAAGTAATTTGGCTTGATTTATGTATTATCGTTCTACAGTAGATTTCTGAAACCTGCCTTAACCTTTGAAATAACCTCACAAATGAAAATGTCACATTTCCCTGCCCTCTACCGCACAAACATAATACACACAATGAACATGAGCTGTGGTGTAATTTCCAATAGAAACAAGACATTAGAGGTAAAAGTTCACAAGGGGTTTGCCTGTTCGTGTAAAGCAAAGACGAGAAACTGGCTCAGAACAGAGTCTCAAGGTCTCCCCAGCCTGTATTACAAGATTATGAGGTCATATTGCTGCAGGAGACACAGTGACCCTAATTTTAGACTTCAGTGACCTATAACCAGACATACCTTTTTCAGACTGTGCTTGCATGCATACTGATGATAGTTTGCACCTTTCAACATACAAATAACCCCATACATATTACCTCTGCTTCTGGTTCAGGTCCTACACTAAAAAAATAATATCAATATATACTGATTTTGATTCTTTGTGTTACAATTGAGTGAGTATATTAGTAACAGCTTTAGACAGTGTGGGTCATTTTAGTGAAAGGATTGTTTTTCTTATTCATCCTAATTAAAAGTCCTGAAAGCTCTTCGGAGAGTTCCTGGATTAAAGACACAAATTTTGAGGAGAGGGCAAATCTAGGTATCTAGGGAAACTAAATTGAGTTGCAAAAGTACACAAACTGCTTGTGGATTATCATGAGAGCTGTCTGAGAGGAGGCAGCATTATCTTCAATTAGAGCAGAGCATCTTGTGACTGCAGCCCGTCATCATGGGTTAACTTGACCAGCACAATGAGGCCCTTCACCAGACTCGCTGCAGACTTAAAAGGAAATTTCCTCATTTCTATGTGAATGACCAATCAGCAATTAGCCTTGATGGGAAATGTTGTTGACTGAAGCAATAAATTCCTCAGTGCATGCTAGCAACAGAGAGAGCTGAGTTTTTCTGCTAACAAAGCAGTGCTGGTAGTGACTACATTTACCATAATGCCTTGCTCAGAAGCAACTGATGCCCTCTTCCACTGAGCAAAGCAGAAGCAAAGAATTAAGTTTTGTTTTTCAGTTTTAGCCCCTTTCCCATCCAAGCTAAAATAGCCTATAGTTCTTTCTAGGAACAACAGATTTTTTGCAGCAGAAAGCTTTGGAACAACTTTTAGTCAATGCAATACACACTAAGAAATATATTGTTTTAATTAACTAAATTTTCCATCAAAACTAACTAGAGATTAAAACAAGGCATGGTGAATTTTTACTTTGTATCATTTAGAGTTTGGACTATGTCTCGTAATATATTTGAATACTTTATTAAAGTTGTAATCATGCCTATTTTTATTTTGGGGAAAGACTCAGTTTTTCTTTAATCAGACTTAATATTGTCAGCATCATCAATTTCTTTGTGATATTTTTGTTTAATTTAAAATTTTTCAGTTTGAATGATACTGGCCCAGTTAAAATGAAATTGTATGATCTCTCCATCGAGGGTTCTGCAAGCTGGAAGAGGTTGCAGCATCAATTAAAAACCAGCAGATCTTGGGAAGGATGTCATGCAGATAGGTTGCCAGTGGCAGGAGGTGAAGGCAGTATGATGCGTGTGTGTATCTGTGCACTAATCACACTCTGACACACTAGTGTGTGTCAGGAATATTACATTTGGCCCTGGGAAGTGGGTGAGGGCAGTGGAGGGCTTGTATGTGTGTGGTCATTTGGGCTGGAGAGAAAATTACAGTATGTTGAATATAGAAACAAATCAGAGGGAAAGTGGATGGGTGAACAGATGGGTGGCAGGAGGTAACACTTTGTAGCCGTAATCGCATCAATTTCTGCTAGATTTTCAGCTCGTTTTCTTCCCACAGTGCCCGTGCCAAAGTGTACAGTACCAGTTAGTTTGAGCAGCAAACTCCAGCACAGAACCATAGCTATAGTACAAGCAGAATGAGTGAGAATACAACAGCATATCACAATAAAAATTCACTGGCACTGTTAATGAATGATCTTTCACAGTTCAGACATTTTTAGTGCCTCATAAGGGACAGACAGAAATACTAGCATGTCATTCACCTTGTTTGACAGCATCCATGACATGTTTGTGATGCCATGGTTGTCGACGCCTCTGATGCAGGAGGTCTCTCTGAGCTCTCAGGTCAAGACAGACTGTTGCTCTGATCAGTCAGGGTTCAGTATGTAATCTGTTTCCTGGATAAGTCACAGCAGTCATCACTTACTCTGAAAGTGAGAGTTCTTGAAAGATGGAAATGTTATCTGGTCTGATCCTGGCTTGTTCACACCAACATCTTGCATAGCAGAGATATTTTAAGACCAAAATCGATAACTGGTAATGGAATGGCTGAGATAAATTGGTTCGCTAATGGCACTAATGCAAATCTTAATCATAAGAAGAGTAAACTTGTGAGATATACTTATAAGTATAAGCAGTAATTCTCTGAGTAGATTTGATTAATTATTTCCTACTTTTTTCTTTCTCTGTTCCCTTTTCTAGATGTTGGAGCCTAAGGTGGATGCCCCTTCATGTGAGCTGGGCGGAGTAGCAGGGGATCGAGGAGGTGTCTGTCTCCACCTGCCCCCTCGCAGCTCAGAGGGTGAGGAAAGCAGCCTTTACCCCTCCAGTCCCTCAGAGCCCCCAACCCTGGGCAGCCCTCACCCGTCAGAGCCTTTAACACCTTTGGATGAGATCTACATGCCCCTCGGGGGGTTGCTGGGATCCGAGGAGCGACATAAGGTGCCTCCAACACCACCTCCTTCCACCGAGGGTGAGGATTGCAAGAGTATGGATGAGATGGAGATTTGGAAAGAAGGGAGGGATGAAGAAAGTAGGAGAGATGAAGATGAGGAGGATGATGATTATGGGGCCAACAGAAAGAGTCCAGGGAATGAAGGTGAAGAAAAAGAGGAGGAGGATGGAGAAAGGAATGAAGAGGAAGTCAACTTAAACCTGGTGGTGTCGAACACAGATGAAGATAACGCCTCGGAGCCACCTGATACAAATGCTCCCCCCTCCTCCTCCTCATCCTCATTTGTCATCCCTGAGTTGCGCCTTGATCGCTCCTTCAGTGCCGATGCCTTGTCCTCACCAAACACAGATGAAGAAGAATATGATGAGGATGAAGATGAGGAGTCTGAAGAGGAGGATGATGAAGACGACAGTGACGATGCCTACCTGCAGCGTAGTGACAGCAAGCGCCGCAGCATGGTGGAGGGTGCCGCCTGTGAGAAGCACGGAGGAGGCAGGCTCAGCGTGCAGAATTCCCTCCGCAGGCGCACCCACAGTGAAGGGAGCCTCCTGCAGGACCCCCGCACGCCATGTTTCACCTCCGACAACGCCATCAACTGCCTCGAGGCAGGAGGTGCACACCACAAGGGCGGCTGGACACTCCCATCACCTAAAACCCTCAAGAAAGAGCTGACCAAGAATGGAGGCTCCATGCATCAGCTGTGTATGCTGTTCTCTGGGAGAAAGGTAAGCAGCCTTACATGGAATTGAGAAAATATACTGAGTCAGACAAGAATTAAAAAATTGAAAGTTATGGGAATACAGTGCCTCAGTATTATAAAATCAATCACAAGCTGCTTTGATTATGACCATTTTTCTTAACTTTAAAACATTGATTTTGTTGTCATTTGAAACATAGAAAGAGTCTTTCAGGATTTGAAAAACAACAGGAGATTTTAAAACACACACACCAACCCAAACACATCCCCTATGAGATTTAGTGTGCAGTAATGCGCAGAGTATTTCAGTTTTTCTTTCTGACCTCATTTACTGAGTGAAACGTATAATACAGCTTATTCCCATGTGTCTTCCAACTATTGCATCAGCAGTGTCGGAGTGATGCAGGAAAAAGTTTCACTTCACAGGTTTCTGTGAAAAGGGCGACATCAAGTGGTTGTAATGAGGAAGTACATAAGAACCCTGTGGACAAGTTGGTTCGGCTTTGATTTTATTAAGAGTTTTAGACTAAAATATTAAATATCAAGTTGCCAACAGACGCCAATAAGATGTTTTTAACAGCTGATTTTATATTTTCATGAACAGCAGACATATGAGCCACGACAACTAAAGCTGGGCCAGTTGTTGGACTGTAAACACTATAGGTTATTATATTATATTGCAAAAAGGTCGGAAAATATTGACCAATTGTACAGTGGAGTTGTGTTTTTGCTATTTTCTGCCTGACTGGAGTTTGAAAATGAGCCTTGATGCATTCAAGTTTCAATCATTGCATTTGGGTTAATGATGTTAAAATATTAACTGCACAAGAAAATGCACTCAACCTCATTTGCATTTATATAACATTGCTGCTAAAGTTAAACATGAACAGTTTCCTGACTCTGACTCTGTTTTCATTAAAGAGCATTATTGCCTTATAGGAAATGCTTTTTAAAGCTCAAACACAACGTTTAGTTGGTCAATAAAATAAAAAGGTTTTCATTTTTATTGTGCTTGATTACATAATAATGCGGTAATAAAGGCATCCCAGTGTATAAACTCAAACAAACAAACAAAAAAATTAACCAGATAAGAAAACCATTGATGCTTGCAATTACACAACTGTACTTTAAAGCAAAACACTAAGATTTCTGGTGAAAAAGAACACACAAATTACTGTTTACATACAGACAATTGTGTAATGTTGAGAAATAAAAATGAATGGAGAAAACTGTAAGATAAAAATTAATTTATTCTGGATTGCATATAATTACTTTTTTGACTTCTACATGACAAGGCTTTTACAGTGTTTATGCATTTAGTTTCAGTGCAGGTAGTAGTTGTTCTAGTTGCCCAACAGAGGGAAGCATGTATCACTGCTTTTCCCAAGGTTGCATAATGAACAATAAATCTGAGGAAGTTATGTGCTTTATAATTTCTCTAGAAACATTGCAATTTGACTGGAATGCAGACAGATTAGCATCTCTGCAAGGATTCGTCTCAGCAACAGTATTTATAGCAGTTTTGACTGACGCACCTGCACAGCTGCTTAATTAGAATGCAAAGGATTGCAGACAAATGAAGGTAACACAGTAATACATGACGCTGTTATCAGAGCTGCATTAATGTTGCCGACGGAGGTGATCAAGTGCTCACTCTGGCATTGTAGAATATCAGAAGCTGTGCTCCCGTTTATCTCTCGCTCCTTACACAAGTCTGTCAGCACACTCAGTAGCCTTAAATGGCAGTGTGTGTGAGCTGTGCAGAGGAGGAATGCAGCAGACAGGGCTCGAGCCTATTTGTGTTGGCAGATTCAAGGGTAATTTTACTACCTATTGGCGTCATGGACACAGTTCCTTTTAGGCTTGTGTTTCCATTATTTAAAAATATCTGTCAACCCCCCTCAGTTTATAAATCTTGTGACATCTCTAGGTGCAGAGTGCAAGTTTGTGTTTTGTTGTGTGTGTGTGTGTGTATGTCTTCTGACTAAGAGGAGTTTATGGGATCACTTAAGTTTGGTAGCGTCAACACATGAGGCTGCGCGTACACACTGCCATCATTTCATAACAACTTTAAAGTTTTAAGAACTTATTGATGCACATATGTGGTGTACAGTGTTCAAGTGGATGATCTGGTTATAATCAGTTCTCACATATCAGAGGTTTACGAGTTCTTGCACTGATTGGGCCAAAATGTGCAAAGGAGAAACTGCTTTATAAGATCCCATAGAAAAGACTAAATGACAATTAGTTCTGCGTTGATTGATATGCATTTTCAGTCACTGTTTAGTTTAGCTATGAGAAAGTGTAGTTGAATGTGCAGAAACGATATTATGCAGTCTAGCAATAAATTAAATGACATATTTGATAAAATGATATTAATCATTTAGACACAGTGGCTAAGCAGATTGAGGTCACTTATTTCTCCCATTTGAAGGACTTCAAGGTCCACTGCGTGGGATTCACAGGGATCTTTTTGCAGAATGTAGCAGAAATGTAATTCTATATATATTCATGATTGTATAATCCGATGAAAATATGAACCCTCTTGTTTTAATTACCTCAGAATAAGCTTTTAATTTCTATAGAGGGATCTGGTCCTCTTCTAGTCTTGGTGCACTGCCATGTTTTTACAGTAAGTTGCAACAGACAAACCACACAGCCTCTTAAAAGAGCCTTTAGCATTTTTTGTGAGTTTCACAGCCACAGTAGGCTTTTCTGCATGCTTGTAAGGGTTAGGTGGGTGGAAGGTAATTCAATCAGGTACCGTCTGCAACTCCTCTGCTAGAGGCCACTAAAAACTGCAAACTGGACCTTCAATAAAGAAAGTTAACTACAGCATCAGCTGTGAGAGCAAAGACTTGAGCAACTAAAAAAAAAAAAAAATGACAGTATGTGCAAACAGTTTGGATACAGCAGTATAATTGCATGTTTTACTAGTTCCTGCCATTGAGTTTGGCTGAAAGCAGAACAATTACAAGGCAGGTACAATCACAGTAACTGAAATTGCTTGATAAACCACAATGCTTGTGCAAAATTAATGTATTTCCACTTTCTCCTCCCTTTATTTTTCCCACTTAAAATGCCCTATGTTGCATATTAATTAAGACAAAGGTGCTAAATTGACAGTGTGCACTACTTTGCTCATTTGAAAGATGCAATCCTTAGTGCACAGCCTTAGAAGATCAGCTTGCACATTTGTATATAGGTGATATCAAATTTGCACTTGTTTTCACACTTGCAAATCTTTAGAAAATCAGGCCCTACATGTGGTGCATACACAGTAATGCATACATATTAGCATGGAAAATGACAGATGCAGTTTGAATATACTGTGGTTTCATAATCTTTGCCCTCCCACCTTCTTTTTGTCTGTCACCTCCTTTCTCTTGCCAGGCAGTGTTTACTTGCCCTTTAACAAGCGTTGACTCTGGTCCTGTCTTTCGTTCCACTCTGTACCTTTTTCTCTCACTAGATGTCTTTAGTGGCTTTTCATCAGTGTGAGGAGAGCCAAAGACAGGCAGTGAGTGGGTCAAGAAAGTGATGTCAGCTTGTTTGACAAAGACATTTTTCTTGACTACAGCTTAAAAGAAACTATGTTTTTCCTGCCACTGACTTGGGCTTGTGTCTGAACCTAATTACTCAAACCCTGGTCTAAATATCACTTTACAGAAGTCACACCAAAGCTGCTCTGACATTCAGCAGGATATCATTTGCCACCATGTTGAGGAGCTGCTTTTAATGCTCTGCGTAATACCTCTTGACATAGAGACAAATACTGAAGAAATGATCTTAGAACTCTGGCTTGATTATAAAGTTCAGCAGAGAACTTTTACTTCTGCATCTACAGGCACCACAATTAACATTAGGGTAGAAACTTAAAGGAATGACAGATGCAATTTCTCTAATTATTTTAAGAAATTGTATCCTTAACAGAACTCATTAGACAAAATAAAAAAAACCCTAATTCCCTTCCAAGGTGACAACATGCCACAAAGAGCCATATAAGACCAAACATTTGCATGTTCTGTCCAATAAGACCATTAAATAAAGCTCTTATTTTTTCCCCAAATCTTTGAACCTTAGCTTTTATCCAAGTCATTACACCATCTATCATCTTGTTTTAGTTTGTAAATGCGTTGCGTCCACACAGACGATGTTGCAACACGTGCTGTTCTGACACTCAGCACTTTTGGCATAAACGGGCCAAACATTTTGTTGACAGGGACTAAATGTTTGTTTGAGATTCGGACAAACATCGGCTGTCTTTCCAGATGTTGGTGGGAAACCGTTTAATGTGTTTACTGACGGCTATGTGATGGCTTAAGTCCTGGCACTGTGTCAAGGACACCGATAGGTGCATAACACAGAGTCGTTATGCATTCATACTTAAAAAAAGGTTTTAATGGTTAGTGGTGCCTTTCCATATGCACACACACTCTCGTGTCAAACGTGAAAAAGAGCTGGTATGCTGGAACGCACACCTACAGAGAGACTCAGAATGGTTACAAAAATGGGCCAGAAGTGCTTCCAGCCGGGCACATTACAACACAACTGATTTGTGATTCTCAGGGGGGATGTAACACAAAGTTTTGCTGCAGACCATGGAGAACAAAATGAAAAAGAACTATAAAGACCGTTTTCTTTTCCCTTTATCATTTTAACATCGTCACTCTAATGTCTTTTTTAAGGTTCAATCTAGATGTAAAACATAAAAACAATAGATCATAAATAGTGTCCTTTAAATTAACTTCAGAGTCAGAGGGAATTAAAATTCCAATTTTGACCGGAACAGTATTCAAAACTTAACACTCAGCAGTGGGATGTTTTCATTTAATGTTGGTTCACTGCACATATAATCAGCTTATTTATTATATCTGTCTGAAACAGACCTGTAGGCTACTGCAACTAAATTAATGTTTTAATGTAAATTTAATATTGCTTCTCTGGCCTGGTGATAAAAAGGAGAGGGAAACAGGAGAAATCAAAATAATGATAACTGTCAGAAATAGTGTGGAATCAATATGACACCAACACAATACTGAATTAGTTTTACCCAGTAAAAATTAGTAGAAAACCTCTCAACAGCAGGGCTGCTTTGATCTATTAACCAAACAGCAATGTTAAAATAGCAGCACATTGATACATAACTAAAGTTAACCCAGTATTCCAGCTACAGTCCCAAAATAGGCCAATCTTTAAACTGATTTTTAGTGTTTGTTTTACTTTATTATTTAGACTAAAACAAGCAGGCTGATCACAGTATGATCCAATAGTAGGCAAACAGCACAACTTCATCCTATCTCTGAGTGGCTGACCTTTGTCCCTGGAACTAAATTTAAAAGATCGATTATCAAATAGAACACACCCCTGTCCAAACAGTATCTTGACTCCTGTGTACAAAGATTTTGTTTGGACTGACCCATAGGAGTATTTCTGTACAAAAATATCAATTACAGGGGCTACAATAGCCTTGAAAAGCCTATAGTCAAGTATCTGTGCTGTAATATTTGTTTATTTTGTCTTATCTAATATACCTTTTAAAATAGCATGTATACATAGGATAAATAGTGCAAAAAATTGTTTAAGGCAACATGTTTGCAGGGCTGGAAATTAAGTGTATAACGTGTCTTCAATTTCCTGGGCCTCCACTAAATGCCCACTGCACTGCAATAAGGAGGATGAAAATTTACAGGGACCTAAGCTTACTATTTCAGGCCCACGTAAGAAAATATTAGTAAACCTCATGTATTGCAGTGTCACCTTCAAGTACCTCAGCTGCATGTCTAGACTCTCAATCTCAGAAAAAGTTATTAGTTTCAACCTCTCATCAGTCCCCAGGCCCTGATGTGCGTCTTTCTTGTTATTTAGCTAATCTTAGCTCAGAAGTGCAGCACTTGTTGATATCAGAAATGGGATGCCTACCTCACATGGGTCAATGACCGCATGACCAGAGCTAAAAATAGCATGTTTTTTGACTGAATGAAACGAGGTTCATGGAAACAGTTTAAAAATACATATAAAAAGAAGGCCAGTCTAATCAGCTCTAGTCTTGTTTTGTCCAAGTATGAGGTCGAATACATTCCACCGGTAATTCTCAAATTTGAGTTAATGTGTAAATGAAAATCACACGTCATCCGTGAAAGCACTCTGACACACTGAATCATCAGTATTATCGACAAATAAGATCTTTTCCACTGTTTGACAGCTGATAGGTGGCCTGGACAAAATGTCGCTAAGGTTTTAAATCCACGTGAGATGCAGTCATGCTCAATATATCCCCTCAAATGATACATGAGTAACATGTAAATATTTATTGAACTGAATGAGCAGGCTTACAGGACAGTCAACAAAGTGTCCAGCTATTCAAGTGTCTATTCCCAACAAGACAAGATCAAAACGGAGGCTATGGTTGAGCCATATATGGTCAATGTAGTCTACTGTGGTTATCGTATTCAACAGCTTTTATAATGAGACTTTCTGGATATTGAATTCACATCTGCAGCTTTATGTTGTGTGACAGTAATATTTGTTTTTTTAGTGTTCTGAGGTAGAAGATCATATGACATGGAAAAGTTATGTTTGAGTAAAAATAGAGATACTGATTCAAAATTAACATGTCGATTTGAAAGAGAGCATATTTAATTGTAAACATCAGTATTCAAATTATCTTTTAACGACCCTGCTTTTTATATATTTTTGTATCTGTGTTTCATTTGTCCTTTTCTAAGAGTCACTATGTACTGAATATTTTGTCAGATGGATTTTTACTTTGCATGCTTTTACTGTGTGGTCTCCCCCAGTGTATGAGAAACAGTTTTGCTCATACTTTGTTTTATGCTGGACCGCTACAGTGAGTCACCAGATGCCTGATTTGAAAGATAACTTAGAGTTGACTCAAAGCTTCAAAGCTTCAACGGTCGACACCCAAATCAGGAAGGAAGGAGACGTTATGTCGGCTGCACCAAAAAAATGAAAAAAGCAAAAGACTGATAAATAGCATGGAAACTGAGCATTTTCATGACATGAAATGCTTTCATTTGCAGAGCAGCTTTTGAATTTTGAAAGTGCAACGGCCAATGACGGAAAGCTTATACTTAGCTGTCCGACCAATGACTGAATGTCATTGAGCAGGTGCTCAGTCATGAACAACCATGTTTGCAGGGATGGACACAGCACCCCAGAAAAAATGTGAATGAACTGATGAACTTTATACAGCGTATTTATCATATTTCGCTGTACATGTAGTCCAGCCATATTATGGAATTAAATACTCTATATCTTATGTGAGTTTGCCCTAGAATGAAGCAGTTACATAAGAGAGAACAGTTTATTTAAATGTTTTTCTCACTTGCTTAAAAAATGGAAGAGAGAGCACAGTTAGGGGCAGCAGAGAAGCTCTTTATCTACCTATAAAGACATACAAATATACACTCATACATACTAATGATTTATATGTAAGTTTTAGACATAACTAGGGTACATTACACAACTAAATGGTCTTGTCACATTCCTTTTCTGTTATTTCAGCCATCCCTCTACATTCTTATTATTTAAAACCTTGGCTTAAACAGACTTGACAAATTAAAAGAGGTTTTGGCACATTTAGACCACTCACACACATACTCCCTCGCTACAGGCATTTCAAGTTTAGCATTACTTTGGCTTATTTCATAATGTGGGTTTTGTGACATAAATCAAACTGACCTTGCCAAGGTCAGCCTTCCTAATGCCTGATTTAACCAAAACTTCTACATTGACTCCAAGGTAAATTTTTCTGTGTTTGTCTGGCTGGAGAATGGACCAATTACAGCTGTTAAGGTCTGCATCACCATGACGTGATTATATTTCCACACTTCAGGCTTCACCAAAACTATTAGGTGGTGAACAGGGTTATGTCATAGGTGCAGTGTAGTTGAGACAAAAGTATTAATCAGACTTTAAATACTGTTTAAAGCTTCACAAATTTCATATAAAATGTGGCACATATTTGCAGTTTGATTAAAGCACACTTCAAATTTCTTTGAATCAATTGTTTTTTTTTCAGCTCACACATCATTAGTCACCATTGGATTTTAGTAGCTATAGCTGGTTAGGTAGTGTTGGCTAATAAGCTCATGCTAACACAGTAAACTGGCAAATTACTTAAAAGCATTAAAAGTTGGTTCAACAACTGATGCTTTTAAATAATTAGTTTTTAAATTAGAGATCACATTGCGACTACATCTGTAACATAATACTAAAACACTACAGCTCTACCATAAGTCTCAGCAAAACAGTCCGAATGCTCATTAGTTGATGATGGGAAAAAAAGGAGCAACACTGATGAGGACTCACTGATGACCTTGACAAGCGTAATGCTGTCTTAGGTAATGTTTTGGCTAGTGCTGAAAAAGGACCAGAAACAAATTCCACACATTGGATGCTTTAGTCTTAAGTAGATAATTTATGATATTATTCCTAACTTTGGAAATAACAAAAGCTCACTGCTCACATTAGAGCAAATAAACTCACTGTTCAGTCCATTTTTTACACTTTTGTACTCGAAAGGTTTAAAAAAACACATAAGCTTCCAAACTCATTTAATCTTAATGTTCACATTAGCCCCTTCTTGAAAACACATACAGCGAAATCCAAAGCTCAGTCAGTTGCATTAAGTCTTTGTTTACATCTTGTTTATTAAATATGCACATCTTCCTGACAGACTTAGACAAGTACATGGGACTTTCTGGTTTCTTAGATAGCCAACCACATTGACAGGAAGGGGAAAATGCAGCCACGGTTGAGCAGCTGTGATAACAAATAACAGTCTTCTGGGGGCAGCTATGACTTTGACTCAGCCCTGATAGCGACATTTTATTTTGACTTTGACTGTCAAATGAAATATCTTCCTGTTATGTAAACTCTTCACATCTGTTTATTTCATTTCTTTCTTTCTCTCCTGCCAAAAGACAGGAAAAAGTCAAATGTAAGAACATGTGTTTTTTCTGCAACTTCTAGACCTTCAAAATATGTGTGTATGAATGATTGTTATAGATGAACAGATAGCTGATAAATATTATAGAATCTTTTACTTGTTATTGCTATCCTTACACTGTACCTAGTTTAATCAGAGGATTTAAAACTTGAAATGCCCTTATGGATTTAGACAATTTTACACAACACCTGCAGGATTATTTAAGATCAGTTACAAAAAATAAATAATACACATTTGCTTTTTTGAGTAGAAATAAGATCTGTTTGTCTTTTAAACCCAGTAACTCCATGGGATCTCATAAGAGTTCAAAGCTTCCCACGCTCATCCCTCTTTGCCAGGGAAGCTCCCACATGGCAAAAAAACTCTGCCTGTATACCCAAATTCTTTCTTTTGCACTTTCTCCAAAGACTTAGTGGGCTTCACATTGAATTATGCTCTTACACAAATCCTCACCACAAAGGCTAAGCTAGCATTCACTTTGTTTATTTGTTAGCAATTGTAGCAATTGAATGTTTGCTAATACTGGGCCAGTATTAATAAGCAACCTCCATAGTTACGGCTGTAAACTGTGAATGAAGGGGCTGAAGAGAATGCCAAATCATTCATTAACTCTGATATTTCTTTAGTGCAGTATAAATCAGGGTTACTTAACTGTCCTTTGAAAGTGATTCCAAAAGATTATTTGTTCCTGGTTGTCCCACATTTGAAATGGAGAAACTCAAGCAAAATAGAACAAGTCCAACACTGAATGTTGGAACGCAGAGGTCTCTGACTCATACTTGTAACTCTATCCACATGGTAACAGGCTGCTTGTATGCGTGACACTTGCTAATATGACAGACGTCAATAGTGAAAAGACAACAGCTTGGGCGTTGTTTCTCATAAATGATATACATACAGGAGGACAATGTATCATGCAACAACTTAGAATACAATCCAGCCTGCAAAGCCCTTGAGATGGAGAGGCAAGGCTTTGTTTCAGTTTCATCAGCTGGTTTGACTGAACATGACAAATACAGTAACGCAAAGGCACATCAGACGATCAGACGTAGGATGATGGGGAATTAGGGGAATATACAGCACTTACTATAAGCAATCTACATTTCCTCAGTGATCTTGACGATGTTTCTTTTGGCCTGATGTCACGGCACTCACTAACTGGATCTGTGTCTGCAGGCTTGCGCTCTCTACCCACTTTAGTGCCCTGCAGTGTTTGCAGTTATTTCATTAAGTGACATGGCTTTGGATGCTGTCACTGGCACAACAAAGCCCTCTCTTGACGTTTAGTTAATCCAAGAGGAGATCCAGAAGGCCCCTTGTGTCATAGTTGCGTCTTGTTTGTGTTTGAACGGAGATGTTTACAGCGCCCGTTGCCATAGCAGTATTTTGGCTGAATCTGGAATTGATTACATAAATGTTTATAGATGGTTTCTTGCATATACATACACAAGCACACACGCTTACATTTTGCCCTCTTTAGACCACAAATTTTAAAAGTAACTAGGTGAAGTTGACAATATACATGAGGCACTTTTTAGTTTCATATTCCATACAGTTTTAACAAATGGGCATGAAATCTGGGCATGGAAATGAATGATAGTTGTGCAAATGGGAGTATTGCACATCAGAATGCTCATCGACTGCCAATTTGGAATTCCTTTTGCGAATTCAGTGTTTTCATGTATGTAGGACACACAACCTTTTGTCCGAGGCCTGATGTGTTCTGTCTTTTGCAAAAAAAAAAAAATTGTACACGCTGTGAGATAGCAAGAACTTGGTGTACCTTATCTGTGTGCCAGCTATGTGGTCCATATCAAAACCTTACCCATACTAAGTTGAAATTTTCGACACAAAACTGTGTAGCAGCACATGTAGAAACAAGAAACAGACACACACAATCACTCACACTCTCCGGGAGGCCAGAGTCAGAGTGAACATCGTTGGTGGGATGATGGGAGCACACGTGCTGTTCTTGCAGGATTGGAACAGGGTCAAGGGAACAATCAGTCCTGGCGATAGATAAAGGGAAATTAAAGTAAACTCTTGATGTTAGCATTAGGCCTGCATTATGATGCAAAACATTTCCTTTCAGTTAAATGGTCTTTTTTCTTCTTGACACTGAGGTTTGCAGCAGTCACCTAAGCTTTTCTGCTCTGTTTATTTGCTGCTATGACTACAGTGGACCGAAGTATGTCCCACTTTTAATCACACAACACATTGGTCCGTAGGCAATTAACTATAAAAACCTATTCAGCTTGCCCACAAGACAGTGTATGTTTTTCCATCTTTTCTTGCCAAGCATTGATTTTTTGTTCTCACAATTCATGGAATAAATACTTATAGCAGGAAAGAATTATTACATATATTGCCTGACATCAGAATTGTCAACTTTTCACAGCCCCTTTCCATCCTCAGTTGGACACTGCCTCCACTCTTAAATCCTTGGGGAAGGGAAGTTTAGTTTTTCCATAATTTATGCACAAGACACCATTGTTTTCAGATTGCAGGTTACATGATGATTGATTTTAGATCATCCATTTTAAACATGGCGGTCAGGTTACAGGCTCTCTCATATTACAGCTAAACAGAAAAATTGATTATGTTTGCAAACATTAGAGGCGATGCAGAAACAGAATATTGATTAATACTATTATCAGCACTTCCTAGTTTGACAGTGTCCTCTTTGGCTGGTCCTCTGCTTTTTTTTCTTAGGATGGCTGTGTCATGACTTTCCCTTCGCCTCAAACTGTAAAGTTGCCACCCTGTACAACTTGATAAAAGCTTGACAACCTGTTGACAGCAGTATGACAAAAATGTTGGACTCACCCATGGTGCTGATTGGTTAATTGTTCTTCCCCTGCCGTACTCACTGGACCATCTCATTCTCAGGAAAAGAACCTATTGTTATGTGTCACAGTGCCAGACTCAGCAGTATCCAGCCACAGCACTTGGTGAAGTGGATGGATTCAGACATCTGGACACATGTAGTTGCATATATGTTGTGTGAAAAGAGTTCAATTAATGTTATTTGGGTTGAGTCTGAACAGACTGCCTTCATCATCATGGTGACATTTCTGGAGTTGTAGTATTTAATCCAATGTAAATGACTGAAAGCCTAATATGTTTATTTGGGACATTTTGTTCTCTGAAAAACTGATTCTAAACAAGCACATGCTTTGTTGTTGTCAGAAAGCTGAACTGATAGACTGAGAAGCATAGAAATAAGTGGTTTTGGTCTGTTTTTTGTCACAATAGACAGTAGTTTCTTTGAGTGCTGCTTGAAGTCTAGAGTTTCTCTTTAGAAGCCACTGACAAGCACCAAAGTGCTTCATAATTCACAACTACTGATGTGTATAATTTGTTTTCAGTCTTTTTTCTCCATGCAGCAGTTTACTTTTTAAAAAATTCTCTTTCATGGATAAAAGATGTGAAGGCTAATGGTTTTGCATTATGTAACATATTGGTTACTTGGTAACTTGAGCTTCACTTAAAAAAACACGTGGAGCATATCCTTTAAACTTTGCTGTCTCTCCACAAATAGGAGCCTACAGTGCAGTCACATATTCCATGACTGCTGTGTGTTGGTTACCTCCACTGGGAGGTGAAGCATAGCCTGTACATGAGCGTGAGTGAGACCCACATCACTCCCCGGCTGCCACTGCTGGAATCTCATTCGCAGCATTCCTCTGTTCCCCCCTACCTGCCATACATCTTAACTTGACATGAAAACCATTTTTCTTGTGTGGAAGCCAGTCCCTCATTTTGGCTTCATTTTGGAGGGACTGAATTGGAGTGGAATTTGTAGAGCGAGTGGCAACATAGTGCAACAATGTGATGGACGTCACTCATATAAATGTTAAAGACAGGACTGCAGTTGTGCATATGCAGTGAGCATTCTGCACAGGACTTTATCATAGTGATACTTGATAATGAGTAATTGTTTGAGCAGGAATGCTATTGTTAAGTAATTTAGCAATGGTATATTGTAAAGAAAAATACCTGTAAAAATACCTGGCCCTTAGACATCTTCATGCATGTGGAGTTCATGTACTGGATTTGATACACAGAAATAGCAAATTTTATCTGGTAATTGACCTGAGAAACATGGGTCACTAATATTTACTTACTGCTGCTGTCTCATTACAAGTGAGAAATCCATCATCCTTGCTAATCGTTTTATTAGAGTGTCTGCCAACAGGGAGGCCTCAGAGTCTGGCTGCAAAAAAATACAGGCTTTGGTTAAAAAACCATAACTGTTATTAAAATACTTTAAAAAACACTGTCATTTATGTGGCCAATGTAGCATGGGAAGAAAATATATATTTATAGTTTGCACATTTGAGGCTGCAGTCAATTGGGAATTATTTGCCCACTAGTGCGGCTGATGGCCAGTCTGTGCATACTTACCAGCTTTGGGAGGAATTTTTAGGCTGCAGCCATTAAAATTCCAAGCAGAAAGGTCATCCACTGGTCGGAAAATGTCAATAATGTTTTAATAGATAGCACCAGTTCCAGGACTAAGTAATCTGACAGCTTTTCAAGGCAGCTTGGAGAAGTGATGTCATAACGAGCATTGTTCATTAATATCCTGCAACATGGGAAGTGCTTATGCAGGAAGCAGCCATCTCCTGAGTGGTGCTAAATAATAGGAGGCAGAGTCAGATCAAAAACAAACACACACACACACACATTCACATTTTTCTCTATCACTCTGTTACAATCACACACACATAAACGTGCAGACAATGCACCTTTTGTATCTGCTGTCATTTCTGTGGTTAGGTGGGAATGAGTCAGTATCCTGTCCGTCAATCACTGAGTTATTACTTTGTATTGTGTTTTTTTTCGTACTGTATGTGTGTAACTGTATTTGAGTGTGGGTCACACACTGTCAAAGAAACACACAAACACACGCGCAAACACACACACAAACACACGCACACAAACACAGTTATTCCCTCTGCCTTGGCCGCAAGTTTATGTTACCCAAAAGTTTCCTTTTATTTGGAAAGGAAGTTTGGAAAAAATTTCCCCTGACAAAAATTGAAACAATGAAGAAGAAACATTACAGAACATGACATTTAACCAGTTATGTAATTGCACATCAAAGAGAATTAGAGAAGCAAAACATAGCAGAAAAGTTTTCTTGAGGCTACAGGATACGGAAACTTTGAAAAAACAGAAAATATCTTTCTGAATACATTTTGTGAGGCCGAATCATGGCCTCATTAAAAATTCAGTTGACACTAGTCTCATATATGGATCACATAATTTAATAATCATTTGAACTCCCCTTCTGAGTTCAGCATTTGGTTTTATAATCTCTGTTCAAATATCAGTTTGTTCATTTTTTAATGTTTTGACTGCATATCTTGCTATATATGTTCTGCCTCTCATAAAGGCACCATTGTTCCTCTAATGCCAACTGAATTGAGCACTCTGTCTTTTCTTTTTGTCTTTTTTTTCCTAATTTCCTTTCATCAATCTGGTTTAGATCTAAGGGGAAACACAGAAAAGAATCAAGAGCCAGGAAAAGCAAAGATTATCATCTGTTAGCAAGCTGTGTCCAGTTATTCGCTCAGTTTATTGAAACCTGTTTTTTAATGCAAATAAAAAAAGGCTTTCTTATTTCCCAGACAGGACTAAATCAATAATAGACCCTTTTAATTGCTTGTTAAAGTGTATTTGTGGGATCACATTACTGCAGGGCCTGTATTTATCAAGGATCTCCTGGGAAGTAAGACTGAGACTAAAAATACTTCTACTTCGGAGTACAGCTTGAGACTTTGCTTCACTTTCGTCATGGAGGATTGGCTCAGATTTGAATTTGATTGGCGGCACTTAGTGCCATGAAATTTGATAAAGTGTATCTTGTGATTTCTCTGTAGTTACAGTTTTGCAGTCAGCACATTTAAGGACTAACAGATTAATCTAAATAGAATTAAACAAATAATAGCACAGGTTTTTAATGAATGCCATATTGCAATTTTTAGCTGGGATGACTAATATTTGTTGAATTTGGAAAGTCTTTTTCTCTGCTATTGTTAAATTCTTGTGGAATTTGGTGCAACAACAAAGACAACTTGGCCTCCACGCAAAGGATTATTCATGCATAACCAAAATGTGTTATGTCACTCTGACAATTTTGGGCCAGTTAGGACTGATGTTAGTCTCTGAGAGCTGTCATAAACACAAGCCTATGATGGATTTGCTATAATCTTTCAGTTGTTACATTAAACAATCTGCTGTGTCGGATTCTGCAGCCTAAAGTCTTAAGTTGTTAACAACATGTGTGTCACACTCTCACTAAACAGCAAGTGATAACTGACTGTTTTTCACATCTCATCCTGCGCCAAAGTAAATTACTGTCTCCTGTTCATTGTCAGACTATTAGAGATAAAGAAGAAGGTTTAGGGTGAACAGAATGCTATTATTCAAATTCAGTGTGGCTGTTTTCCCAAATACCACAGAGATAAGATGAGATAAGTTTCGATCCCTCAACATGGGAAATCACATGTAACAGCAGCCCAAGAGTCAGACACAAGATGCAGACATGATTATAACGATAGATAGAAAAGAAGCGAGGCAAAAAGGGCAAAAAACAAAAAAATTAAAGACTATAAACACTGCATACCAATAAAGCAGATGGCTTAACAAAGACTGAAGTGAAAACTGGACAGTGTCGCAAGTGGTTGAGAATATAGTGGTGCAAGCTAAATTAACAAGAGGATGAAAACGAGTGGAGGTGCTCAGGTGAGGGGAATGTGATGGAAAAATACAGGAGAGGTGATTGGCCAGGGAAACTACTGGCAACAGAGCTAGCAAGACTGATTCAGGGGGAAGGGGTGGAGGGTCACAGGAGGTAAAAGTAGCACAAAAACAACAAAAAAGAAAACAGAAAGACAAGACAGGACATAGACAGGACCATGACAACGACAAGGAGGTTGCACAGGATAGCTGCATTAGTTACACAGTATAAATAAGAAAATGGCATAGAGTGTTTATATGCATTCTTAAAAGACAAGATAAAATAACATACCTGATAAAGGGATATTTCCACAGACACAAAAACAAAGATTAAAAATATAATGTATAGGTATATAATTAAAGATATGTATGTGTAAAGTGGAACTAAACTAAAGTGAAGCTGCATGAAATTTTATTAATGACATTTATGTGCTTTCTTAGCCTAATACTAGTAAATCAAGCTGATGCCATCTGGCTTTGTAAGTCATATGGAGACAATCATGGGAATAATTTCTTCCTCTTTTTTACGCACTTTATTGGCTCCACATCCTGATAAATCATATGACTTTGGTTACGTCTGTTGTGAACACTTTGTCTTTTTATAATCACAGAATGTGAAAGTAGATCATTCTTAAGAAAAATCGTGATCTGCAAGTGTTTCACTCTTGTTTTCTCACAGATTGCTCCACATATGCTGTTACGAACATAACGTTTTAATCA
>JAQNCA010000013.1:13703234-13714525 GCA_029783725.1 Acanthurus tractus
CCGGATCCCCCTGTAGCTGCGAGGTCGGCCCCGAAGGGACAAAGAAGAAGAAACCCAAGAACCTGTAAGTACTCAAAATGTCAAATGTTTGTTCTGTGTTCCCCACCTATGTCCGGTTTCAGTTTTACTGTCTGCTCATTTTAAAGTTTTGTTTATCCTGAATGAGGATCTAACACAGTAACATTATCTCCCCATCTTGTGGGAAAACAAGGCTTGACTTTTAGATCCCAAATAAAAAAAAAATTCATCATGCATGAGTGAGAGAGAGGATTGATGGGTTTGAGAAGCAGTACAATAGATAAACTCTTCACAATCCTGACAACTACATTTGCAACTTCTGCTCTCAGTGTTCAGCTATCAGCCTTTTATTGTAATGCTAATTTAATCAACATGTGCTTTTGGTCAAAGGGTAACATTTTCATCATTTTAAAGGGATTACAAGTGTACAAACTAATGGTTAATATTAATGACCTGGTTCAGCGTATGCAGGGTTAATTAAGACTTACAGTACTCTGACGGTGTGTGAGACTGAATGTGATTGGATTAGCAGTCTGAGTATGTTTGGACTTATATTTAAAATCCTTGCCCTTTCCTCTCTTTTTTAGGTCTTTAACTCAAACTCTAATATCACAACATGCACAAATATTTTTCCATTTTTACGACTGTGTAATACCTGCACATTTTGAGAGATATATTTTATGCTTTAGGTGACAGTGAAAGTTAAAGCTAATCATTAACACAGATCATCATCTACTTAATTAAGTGGTTAATGATGTGTGTGCTGCTGTGGAGTGTGGTGCCATATGGGTGTCTCAAATTTTCCGCAGTGTGAGAATGAAGGTGTGTTTTAGTGTGCTTGTGTGTCAGATGTGTGTGCCGACGCCTCAGTGGTTCATCAGCTGTTGAATGAGCTTTGTTCACGCTCCCGTTCATCAAGATGAAAGCACATTTCACGCCGTGAGGACAATAAAACCACTCACGCTGGCTGTCCTTGGGCCTGATAGCTGCCCATTCTTCTGCTCAAGCTGTGTTTTTACGTTGTTTAGTTAACCGGCAGATTAAGTGATTAAGATTCCATAGGCCCTTTCTCCAGAGCCTGGAGTGTGTTGCCTTATTTGTTAGCTGTTGCAAACAGCTTCAGACTTGCTTTATTGCTTTAATAAAGCAGACACTTCATTGATTTTTGTGGATAAGAATGTCCTAACTTTCTTTTTTATGTAACTTTAAAATCTTTAATGGCTGAGTGTTTTGACAGTCTGCTGGAAGGCATATTTCCAATGAGTGACTGATTTGAGATCAGTTTTACACAATCGCTTGCATTTTACCTGTATTGGAGAGACATATTATGAAACAGGAAGTCTGTACATGATTTTATAGCGGACCAGTCTCTATGTTTATCTTGTTCCAGTGCAAGATGTTGATAGGTTGTATCGTTCTATGTAAATATCTGATGCTAATTACCTCAAATGGGTTCACTTGTGTGTTTTGCTCTTTAAGGGGCATATGTGATTAGTTTACACACTAATTGTGGTTCCACTCCATGGAAAGAAAAACGCTTTGTCTTCTGTAGACAAAAGGCCTCCCTTTATTTAGAGCATCTCTTTGCTGTCATCATTAGTCAATATAATTAAAAGGTTAGCTCACAAAGCTTTCTGAGTGTGGCGGGAAAATGTTTACACACTTGTCTTCTACCTCCTGTATTTACAGCCTTTGTTTCAATTACATTCTCAATGTCATGAGCGTGTTATCACTTATGACGTTTTTTCATCATCCAGTGTTTGAAAACCATTTTCAGCCAATTTCCATTATGCCACACTCTAAACCAATATCAGGGGCAATAATCTACTCAATCTTATTAAGTCCCACCAATAAAAATGCCCTCAATACAATATCCTACCATGTAACTCGGAGGACTACAAATGCAATATGTTGCTGGTACAGAAAGAAATTTGTCTTATATATTACTCAGCATGACAGAAATGAAATTATTTCCCCAGATACTGGAAACTGTTATACTGACTCTCATATAGGAAAAGCCATTGGAGCAAGTAGATGTACATCATTGGCCAACAGTTTTCAACTAGGTCACATTATGCTGAGATGCAGAAGTTGATAACTTAATGATGGGACGTTCTCATTTTTCTGTAGAATGGTCTCAGTCTGGCGATTAGTGTCAGTACCACTGTACAAACTGTTCTCACTTTCTTAACCAAAATGACATGCAAGGCAGGAAGACTGAGTGAAATAGATCTCAAACACAATGTAAATATCCATCGAGGAGGAAAATTAACATTTTCATACTTAGGCTGAAAATACATCTACATGTATGAGCCCATTATATTTGTTCTTTTTAAAGCTCTCTCTCTCTCTCCCCCCACTGTTAAAATGCACCAGTTCTTGAAATGCATTAACCTCAATGGCTGTTTTAAACCAAATAAGGTGTTACAATCATCCCCACTGGTTTCCGTGGTGGTGTGGGCGTATCAGTGTTCCTCTTGGCTCGGCTCTGTCTGATCGTCAGATCATCTGATTGACCACTGCAACTTAAGGTCCAGTTGCATTTCTCCAATAATTAACTCTTGCTTCAACTTTTCACTTCAGGGCTTCTGCTTTTACAATCCACTGTTGTACGCCCTGCCCACGACCTAATCAGACAACTAGCATTAAAATGAGGAATAATAAGAGAAACCTGCACTTCACCACAACACCTGATTTGGTCTAAATGGGCCCTCAGGTTTTCTTGCTCTCATGCTCTTCCTCTTGTTAGCTTTCCTTGGTTTCATCAGCTGATTAGTCACCACAGCATGATGGTCAGCTGTGTTCCCATTCAAAGGCCGCAGCAGTTATTGGAATTTGATCCATTTTATTTATTTTAATGACAGACTTATGGTCTGCATTGCTAAAGCTGAGACATATTCACCCCCAATTTAAAATTAACATAGGAACTTGCATTTTCGCAGCAATGCCTCATTTGGTCTGAATGAGGCCTTAATTCCTGCACTTCAATATTTTACTCTGCCTAGTTTTCTGCATCCAGCACAGCTGTTTTCCTGGAATTGTCCACATTATCTCTGCCTCTCCCCCTCCATTATCACCTTTTGTTTTTCCCTCAGTCCAGGTGTTCTGCTTCCACAAGCAATGGATCCTTGCACAGCTCCACTCTCTTTTTATCCCATCTGGTGATTTGAAACAAGTAGCAATAAAGCTATAAAGCCACAGGATCAACTAGCACCAGAGTGATAATGGCTGAAACGTGAGCTTGTTGACAGATTGTTCCAAGCTTTGTAAAAATGATGCATACCCAGAGACTATGCTTAAGGGTTTTCTGGGGTGCATTTTGCTACCAGGACAAACATGTACATACTGACATACCCATACCTCAACTTTGACTCAAATGGGCAGGAAGCACAGACAGATGGAGACAGAGAGCCTATAAAGTCTTAGAAAACAACACAAATGACCTCCTGTGTGTCTGACATATGGTTGTACTTTTGAGGCTCTATATTTTTGTTGGTATTGATGAAGGAGAGTTTTTCACCTAATACTGATTCTGTGTCTCCCTAGTGGTAGTTCCCAGACAAATAATGAATATTCCCTGGTATTTGCTGCCAACAGGGACGTAAAGGCCTCTTTTGTGTGTTGTGAAAGTTGTCCAAGGTAAATGTTAGTTTAGGATGATGTGTGCTGACCCTGCCGCAGAATCAATGTTAGGATTACATGAATCACTTAAGTGTAATATGTCTATACAGAGTTTAAGCCTTCCAGGTTCAATATGTGACATCTGTGGACATCCTGAAACTAGAACTTTGTAACTTTAAATAAAAGAAAAAGAAGAAACCACTGCACCTTGAGATGAAGACGTCCCCGGGAGGTTTATATGGATGGGACTTCCTGCAAAGAGCAAAAATTGTTGAATCCTTTTGAATGAGTGTTAGATCTCCTCGATAGCATAACAGAAGTCAATTTGCCTTTGGCTTAATCTGAATTCATTGTGTGAGATCAGGCAGTGAACCTCATAGACAGTTTAAGAAATGACAAAAATCAAAGCAGCCAAACCAGAGATATCCTTTGTGTTCATTTTTCTTTCCTGTCAATATTTATTCAGTTATAGTTTAGCAGTGACTAACATAACCGTGATCAGTTAATTTCAAGCAGGCATGATGAGACAGCTTCAGACGTCTGGTAACCTCAGAGCTTTTCCAGCTCCGCTCAGCCAAACTTGTAGCCTTCAACCCAAAAGCACGTTGTCTCAAGTTGCATCATTCAGAGTAATTTAACGTTGCCCTCCATGACCTCCAAACAGACCTTGATGTGTTTTAATAGGTGAAGCTCTTCTTAAGTTAAAATCCCACAACAAATGTTGTTCAATCAATTGTCTCTGCTGGCATAAGAAACTTACTGGATAAAACATGCATTCCATGCTACCCAATCACAGTTTTTAGAGTCTGTATGAGATATTTCTGTAGCTGCTGAAACCTCCATGTAGAGATGCATTGTTAGAGATTCACAGCATCTACCCTGAAGCCTAAAGTATATCTTTAGAGACTTCCTGTGCAGGCTCAGTGACTACTGCAAAACCACAGGTTAAGGTTATGATATCTATTTATGCTATAAATAGATATCATAACATATCATATATCATAATTATGATATATATTTAAAAGAACAGAGTCACATTGAAAAGATGGTTGAGGTTCATCCATTTTTAAGTTTATGATTGGGGTTAATTATTATAATAGACCGGATTACTTATGAAATAACAAGAAATAACAACTAGAAACTAAACCTGTGGCTACTCCAAAATGATTCACTTCAACTAAGTTTCTGGTGAAGAGAAACTACCCAACAAATAATATTGTATACTTTGATATTGCTTAGTCTTGTATACTTTGATATTGCTTAGTCTTTCTTGTAGCGTAGTAGCCGATGTAACGCCAAGCTCTACTGATCCTTGTACATCTAGGGTTGATGAACAGGTCATTAGAGTTGTCAAGTCACTTCTTCTGCTGAAAAGACAATTCTCATATCATATTACTAACCCATAAAACTTAAACCTGCACAGGCCCCAGTGGAAGGAATCCATTCTCCCTAAACACTGCGTGGTGATTGGGTAAGCCTAGGGTCCGCCTTTTCCAGACCCCCAGGTCTATATAAAGCTCCACCAGAGCCTCTCAGGGGTTAGAGGAATGTGATAGTCAAACAAACCCCTGGACCCCAAGCACCAGCACGCCTGACGCACGCTTACATGCAGTCAAATTTCCACACACACCAAGACAAGCTGCGAACAGGCTGGCACCCATGTTTCGAACTATGGTTGATTTCTCAGAGAAGTACCTTGAAAGGTAAGAGAATGGTATCGGTCGTGTGTGTATGTATAGGTGTTTGTGTGCATTGGAGTTCTTCTGCTCATTGATTTGCATTATAAGGAATAAGAAACACCGGAAAGGAGGGTGAGGAAGGCCTTGATGGGGGGCTGTTTTGCCTCCCACAGGAATTGTTGCTCTCAAGCTGGCAGGAAGGCATCTGACCTCTACATGGATCTCATTTGACAGTCGCAGTGAGGGAGAAGACTCCCTCGTGAGAGAGTGAAGCGCTAAAACTATTTTAGAGGAAGCAGCTTTAACTTGAGGCTGTCCCTTTTTCTTATTATACGCAGCCTGGATTTCAGGAATAGGATTGCTCATGTGGTCTTTGTGGCTAGGAAGGTGAGTTTGCTCAGAAATAGAGCTCCTTTTTTTGGTCTTGATTGAGGGAGACTGTGAATGAGAGTGTTATATTTATGGACAAAATTTAGGACAATTCCCTTTTTCATTGTTCTTCTAGGAATATTGCTGTTTCTTTCTCCTTGTTAACAATCACCTTTGTCTTTCTTATTGTGATGCTATATGTGGTTTTTTTTTGTGTTTGGATACATTGAATCCCTGAAAAGAGAACAGGACAAATACTCACAGATTGTTCCTGGATCTATTTAGACAGAGCCAAAGTAGTATAAAAGTTTTTTTTTAGAGTGTTTCAGACACACTGACACAACCCCTGACCTATAATACTCGCACAGACACAAATACACAAGCAGAGTCACATGCTTTGATAACGTGTGTTTTGTGTCCTGTATTCACTTCACAGGCACACAGCCTTCTGTAAATAGAAAGTGGCTGAAGGAATCAAAACATGTGTGAACCTTGCTCACTTTGGGCTGCTGTTCCCATCATCTGTATTCTTGTTCCTCCTCTCTTTACTCATAAATGGGATCTCACAAGTCAGACTTCACAAAGTCTGGACTTTCATCATAGTGGGAAACAGAACGTCACATAGTCAAAATATGAAAAACAAGTTGAATGAAGTGGGGCAGTGGATTTAGATTGTGCTTGTATGAAACGTTGCGATATGCGGTATGTCTGTCTGCAGCTCTCCCCCCATGTGCTCCCGCAGCCTTTCCCTGGGAGTGCGGCCTACTTTTCAGAACACCAAGAATAGCCAGCGGGGTGCTATTAGTGCGTCTAATGTGAGCCAAGCAAAGAGGGAATAAAAAGTACAGAAACCTACAGATAATTGCAAAGCTAAAGACCTCTCGCTCCTTCACTCAAGCACGTAGAGTGTTCTCTCTCTTGCACAGACACAAGCAGTCACTCAGGTGTGTGTGTGTGTGTGTGTATACGTGTGTGTATATACACATGACGCCCATCCTGCAAATATGGATGTGCTGTATTTAGACTGCTTGAGGGGCAGTGGAGGGTACATTTGTGGGTGACAGCATGTTAGATCAAAGATCATCCTAATTTGATAATCCCTACAGAGCATGTGTCAGTCTTTTTGCAGATTAAGTTAAGTGTATGGGTCATGGGATGTAATAAATCCAATGGAGAGTAATGCAGTACATTGCTAATTGTGTTAGTGCTAGGAAGCTATTAGCGGACTCAGTCTAAGAGATGCAGGTATCAACTTTAAACACAGAGATGCTCAAATGTAGGAGTGAGGGAAGTGCCTTTGGTGCATTAAGAGCAGAAATGCAAAAAAGTATGGCTGAAATTTAAAAAAAGTGTTGTGATTAAGCATCTTCACTCATTTTTTTCTTTTTCTATATCTAAAATAGCCAGCCTTGTTGAAAGGATGAATGCCTCATCACTGTGGCTGCATCTGAGTTAAAGTTAAAGGGTTCAGAGTTTCACCTGAGGAGGTTTCAGTTAACATGCTAATAGTGTTTTTACCTTCTTCAGGCAATGAGTTAAAAAGTAGCTGATTTTGCATATCTTTTGTGCTTTTGCAAAGCAAATCTCTCCATCTAGGGGGCACAGACATGTCTGCCTCCCTCTACATGACACTCTTCAAAGGATGAGGAATGTGTCTGCCCTCCCTGGGTTCCCCATCGAGCTAATAATCACACAGGCAGTTTCATTTATGGCTGTGTCAATTGAGTTGTCAGCCAGGAGGAAACTCTTTCTCTCAACTAAGCTTCAGAAATGTCACACCTCCTGCAGAATGATATGCTACCCGATATGCAAACTTAGGTAATAAAAGTGTTTCTGCAGTCAGTGTACTGATTTTTAAATGAGGCAGCTACGTGACACGTAATATTTGTCTTTTGTTTTCAAAAGTAGGATCTCTGCTATATTTAAGTTGCCAAAAAACAAGTAGAAAGATAAATCCTGATATTGTAAGCTTGAGTTGTTGCCAGAGTTACCACCTACTATCAGTCTATAAAAGAAGAGGGCTATAAATGTTTGTGTTTGCAGTATCCATTAGCACCCACATGGTGGCAGGGTAGAAACATACATTTCTCTTAAAGTGACTGTTGTTATGACATCATTGTCACATCGTTCCCATACAGGCTCAGATTGTATAAAACCCAGACATAAACAATAAAGTCGTCTTTTTTCAGGCCAAAAAAATATTTTCCAGCCCTTGTAAAACACAAGTTTCTTGTCTTCCTCACATGCTCTGGCAAGACAGAGGCTCTCTTTTAGCGAACACGTGCACGACTCAAGACCTGATTGCCTTGAGCACATCCTAAAAATAGACCAGTCTAATGAATCCTGTTCTGATGTTATGAGTTTATTTAACAGCAAGAGAGTTTTTATTTGGGTATGAATGTCCTTCAGGCTGCGAGCTTTTCACTGAGATACTGTGTAATAGCAGCCTGTTGTTGCCATGAAAGAGAGGAGGAAATTTTGCTCAGAGGTTCAGGATCTTGTTTGAGCCTGCTAAAGGGCACTTATGTTACTTCAATCAATGGATGAGTCATTTCTCCACTAGTGGTGCAGTGTGGATGCTTAGGTATTCCTTGTGTTTTAAAGGGAATTTTCTGCTTCTTACAAGAGTCTCTCGGTCTCTGTCTCTCTCCCACACCGGTTTCAAGGTTCCTACGCAATCTAAAATGTTTGGAAAATGCTTGATTTTAAACTGCAATACCTTCAAGGCTAAGAATATTTGAATCTGCTCCTTGAATGTACTTGACACTTGACGTAATGTATAGTTCAATCTACTTAACTACTCATGCAAGCCAGAATTATTTTAGTATTTGAAACAAATCGATCCTGCTGTGACGTTTATATGAGAGACTGGCTATATATCATCATCTTATTATAAATTTATTGCTGCATGTAGAGGGAACTCTGTAAAAAAAAAAATTCCCACTTTCATTTATAGTAACAATATAGATTAGATGACAAAGGCTTTAAGAGGCTGGAAGTTTTATCTCCAGGTCCCTTGAAAACCCGAATTTTGCTCTAAAAAAGCCGCATGAGCTCAGGAATTTCTTCTTGTATCGTGCTGAGAAATGAAAATCTTGACATGTAGCCTTTTCTAGATGTCACACCAATGCATGTTTTTTATTTCTTCATATATTGGTACTTTAATCTTCATAGTCACTGATTTTGCAGTTCAACTTCAACCTAAAATTCCCTTAAAAAAAGAGGCCCTCTCTTACTCGACTTAAGTATCCGCGCAACCCAAAACCCCCGAAACCAAAACACACCTGAATCAATGTGCTCACAGAGTCACACTCACCCTGATTTTAAAGGACCTATTCAACTGCAGCTTCCAGCAGCTCAGGCGCTCATGTTGTATCATGCGTATGGGAACTTTCCTTCCTTCCCTTTCCTGGAGAGTTGGAAAAACTCACATCAGAAGGCTTGACTGTGTTCTCTGTTTCATCTGCGGTGTGTTTGACAACGCTGCACATTTAGTTATACCACTTCACTTCACACACACATGCACAAGCTTGTTAAGACAGGGAGTTTTCCAACACCTGTGACTGGCATGAAAGCACCAGTGAAGTGGGCATGAGTTGGCACAGATAGAGGGGGGTCTTTGAAATGTTTGTGTGGTCACTTATTTATCCCCCCATGAGTACACTCTTGGCCAGTATTTGTTGTACTCTGCAGCTGTGTGTTCTCCTACCCCCCTGTGTGTGCACATTTGAATGACAAGAGTCTAAAACTGGAAGTCCTGTTTCTTAATTTGGGGTGTAGATGCCCCCCTGGGTGCTGTGGGTTTGCAATGGGACAGCTTGCAGTGATTAGGGCCAGTGAGCCCACACTTCTGCGCTGTGTTATTAGCGGCCCAGGCAATCCACAGTGGAAATCAAAAGCAGGGACTCAGGAAATGGGTGTTGAGTGAGGTCACATCCCAATGAGGCAGCACGTGCTCCAGGTCGGGAAAAGCCAGGACACGTACCTTGGGATTATGGGAAAGCGCAGAATTCTGAAATGGGAGCCCACGGGGATTGATGGTGGGTGTATCACCTTGTGTGCGATTTAGGGTGGCGCATGTGCAGCGAGGGGCGGAGGGGGGCGTCTTTATGTGTGTGTGTGTGTGTGTGTGTGGGGAAGGTGAAACATCTGAGGTGGGTGGTCAGGAGGACTTTGGATGCTGCTGCTGCCAGAAGGAAGTGGCAAAGGGGTGAGGAGGTCACTGTGCCCTGTTGCCTCAGCCCTGGGTCAGCTCCCTCTCAGCAACCCCTCTAGGCACATGGAGAATGGCGTGATGAAACAGAGGAGTGATGATTGAATCTCTCTCCTCCTTCTCTGCCACATTCGCTCAGTCCCTGTCGAGGAACCTGCCAGGGACGCATCTACGGGACAGACTGTTAGAGATATTAGATTGACAGGAGATACACTGACAAGAGAAAAGGGAGCTTGATATCCGCCTTTTGGAAAAATTCGTCCCATCATACCAACATATCCGGCTGACGACTAAAATGTACAAACCACGACATGTATTTTCATCTTTTTGGGCATTTGTGGGTTTATTTTCATGTGGATTGGATTTATATTGCTGAAGAACTTAATTGGTGATTCCTGTGCCTTGGATTCTTTTGATTGTGGACTCTGGATTTGGACTCAACACACTTTCTTCCCATCTCTCTTTTTGTCTTCCTCCTCTGTCTTTCACCCACATTCCATTTTTTCCCCTTTTCCTGACCCATCTTTTTCCCCTCCATCACCTCCCTCTGTATTCATAAATCTCTTCTCTCTCTCTCTTTCTCTCTCCATCCCTTCCCATCTTTTCCTTGACTATCTTTCACTCAGGGCCAAAGACATGAAGAATCGGCTGGCTTTCCTGCGTAGGAGGAATGAATCCCCAGGAAGCAACCCAGCCGGCAAGCTAGACAAATCTATGAAGTCAGTCAAGTAAGTGGCCACTTCCTGACAGTGTGCGCATGGGGGTGTGTGTGTGGCTTTTTTCCGGGTCTTGCCACAGTTGGTGATGACCTGGTCTTGGTAGACAGACATGTGGGCAGTAGCGGTGATGGGAGTGGTATTGTAATGTGCAGCCTTAATGAAAAGAACAAGAGAAGGTTAGTGTTACAGTAGACGCAAGTAAACTGTCTGAGTGCATGTAATTTAATTATCTGGAAAACATGTTTATAAAGTCAAATGCATTTATGTCAGCTATTACATATAAAAAAAAATCAGAGGACAAAGTGAGATTTTAAGCTGATGTTGCTTAAATTTTCCATGCCTGTGCTTTGAAATAGACCTTGCAGGAAGCTAATGGACAGTTAAAGTGTGTAAGATGAGCAACTGCTCTTTACAATAATTTTATTAATTAATTTTCATTTGGTTGTAAACAACCAGATTTATTGTCTTCTGTGGAATTACATTAAAAATATGTGATATACATTCTATTATTACCATTTTCCAAGCAGGTACTTTATAACATAAATGCAAAATTTGTTTGTACATGTTTCAAAAGACATAACAGAAGAAGAACCAGTAAGAAATGACACTTTCGTTAACCGGATAAAAAAGACATCAGAATGTCTGCTCAACTGCATCATGAAAAAAGCAACG
>JAQNCA010000013.1:13715888-13732762 GCA_029783725.1 Acanthurus tractus
CACACACACACACACACACACACACACACACACACACACACACACACTCACACACACGTACACGATGTCGCAGTGCATTGCAGCAAGTTTCCCTAATCCCAACAGACAGGAGTCCATGCATTAGCCAGACAGAAGGGGAGAGACTATAAACAGGCAACCTGCATGTGTGTTGCTATTTTGGTTCTCCACAATTTATCTTCCCCAGTTCAGCCCCAGTTCTTTCTGAAAGCAGCATGCTGATACGAAGCCAACGCTACATCTGTTCCTCATTCAGCTTTGTTGGCCTCTCTATTCTCTCTCTTCTAATTTCCTCTCTTCCACCTCTTACCTCACTTCTGCTTACCAGAATGAGGTAAGAGATGACTGCCTGCGTTGACTCTGCTTATCAGCGTGGGTGATTCATGGGAACGGAAAGGTGCAGACGGGAGCAGTGGGTGGACGCGGCTTCCTGCTATTCTTTCTTGTGGATGGCTTCTTCCTCAAATCATTAACTGGACTGAAACTTAAAAAAAACCTCAAGTGCCAAAATTAGTATCCCTCCCCCAACTCAAACAGTAGTGTCTTTGTAAATTCACATCATGTGTGCATGGAAAGCCACAGACGCCATGCTGAATAGTAAGGAAGAACAGGGTCAGCAGGGTGATGTCACATGAATATTTGCTGTAGTGTTGAGTGAGAAATTTTCTTCTGAAAGTCTTACTTTCTTCCAACCACATGACTCAAAAACACCGTCACGGAGCTATTTTAGGTGTTGAAACTCCAAAAAGCATTTCAGCAGTGAGGTTGCCATGGTACTAAAGTCAACTCTCCCCTTATTTACTCTCCTCCTCCTCCTCCTCCTCCCCCTCCTCCTCTTTTCTCTGCCTCCCCTGCTCTCCCCTCAGATGGTCTGGCAGCGTTCAGAGCTTTCCTTCGCACAGAGTTCAGCGAGGAGAATCTGGAATTCTGGCTAGCATGTGAGGAATACAAGAAGATCAAGTCGCAATCCAAGATGGCCTCAAAAGCCAAGAAAATCTTTGCAGAATACATTGCTATCCAGTCTTGTAAAGAGGTGAGTGACAGTGCAAGCAACTCATATGGCCTGTGGGAGGAAATGGCATCAAATCAGCTTCCTGCAAAACAAAAAAGTAGCCCCTCACATGCATCTTGCCTTTCACTCACTTGTTTTATTCGTTTCCTCTGCAGGTAAATCTGGATTCATATACCAGAGATCACACTAAGGACAACCTCCAGAATGTGACACGCTCCTGCTTTGACCTAGCGCAGAGGCGGATATACGGGCTGATGGAGAAGGACTCATACCCCCGCTTCCTGCGCTCAGAACTCTACTCGGACTTAGTCAACCAAAAAAAGCCCAGCTCCACTCCAACTTCATCCTCATCATAAGAGACCATAAGACGACATTAATGAAAAGAGAAAGATGATGATGATGAGAGAGAAGAAAGGGGGCAAACTTGAAAAAAATGTAGAATAAGCGAGCGGGATGTGAGGTTCTTTGTTTGCCTTTTTATTCCTTTTTTTTTTTTTTGCTTTTTTTTGGTCTGTCATCCTGTCCACTAGTTTCTTATTTGTTACGGTGTGAAAGGACGAGGCAAAGCAATGGCACTGCAAAGGAATGTAGTTTACACAGTTACCAGGTGGATGGATGAATGAATGGACTGATGAATGGATGGATGGATGTTACTAAAAATACAAAAGCCCACAAAGTGAGGGCTGGAGCAGGAGCTGGACACTTGTCTGATCACTGTCTCTGTTTTGGTGTCAGTCGTTTGGTCGTATTTTTTTTTTTTTTTTTTTTCCGGCCCAGTTGTACTGGAGAAAAGGAGGGGTTGCTTAGAAAACCCTGCAGACATGAAGACAGTCCGGTACTGTTTTGTCACTTTTTTCCTTAATTTCCCCTTCAAACCTCCCACTTTATATCCCCTCCTTTCCTCCACCTCGTTCTCTGTGAAGCCACTTCAAAAGCTGTTGGTACGACACAAAGTCCTTTTTCTTTGTGTGTTTTTTTTTTCTATCAGTTTCGAAACTGTATGATGTAGGGGGAAAAAAAAACAAGATGATGTCTGAATTAAAGCTAGCGCTATGGCTGTGTTTCACATGCATCTCTGTGAAAGACTTACAAAAGCTTCTATAAACAGCTTTCATCTTATTCAGTTCATCCCAAGACTGTGGAAAGAGACTGCATGCAAGAGGTCAACAGGGACAAAGACGGAGACAGCGGTGAGCAAAGACCACAAATGTATAAAGAACGGACAAACCGGAGCTGTGATGAAACACAGATACGTGTTTCTCTCACATTAAAAGACATTTAAAGTCACATTCAAAGCCAGTAATGGAAAAAAAGACGACTTGCTTCCTGTCTCCAAAGACTGTTTACAACAAGGAGCGAAAAACTCAAGAAGAAACAGAAAAAAAAAAAAAAGTTCCGTGCAGCCAAACGACATTTTCCTTTCAACATTGTAGCTCATTCTGGACTAAAGGAAGCATTCTCAGGACATTGCTATGACAGGTTCCAGCTTGGTTTATCCTCTCAGCTGTATTTGTTTTTCTACACACTCACTGTTTTTATATGCTTTAGGGTTTCAACCTGCACTCCCTAGTTCTTTTGAGCAAGACACAAAAAGTTGCTCATTTCATAGTCTGAGGGAAAAAAAAAATGCTTCATGTTGTACAAAAAATTTGCCTATTTATTTAGATTAACTTGCTGGATGCTTCTACAGACACCCTCACCTCCTTTTAAAGCACTCAGCTAAAAGCTCTCACTTTCCTCTTAACCACCAAACAGGTCCAATGCTGTCCTGAACTTTAAGTGCAATATTTTTTTATTTTTTATTTTATTTTATTATTATGGTTTTTGATTTCTTTTATTTGGATAATTTTGAATTTTTATGGGGAAAAGACGAAAGGCTTAAGCTCTGTATTAACTTTATTTGTTAAGAGAAGAAAAAAAAACGTAGAGCTATAAAGTTGACTTACAACGTAAAACTTTCAATAAACATAAGTAGTTTAATGAATTTAAGCAAGTGATTCTAACTGTGTGTTAACCCCCAGCAGCAGGCAGCTGGGGGAGTTATGGTTGTAAATATAATTCTTTAAGAAAACTATGTGATAACACATTGAAAACCAACAAAAATGAGAAAAAAATCCAATAGGTCTCTGCTGGTGATGAATGTGGGACCCAGCTGTATCTATGTAAATATGAGAGACTCAAAACTATAAGATGACATGTATTGTTTAAAAAAAAATAATAGGTGAGCAAGAGCAGGTACAATCTGCTCTTTTCTCTGGTCATACACTGCTTGTAAGGAGTTTTCAGAAATGCATTTTATCATTTTCACTGTTTACAATTCAAAATGCATCTCCTATCATAGCAAGTGAAAACAGTAGATTACATTTGGTGTCATTGCTAATGATAAATAAACCAACCGACTGATGAAGTATGATGTGTTGTCTCTGAATTTTTCTCATGATGTGCTTTTGCCCATGCCTATTGGTCACAAACATGCCAAGACAGACGTGCCTCCAAGTGGTTCATAAGCTGCTATGCACTGATGAAAAGAAAACAGAAAGTAGCATGAAGTTACTAAAAGGAATAGTCTGTTGTTTTTTGATGAACAGTTTTTACTGAAAACTGTCACATTGTAAAAAAAAATCGGATTTTATAGATAGTTTTGTATTGAACAATCTTGATCAAAGCCGAGCTAGCTTTTCCCCTCCATTTGCAGTCTTAATGCTTTGCTAATTGTCTGCTGGCACTTTAGCTTGACAGTTACCGCAAAGATATGAGTGTAGCCTTGAACTTCTGTTCAGGTTTGTTTCCCCAGATGTTAAACCTGCATACAACTGAACAAATAAAAACAACATTTCATACAAAAGCTTGCAAGAAAAAACTATATTGTCAGAATTTTTGTACTAAATCTGACCGCTATAACAAAAAAAGGCAGTCAGTCGCCTGCTAAACTAGCATTGGATTGTCAGACAAATTCCTGGTTCGAGTTTAATCGATTTTCCTGAGCTATAAGGCATTATAACACATTTGGGTTGACTCTAATTTTGGTTTTAACCTCAAATAACCCAGTTTAAAGAAAAATGGCTGAACTGATTCTCTGAACAGTTGTATTTCTTGTCCCGTCACACTTTCTAATGTTTCCAAAACCTGCTAAGTGCATTTTTATTTTCTTAACTAAAACTGGCCAGAATTAAAAAAAAAGGGGGATTCAAGCTGTAAGTAGAAGAATGTTGTTCAATTTAATATAAAATTTATGAACTCCTATGCAAACTTACATTTCTAAGAACTGTGCCGTTGAAGTGGGATAGTTATTGAGATGGTGACGCACAACATCAACTTGTCTGGATTTCATCTGTCTTGATGTTCTGAAAGGAGAGCAAATGAGTGTGACAAGGGGTCGAGTGCTGGCCGGGATTTTTGGAAAAAAGAGAAAACTGTTGAAGTTCTGTCAGAGCAGTGTGTGTGTGTGTGTGTGTTGTTGTTGTCTGTTTTTGTCTGTGTTTGGGGTGGTGTGTGGAGGGGGTTGATCAGTCTGATGTGGTGTTGGAAACAGTAGTAACAGGCCCTAATCTTCTTAACCAGATGCCATCTGTTTTGACAGACACAGCTTCTTTTTCCAAAAGGAATAGTCATCAACCTCTATCGCCTCTCTTGGCCTGTTTCCTCTCTGTCTTGCTCCCTGTTGACAGTCTCTTTGTCTTCTGAACCCACACTTGTATTTTTAATTTTTTTTTTTTTAACACTCATCTTTTTTGCCATACAATGAAGGTTTTCCCACTTGAGCAGAATTCCTTTACCGAATCCTTTTGTTCAAGTTTCCTTCCTCTTTGTAATCTGTGTAAACCATATCACAGTGTCTGTCATTGTTTTCAAATTCAGCTGTCACGTGAGCCTCACGACACGCCGGCTCACATTTCCTGCTCCGACCTCTTGTGTCCTGCTATGCCAAATATGGCCATCAAAGTTTCCTCTGCCGTGGCTGTCTTCTATCTTACTTTCTTGTCAAGCGAATATTTGTCACCAGGATACGGAGTGAGGAGTGTAATGAGGCTAATCTTTATTTATAGCAAGGGCTTCAATGTACCATATCTTGTCAGCTGAGCTATGGGGAAATAAGCCTTTGAAATCTTTTTGCTTTATTACTGTAAGCAGAACTCACAGAAGCCTACACGTGATCTGTGAGTAGAAAAAAGAAAAACTTTGTGCACATTTTATTGTATTTTACAGTAACGTCATGAAATAGAGAATATAAAAATAGAACCATAAATTTTAAGACTTTTGGGAAAAAATTGTGTCAATGGTTTGACCCACAGACCAAACAGTTGTTTTCAAGGGGGAAAAGATGCTTGTGGTTAGGAGCCAAACCAAAAGCATGCTGGTTATTTTCTTTGCTGGGCTTTGTACCATGAATTTATCCAGGGTGAAACAGCTTTAAGTGTTTTTTATGATGGAAACTGAGTTTCTCAGGCTTGACAATGTATCTGCTTAGAGGGAATTGAAAACACTCCAATTCCTCTGATCACTGGATGTGCCTCCTTACGACTTCGTTGACATCTGGATCACAGCCATAAACCCAAGTTTTAGGCACACAGCAAATTTGCAAACTTGAACATACCAGTGAACATACCACACAAGTGTATGTAGCTCAGGTGCAGGTGATTATCAGGTGATGTAACTCAGAATACAACACCTGATGATCATGAAAGTGATTTCTCGCTCCTCACACATGAGCCTTACTGCACAGCCCTCAGTTTGTGAGCAATAGGAACAGTCTTTCAAGTTTCTGATTTTGGCTCAAATTAGTCATTGATCTTCTAATCTAATTCCCAGCAAGAAAGTGAGTTACTGTAACTTTCCAAATTCTCAGACAGTTTCTTTTGTTCCTTCGTTGGCTATTTTTAATGGCACAAGAGCAGGTACATACATTTAAACACATTTTACCTTAAGCTGTCTCAGACCACCTCTAATTTTGGGAAAAGGGTCATCAGTTGCTGAAGGCTACATAACTCTCCATGCTTGTTTCCTCGTGGACAGCAAGTTATTTTAGCATTTGGCCTACTTCATAAATTGATGGATATCTCAACTCTTTCTCAAAATATATAAGTAGCAAATAAGATTATCTATGGATATGTTTCCAGGATTATTTTATGTCACCTTCTGAGTTGAGCAGTGAAGGGAGAGTAGCAGATACACAGGAATGTGAAGAGTCGTGTAAAGCCCTGTTCAAATAAAGACATAAAACTATGCAACATTCCAGTTTCTTTACGCCTCTATCAGATGACTTTGTATAAATAACTATCTCAAAAGCAAGCTGTTAAATTGTGTATTTGATATCTCTTTTTTTAGCACCATGAACTCACAAGATGCATTACGTGCAGTCATGCTGAATTTTGGTAGGACTTCCCCCTCTTTTCTCTCATCTATTTGTACAGCAGTCAAGAGGCTTAAGCCTTGATTAATCCTTAATTCTCAGATCAGCCTATCCTTTCAACTTTTGGCAGGTTTACAAAAGAAACATCACATCTACTCAGATGCCATAGCTCCATGGATCTCTCAATCCTGTTTGTTATGTGTTTGTCGAATGGTCTCCTGACTTTACTGGATAGAAAGAGTCTCTTATTTTCAAACCAACAGCCCACTGTGTTTAATCCACATTTTAATTCTATACTTGGTGGACAAATGACAGAGGATCAAATTCATTGCATAGTCTACCTCATTAGCATTATTCCTTTACGTGTTCTGACCTTTACATGTCATCATACAGGTGATGTCATCACGAACATTTGGATTTTTCTGCACATTTACAACTTTGCTACCTGTAAATTTACAGCTATATGTTTCCAGATTTCGTCTCAGCCTGTGAACGATGATTTAAAGAGCCAAGGGGCCTTTAGCTAAACTGAGCTCACCTTTATTGTGGAACATGGCACGCAGCATACCTCATGTGCAGCAAAGCCCCAGCACTGATCCAGTTTTCCATCATCAGCCTGTAGCTTGGTGGCTTTAGCGGATGTAGTCATTGCTGCTGGTAGACAGGGACTATTTTAAAAACAGCTACAGACAGAGGAAGGGAGATTGGAAGGAAGCAGAATGTCTTGGGCTTTTCCCAGTGGTCTAATTAAGAAAGGTCAACTTTATATGTATAAGTGGAAGGCCTTTTGTACAAATAGATAAGCTTATAAACATTGTTGATGGTTCTGGAGAACATAGGACATGGTGTGCTTTAAAGAAATCATATTTTGGTAAACACATTTCCCTGTGTCTTGCTGAGAATTTGATCAGATAATTATTCCACTCTCATGTCTGTGAAATTACCACCAGCAGCTAAATAGCTTAGCTTTGCACAAAGACTCAATACAGGGCAAACCAGCCCACTCTATTAACACACCACAAAATCTACAAGACAAAAATCCATTCTAAAGCTCTCTAATAATCACAATTATTAGCTTATTAGCTTAATGTGTAAAAAAATCCAAGTGTAAAAGCTACAATTTACCATGTTAAAGGAGTTACACTTGGGACTAGTTGTTGGCCAGAAGTCCCTACTTTTGTTTTCTGGCCAAGAAGCCTTGAGACCTGCTATAAAATGGTAATTTTGTTACTTTTGGACAGACCCAGGCCTTTTGATTCCCAAGTTTCCAATCTCTGTGCTAAGCTAAGTTAACTAGTTGGCTGTATTTTCATGCTTAGCATAAAAAACAAGAATATAATCACTTATCATTTCAATTCTTGCCTTGAGTAAATGTGTTGAGAGAAGATCTGCATATTATCATGCATTTGTTGAAATCTGTTTTAGTCTTTGTGCAGTATATGAGCCCAAGTGTGTGTATGACAATCAGAAGAAAAACTCCTCCATTCATTCTTGAAACATGACCAAATTCTACCAGAGATTCAGGCAGTCACAGCTGGACTGAGAGGAAGCAGCTGTGGACCTCGGAAGTGGACACACTGAACACATTCAAAAGACAGACACACACACTCCTGTAACTTAAATTTAGCTATTTGATTTGCGTAACAAGAGAAAACTATGGTGTATCTATCAGAGAAAAATCTTATTTTGAGCTCCGAAAAGGGATTTATAACATTTTTGGAAATAGACTTTTCGCTAACTTGTGGAGACTTGAAAAGAATATCAATACCATTCTCACTTTTGTTCATTAAATTTCAATCTACAACCAGCAGATGGTAGCCGAACTAGCTAGCCTTGTTATGATAACAGATGTTTTCAGATTGTACAAAAACTCTGTAACTATTCACTATTTTCTTTATTTTATGGAGGTTAAGTGTGGGACTATTTGAGCTTGGCTAGGCTAATTGGCGGTAGCTTCATGTTTACCTAGCAAACAGGAGAATATGCAATCCTCTCATTTAACTACGAGAAAGAAATTGACAGATATACTGTGTAGACTCCCTTTTAAATCTTATAAAGCTTTGTGTTTTATTCTCTCAGTGTGGACTCGATTGTGCTGAAGTGGGAGTGGGAGTATGTGCAATGTGGCGTAATTTTAGTGTCAAAGATTGATCGATTGCTTCTTCCTGTAACCAAACTATTTCTGTGCATGACTGCTGGTTCTGTTAAACTCCTCAACTAATATCAGGAGACCATCAATTACATTACACAATAGTTTTTTTTTTCCTCTCTGAGACCAGATATACACTTTAAACCAATACATCTTGTTGTCTCCTCCTAAGTTATTTTAAGCTTCAATAAATTCACTTTTGCTGCTTCTGAAGCTCAAGGGCACAATTTTTCTCCCAAGGAGAAGCTTTAGCATAAAAAAACCCCCACTCCAGATGGTTTCCTGATAATGAAGCAGCGTGTAATCAACACCATGCAACAGTTTATTTTAAGCTCAACTTTAAAATTAAAGCAACCCTCTGCTAGGTCAACCTGAAGATAATCGCAGTGCGGAGACAAACTGGAAAGCATTTATGCAAGTAAAGCATCAGGTAAGAGGTGATTTTCCTGGCTGCACTTCACTCCACATGCCTCTAATGTGTGAAAGATATTTTTATATTTTTCTCAAACGGTATTTTTTTCATGTCCAACACCAAACAATACTATACTTGAACCCCTCTGAACCCCATATGCTACTGTTGTTCATTAGCAACATCAGGTTTCTGTTGTGCACCATGCATTTTAAGTTCATCGGTAAGGTTTCGTCTGACTGAACTGTTTTGACAGAAACCCTGCTGGAAGCTCCATCAAAGAGATGAAAGGTATGTGGCTCCTTCCACAACAAAACACTTTAAATGATGAACATTGTAAGTGCAGTAAGACTAAGCTTCAATAATTCACTTTACTAATAGGATTGCAATCAACTGAAAACCCACTGACCTCATCAGATTACTCTACCAGCCAATTAAAATCCTGCAGTATCAATGGTTTTGTTCTCTTAAACCTTTTTGGAAGAAAAAAACAATTTAGGCACCGGATGAGCAGAACAAATGATCATATATATATTTAGTTGGACTTTGACAAGGTAGAAATAATTACAAAGAAATATAGAAATCCTAAATGAAAGTCAACCAGACTTACTGTTTTATTACTAATTTAGACTTTTTCGGTTCTTTTCATGGGTAGGCAACAACATCCCCCAGACATTTTTTTAACATTTCTAGCAGCTTAACTCTTGGGATTACAATGTTGGCAGCAAGTATTGAACGGCCGGCCATGAAATTTTGTGAAGCATCATCCATGGTGTCCAGAGGAAACCTGACACCATCTGAGAAGTCTTTCCTTGGAAACTATTTGGAAAAGGGCAGGCAATGTAGAAAAAGATTCCTGGCAATTGTTTGAACAAACTATTATACTATCAACATTTATAAGGGGTTTACTTAAACCAATCACTTGAACCAACTGCTTTTTAGTCCCACCAGCAGGAAATATTAACTTTGGTTATCCCCTGAGTTTTGATCAAGCTCCACTATCGAGGAAAAACTTCAAGTCATCCAATACTTTTGTTTGTTTAACAGTTGTATCTCTTTACGATAATTATAAGGCCTCACGGGACTGCAATCATAGCCGTAGACTGATAGTTTTTTTTTCTAAATCTCCAACTCGAGCAAAAACTCCACAGACTAGAGAACACTCTTGTGGTTTTGAAATGGGCTGATAAAACCCCCAATTTGTTCTTCACTAAACCAAAATCCAAACCAATCTATTCATTTTGCCATCCAAGCGAAGCTAGCATAATCTACATCTGCAATTTTACTCTTCTCCAGGAACATTTCTTTCCCTCCTGTTGAGGAGTTCCAGACGTCTCTGTGCAGCTTCCAGGCAGATGTTCACTCTGTGCCAGTTATGACACTGTTTCCTCCCCCCACCTCCTCCATGCCCTGTTGATTGTGAGCCTTTTACTCACATTAATGGGCCTTTTGACGCTGTGGTGATCTGGCATTAATGAGTGTGTGTGTGTGTGTGTCATTCAAACTGGGGAGGTGAAACAACGGAAATGAATCAAGCTTATGATGTCACCATGGCACGTCCTACCTAATGCAGAACCTTGTTTGACTCATAGTTTGGTTCCCATGTTTGATCGCAGATATTGTAAAGCAGCCAGCACAGGCATGCAGAAGAATCACGACAGTCCAAGAAGAAACTGATTTCTTCAGAAACACCCACACAGAAAATAATGATAAAGTTCATTCCTCTTACTGATGCAACCAAACTCTGACTGGCAATAAAGATGGTAATATTCGTGAGAAGTGAAATTAGTCAAATATAAAATGGATTCAAACACTTTTTGGACGCACAGTTTCCTCCTTTTTATATGGAAAAATCTGACGGCTCAGTGGGGATGAAAAACTGGAAAAATGAGAAGCATCAGAGGAATTATGGTCCATGACTGTGAAAAGATGATGCTCACACATCATTTCATGTGACCGTCATCAACTCGACTGCAGCTGAGGGATGTCGTCCTTGTAAATCTCCGAGCACTGAAGCACAGAAAAAGGAGGAATGCACAATTTTCTACTCGGTTAGCTGATTTCACGTGTTGGCAAAAATAGAAACATCATCCACGACAGCATCAACACCTCATCATCTGAGTCAGCCTTTGGGATCCATCACGAATGCACACATTCTTTACATTTACCACACACCACCCACAATGCCACAAAGCCCTTGGACAGACAGGCTTGTAAATCATCTGGAGGCACTGATGAAATGTGACTTAATGCATTTACACAAGTACTTATTACTTTCTATATGAGGTAACTGCATTTTCAGTATTTCTATTTTATATTCCACTGCATTAAAGAGAGAAATACTCCACTTTTTACTCCATCAGTCCATTAGTTTCCCTTCAGGTTACAACCTTATTTTCTCTACCTGTCCAGTCAAACTGAGAATCTTTGTAAGTGTTGATTTTGAATGTTTGTGATAAATTGTAGACTGAGCTGTTTCCTCATTGGTTTTGGAAATTCTTCAGTTTTTTAATCCAGTAAACTAATTTCCTCTTTGATTGGGTAGGAAATGCGGTGATGGGTAAGGGCTAAAATCAGAGCTGTTTTCTGAGCTGGTGAAATGTTTTTACAAATATGCAGCTTTCAAAGGACAGCAATGCTACAAACACATGATAGAAGATAGAAAATGATGCATCACAGGAGATTAAAATCCCCAACAGAACATAAAGGAGTTCAAACTCTCAGTAATATAATTAGTTAATTAGGATAATTAGTTCAGCCATTTCCTGTTTTATTTTGTAGTATCTGTCCTCTTTTGTAATGGTTTGTTGTCCCGCCCTTTTGATTGATGATTGCTTTCACCTGCTCCACGTTTCCTTCAGCTGTATTTAGTCCTTGAGCTCCATGCCAAGTTTGTCAGTTCCTCTGCATTTGTTCCCCAGTTCTGCATGTGTTTCTTATGTCTTCCCTCTTTGTTGTTCAGCTCATTTTTATTTTTTTATCGAGTGCTTCATTTTTGGATTTCCCTCCATTTGTTCCTTTGTTTTTTTGTCACTTATCAGCCTTGTTATCAAAGCTCACTTTTTCTTTCCTGTACGTTCCAGTTCTTGTGTTGCTTTTGGGTCCCTTTTTGAAATCCTGACAAAAAATGAGCTCAACCTCAAACATTGTGAGAAGCAAAAAGTAATAGACACATTAGTGCAGCAGAATTGTCAATCACAAAACATTATATAATAGTAAAACACTGCCAGGGAATATTTTTTTGCACACTTTGTACTACTACTTCTCATGGCTTAGGTATATTTTGTTTATGGGCATTCGTTTTCTTAACTATGGTTTAAAAATACGATTTAAAATGAGTTTTATTTGAAGTGAAGTAATTTCACAGTGTGGTTTGGGTGCATCTACTGAAGTCAAGAATCTAAAAACTTTTTCCAACATTGTCTGGAAGTACTGTTGCAGTAAAAATAAATGCCAAAGCTTGTGCCAGAAAACAGATGAGTGTTTGTGGAGTGGATCTGATGTTACATTAATGTCTCATAACTTCTTTTCTGCAATCACATAATATTGAAGCTAGATTTTACACATGGAAACCTCAAAACAAGACAGCAGCGGCACTAAGAACTGACATGCCTCATGTGTCTCTCTTGTCTCTTACCTCCTAATCACCAAAAGTATGTCATAACTTGGCTCAGATGGCCACAACAAATAGCAGACACATCATCTTTAACCGTTGTACAAGAATATTTTATTAAAACAGCCAAAACCAAACTGAAACCAAATTGAAATTCCTCTGCGAAAAACTATTTGACTCCTGTTACTTAAAAAAGAGGCATGACGCAGCTGAAATATTCAACCCAGCCTCTCCTCCTTTTGTATTTATCAGCTATATTACTTAAGATCAAAGATGTTGCATCAAACTTTCTGCCCTTCGCTGTTAGTGTAGCGCCTCATAAGGCAGCGTTTTCACAGAAAGAGAGAGAGAGAAAATGGTCTTTTTGAAGATACGGACAGCTGTGTTTTTATATGTATACAGTAAATCTATTTATACCCCTTTTCACTATAAGTAAATATTTAAATTGTCACAAACACCTAATATTCATCTGACGGAGATCTAGATCTCTAAAACAACAGACAGACGATGCTGCCGAGCCACATGTCATATTTAATTAATATTGCTTGAAAAACTGGCTCCAAAGCAAGAATGTATGAGTTCGTTAAAAGCCTGTTGCCTTGATTTCTCTCTCCTAAACTCTCTCCTCCTTGCCTCCTCCTAAGATGTGAGGATAGGTGGAGAGGAAAGGATTCAAGGATATAAAAAGGGAAAAAAGAAAGGAGAGGACTGATTACAACTGTGGCTTTAGCCCCTTTGAAACACCCGGCCCATGTGCACTAAATCACCCAATCAGTCACCTGTAAAGAAGAGAGACGGGTAGATACATGTAAAACCTCCCAGACGTCAACACAAAGGATACTGCACACAGAAAATCTGGCTCTCTCAAAGCTTTGAATAAACCGAGCCTCACTCGTGACTGGAGCAGAAAAGAGAGAAGGCACCTGAGATGAAAAAAGCCAGCTGTAACGTGAGGAAATATCATCATCAGTCACCTCTGATCTGATTTAGTACAGTGCCATTTGACCCTGCTTTGTTTACCCCTGCACAATACATCCAATGCTGGGACACCTCTTAACCTTGCCAGATAAGGTCAAACTACTCATTTATCCTCTGCTGCCATGTGGCTCTGGATTATCTTAAGGCCAAGGCTTGGAACATACAGTGAGGCTGGAGGGAATCAGGGGAAGCTCGAATCAGAAGGATTTGAGCGGTCTGGACGGCAGCTGTAAGACACAGAATTACTGTTTCAGTCATTTTTCAACTCGAGTATATTTAGCTGCTGGTTTCATTTATGGTCTAACATTAGTGGAAAGTGTGGAGATGGAAACTTGAACACATTTTTTTTTAAAGCCTGTTATTGTGGCTTACAAAAGTCCATTTAAAAGTTCATGTGAAATAGCTGCCCTTAAATGGAGCTCGGAGTGTGAATTCAGGCTTGATGTGAAGTTAAAAGCATTTCAGATCAGCTGATTATCAGCCGACTTCCTTGAAGAAACATGTTCACTTTCGGAGAGGTTTGAACACCGGAAAACCAACCATGTACAATTTCAGCCTTCTCCCACATCCTTTTCTTTTAATCAGATGAGTTTTATCACTTACAACTATGATGCACCATGGATGTGTGTCTATATTTATTCCCACTTGGGTCTTTCTTTTTCAATTTACACTTCATTCTCATTAGTTATATAACATCTTACCTGCCAGTTTATTTATGAGTTGTAAGAACTCTGCAACATCTCTGAAAAAAGCCAGACAGGGCGAGAAACGTGACGGGTGAGACAATCATACAGCTTTCAAACACACTTTAACGCTATCCAAAGTTAAACCCCTTCAACACTGAACCAAAAACTCACTGCCACCCACTCACATCTGGCTCTTTCCTTCAGAGGGAATTCAAGTACAGGTCAAAAAAGGCTCTTCAGCCCCAGTTGGACTCCCAGTTGGACATGCTGCTTTTGATGAGTGACACCACGGCTCTACCTCTGTCTGTAGCTGCTAAACGCTCCACTTTGTGTGGTAGCTTTGTCTGGCGGCTGTTTAATGCTGGACAGGAGGTGTACAGCGGGTTATTCAGAGATTTTTTCACAGAGAACAGCTGCGAGCTACATAACAAAAACAATCGGCTAAAAGATGATTTAACACTGAGGTGAACTGCTGTGCAGGCTGATAATTCACTGTTGATACATCAAGCATACAACCACCTTTACATGACAAGGTTCTTTGGTCATTTGGTCCAGTAAAGAGGACATATAAAACTGGACAACAGTCTAGAACTTGAAACTGTTTGCTATGCTGTCTTCAAGGTTTTGTTTTTGTCCATTAAGAGAAAGAAGACACTTTGTTGGGGCTGCATTTTGATCAGAGCCAATTCAGGAAAGTCCTCTTTCCATTAAAAAAGGAAATATAATATAATATGCCAACTTGCCTTAAAAGCAAGACTTATTACAGTTTTTAGCAGTCAAAAAATCAAAGCCATTTTGTCATCTTTCCACAGTGTCTATAGCCATGAAAATGTGTAAAGCCCATCTTTTAAGGTCTGGAAACTGTTTTCATTTTCCACGGTGATGATTTTAAAGTAATTTCCCTTTTTCAAAGTACATAACTGAAACACAAAATTGATTTCAAAACATTATCAAAGGTGCTTATGAGACATCTTGACATCCTGAGCCTCCTTATGTTTTCAAAAGTGCAATTTAAGCTATTTTTACTCCAACAGCTCATCATTCAGAAGCAGCGTGCAGGAGATGGAAGACATTAGCACTGCAGAAATTAATGTGGTTGCACGCACACACACACACACACACACTCATACACACACTGACAAACTGCCTTGACTGGCACACACAATCACAGCTCTTTATGTTCCATCCACATAAAAGCAAAGCCTACATAATCAATACCTAGTTTACACATGGATTAGGTGTACTGAGCTGCTTCTGCAGGTGTCTGCTGCAGCTGGATGATTTATCCATTTTCCATTTCTCTGTCACACTCGTTCGGTTACGCAACAATATAACACTTAACAGACAGCTATTCTCGCTTTCCATTTCTTGACTTAACTTTTTTCTGTCCTTTATGGCCCTGTTCCCACTGGGTATTAATCTCTGTCTTAAGTGATTTGATCAAAAGAGCATAGCTTTGAGTACAGGTGGGAACGCACCCAAAATGCTTTGAGGAAGCATTTGAGATCCAGTCACTTAAACCATATTGGACGGTGGTCTGGGCAACATCTGGCCACATTCTTTTAGCTGTAAGCAGATGTTCATACCCATGTGTGTGACAACGGCATCACATTTCAGAACAAGTGGGCACCGTAATGGAGCCCTTGGAAACATATCATGAGTTCCTCAAACATCTTGGTCAACTTGGTTTGCCGGTCTTTGTTCTTTCGATCAACCCCAAAAGCTTTAATTGCATACAGAGCAGGGGAGTGAGATCCGATGACGAGTGGTCACTGGAGATGCATGTGGTGATGCATGTTAATGTCAGATAGGAACAGATGCACTTAGAGCTGTCCACTTGAGATTGGATCACAACGCCAGGTGGGAACAGGGCCTTTTGTGCGCTCTGTATGTTTTTCTTCCTAAAGTAAAATGGGCTGTTTGTGAGCTAACAGCCACAAAACTAAGTATCTGCGGACTAATTGAAAACAGCTTTGAAATGTGCAACACGTTCATAGATATTCATAACATTCACTGAGTTGTATCCAGTGTGGTTTAGCATACCAGTGTGGATATGATGCCAAATGAAACAAAGAGCAAACAGTTAGAGACATGCGGCTGAGTCTTCTTGCTAATTACGGTGATAAGACAAGGTTCTTCTTTTATAGCCTGAGCGGCAAAGAAGTCATATTTTTGTTCCTCTTTATGGACAAACAAATATAGCTGCTTTTAAAAAACCTTCAGGCCTTGCCAATGGAAAGAAAACAAAATAATTATTAGTTCCATATGCTGACCATACAAACAAAAAAATGCATGTGAGATACTTTTGGAAAGACCGTTCCCACTAATACAAAAAACCTTCTTTGCAGAGAGAGAAATATTTTGGCAGCATGCATCAATGTGAAGTCGATGGTAGAAAGTTTATCTTCCATCGCTAAGAATGTGGTGACTGATGGCATTGGATAAGCTGAAGGGGTTTTTCAGCGGTTTCCATCTTGGCGGTGAGTCATACATCTGCAAACTGGTTCTCGCTGAGGATTTATGTGTCAGCCAAGACTGTGCAAATTAATTCAGGAGGCCGACAAGGAAAGCTGGGCCTCAGAAAAGGTACACTGGTTACCAAAAATACATTTTGTTTTCAGGAGGAATTATTCCACATGTAGATGACAATAAAAAAAAC
>JAQNCA010000013.1:13743909-13762195 GCA_029783725.1 Acanthurus tractus
TCTGCTTGAAAGCAAAAACACTTATTAAATATAATTTTATATAATTGTATATATATTCGGGCGTCAAGGGGTTAAAATAGGTTTGCCCTTATGTTTTCTCATGTCCAAAAGTGCATAAAGTTTGAGATTTCTGTCATCATCTGTCATGTTTAGTACATTGATAGAGGAGAACACTTGCACTTTTACTTTGCATGGAAAAACTGGCTGAACAGTGAGAGAACAGAGGAAATGAAAAAATTCCCCTGTTCTATAATTTCGTCATACCTGTAGGTCAATTATGTAATACAAAATTAGAGCATGTGCCCAAGCGGCTCCATTTGTTATGCATGTAAAGAAAGAGAAAGGACTGACACAGTCAGGCCCCAGAAGGAAAGCAGGGAAGAACAGAACAGGAATACATGGATGACAAAGACACAGTTACAGTGCAGTATTGGACTGATTACTTAATGGAGCCATCTTTATCAAGGTGTGCATGTTGCAGTGTTTGCAAATGTTGCCCTGAATTAGTTTAAAGAAAGGAATAGATTTAGATAGATAGACAAGTGCAGCCACACAAACATACAGAAGCTCTAATCTTGTATGTTGAAGTTTATGATGTAATAGTTCTGTCTCTCCTTCTTATCTCTTGTACATCTTGAGTTAGGATCTGAGGCTGTTTCTATCTATCTATTTGAATTAATGCTCGACTCCCACTCAGCGCATTAGGTTCACTGCCTAAAAAAGCAGGATTAAAGAATAAAAGAATTTCAATTTCAATGGATGCAATATATACCTGCTTTTAAAGGGATGATTAATGGAACACTCACTGTATGCATAAATAAACCTTTATCCTGAATGCAGAAGAGACCAAATTTTAAAAAATATATCTGAATCAGGTGCACATGCATTCTCTGTCCCTACTGTGAAAATATACAGGTAGCAGGAGAATGCAAGTGTCCTAAAAATAGGGCCATACAGCTCTGTAGTTGCTTTATGTGGGAGCCATCAGGACTTGAAAGAGGACCAGTGATCTACCTAAGGCAGTAAATTATACTATGTGAAGCAGCTTACAGAAGGAATGGACTTCAGCTATGCTTTCAGTGGTGCAGACTCAGTTACAACATTAGGAACTCGCTGTTAGATGCAATCTCAACTAATCAGCAGGAGCTCTGGCTGCTCTGAAATATACATATGGATCTATTCATTACCGCTGTCTTAAATCAGCTCAAATCTAAGCATGCAAATCACTACTTTTTAACTATCACTGCAAATATTCTGTGAATCAATCCATTAAGTGTAGGTGCATATGCATGCACATACAGGTATTGATGAAAGTAGGGCAGCCCTATGAATAACAAGTGCTGCAGTGTTGTGTAACAGGCTGCAGAGTCCCATTCTCAGTCTCCGTATCACTGACTATTCATTCACAAGAGAGAAAGACAGACAGAGGGAGGGAGAGGTAAGAGGACCGGCGGGAGGACAGCAATGAGATTAGAGTGGAAACTTTCAAATATTTTTGATGTGACATTCAAGAGGACAGACGACAAAACAAAAGTAATACTCAGAAAGGAGAGCACACTCAAAAATAGCAGCTGTTGGGTCATGAGATAAATTTTAAAGATGAATAACTCTAAAAAGGCGAATACAGACAATAGTCCATGTTTTTCTTTCACAGGCCAGAGCCATAACTGTAAAATGACCCACACCTAATTGTAAATTAGACTTAATTAAGCAAATCTTTTTAGTCTCCCTGTGGCTACATTTATCTTCAGTTGCTTGTCATGCTACATTCAGGACAAAAGAGACAACACGGAGCTGCACAAGAGGATTGTGAGTGCAGATTACACAGAGGGTGATGAATATGGAAAACAAAATAGGGCTCTTCACAAAACAGTGGCTTCAAAGAGCGGAGCATACAGCTCTCAGTCAATGACAGGCAAGCATAATGAAGGGACAAACATTACATAACAAGGTAAAGGTGCCACATGGTGGTAACGAGGGAAGAAAATCAATAAGATAACAAGAGTTCACAACCAAGGAGTAAAACTGCTGCCTTTATTGAGCATTAACACTAAAATGTCATCAAGTATCAAAAATAAAAACAGTCAACTCTTTAAGCAGAGAATCTCATTCCAGAATTTTGCAATATTGAAATATTATATTGATGCATTATCATGCAAGCAGCCTAAACAGCCTCACTTCTAAAATCCCAAACATCTGAAGGCTATAATGTTAGCTTACATTAGCCAATTGTAGCTAGATAGTAGTGTAGTGACATTACTGAAACCGTATGCAGACTTTATGACTCTTTTGGCTTATTTTTTCCCCACATGCAACTTTGACGTCTTGTTTTGTCGTCTAGACCTTTATTAAGTTGTTTTCAAACTTCTGATAAACCCACCTTATGAAACCACCTCGCACCAAACAGACAAAGTTAGCAACTAGCTGGTGAGGAGTTGGTGGAAGGCAAAAGAGACCTACAAGGGGAGGCTTGAATCTATCAGGGGAATAGAAGCATGATAATGTTGTTCCAGATCTGCTGGATGTAAAAATATGCAACCTTTTGCTAGCATGTTTTCCCTGGGTTAGGGATTAGAGGTCAACTTAAAAGGTCAGAGTATGTCATTGTTTTGTTTATAGTTTTTTTTTTTGATGCCTCCAAGAACCCAAAAATGTTATAGGTTTATAGATTTATGACAACGGAGAATATTGTGCACCTGACCAAACTACAGCCTACCTTTATCCTGTAATTGCCACTTGTGGCCACAGTGATTGCTGTATAGCCAAGGTTATGTAGACTCAAAATAATTTTGTTCTAAGGTACAAGGTCAACAGGTGAACCACCTATACATGATGGCAGTGGAAACTGGTGATGAACAAAATCCATATTCTTGATAGAAATAATAATTTCTTTTTAATTAGCTTTACAATCTACAGCAATGACACCCCAACATATAGGCTAACGGCTTCAAAGGTGACACCAGGCAAGAACTCAGACATGAACTCTTTTGTGAAAGAGCCAATGAGACGTCTCTTACTGTTGCATCACTGGCAGAATTTAAAGCCCCCAGGGTCCTTGAGATGCCCTGTCTCTATTATAACAGTCCGCTAATGAGGTTCCATTTATAGACTGTTCATTTATATGATGTCAGTGCTCAGGTCAAGCCAACACACACGAATGTATCTCCATACCCGACTCTCAGAGGAGCACATTCCTAATGGATAAATGTAATTTCCGAATACCTTGAGAAGTTTTGCTTTCCCAATTTATTAGTCTAGTAATTTATGTTAGGGGTTCCTCTTGACCCAAATGCATACTGTTCTGTTACATAACTACTTTTTCTAAGATTAGAAACTAAAACTTGGGGCTGTGCTGAATAGTGACTGCCTTTTTACTTGATCCTAAGAAACCTCTGATCAACCATGATCAAACATGAATATACAGCTGCCCTGCTGGGAAGTGCATCTGAATGAAGCTGAGGGAGGGTACAGATTGGCCTTTATTTTGACGTAATTGACAAATCCTTCTCTTGGATCTGAAATGTCAAGCTATGCAGGACGCTGATAAAACATCATATCATATCATCTTTTAACTGTAAACACTGTAGTTGTTTTTTAGATTTTATTGAACATCCTTGAGTTACTACAAGGACTACATCAAACAGTATACAATACAGTTAAGGCCCTAAAAGTCTATTTTCTCAACCAGCCATTTTCTATGATTGCAAGGTCCTACAAATACAAATCCCCAAATACACAAATTTTGGACAAGTTTTGGTTATTTCACCTTAGAGGTATCTGTAGTTTTGTTTTTCTTTCTGCCTTTCTCACTGGTTAGAGGTGTTCAGAGATCAGTTGGAAAAAGGTAATGGCGCCTGCGTCCCTGAACCTATCAGGATTCAGTTACTTTTGAATCAGAAGCTGTTTGGTCACTGTCAAGCAAATCCCATGAGTCAATGCCCACAAAGTTTTGATAAAGCAGATTTGCTTAACATTACACCTTGAATAAAGGCGACCTGAGTGTGTTTTGGGGATGGGCATAGAAAAACTGCCTTTTTAAAACTCATAAAACATGAGTAGACTCTATTTTTAAGTTCTCATTACCTTTGGTTATATTATGACCTCTGGAAAATTGTATTTTCTAAGTAAATGGTGGAATTAAAATGCATCATAACCATGTAACTTGAGAGCTAAATGTGCTGTTGTGTGTCAGCTGTCTCCACGTGTTCTGTCTGTCTAGTCGAGGGTCAGTCTGTCTAATGTCAGGTTAAAGGTCAGCTGTTACAACCCCTGCTCTGGGTCAGGGTAAAGGTCAGCTACGAGAAGTCGAGAGTACAATGTCGCCAAACTTACCACGTTTTCTTGACTGCCTGATTTATACATGAAAATGCATACAGTATGTTTGACTTTGTGTACAAAGCACATCTCAACTAGAGTCATGTAACTTTCACTTATAAGTATTACAGAGAGGGTCATTTATCGTACAGCTGTATTTGTCCTCCACTTATAAGAAGCCATCTGGGCTTTTTGCAAACATTTGTCACCATCTGTAGTTTCTGGCAAGAGTTTCCTCCCTGCAGATGGAAAAATCTTTTTGTTTTCCCTCATACTTGGGGTGTCTTGTAATCAAATGTCGTGCTAACTTGGCTCACTTCCTGGTTTTGTTCTCCTGTAAGTTATGACAGATGGTGCATTGAGGTCGTTGATACTGTTTTAAATACACTTAACTCAGTTTATCTATTGTGTTCACAGCGACCCCTTGACTGTGTGGAGTGGAGAGTCAGCAGGGTTCAGGACGAAGGAAAACCGAGTGAGCATCATGCACTGTGCATCAATGTACATGATAATTCAGGTCTCTTGAAAACCTTTTTCCGCTTAAAACCACTGGTGGTGATCAAATATGTTTGTCTGGAGAAGTTCATTTTCTTTTATTTTTATCTCTAACCTCAGGGACAAAAAACAGGCTTTGCTGTAAAGATGTATCAGTTCTGGAGGACCGCCAATTGGCCAAAAAATGACTTTGACACAGAAAGGCAAGTAGGGGAAAAAAAGGGATAAAAAGATGGATGAAGGGTGGAACAGGATGACCCAGCTTTATATTTATAATTTTGAACTCACAGAGAGCCACAAATGAGTACTGGAACAACATTTGTGATAAGTACTGTCAAGTGAAGTAAAATGCATCATATGGTGGTAAAAAAAGGCCCTGTTTGCTCAAAACAAAACTAAAACAAAAATCTTTGCTGCTTTGGCTAAAAATAAGCAACAGTGTTTTTGTCTAAATGGCTGTTTTTAATAATGCAACACCAGTTCTCAGAGCTAAAACGAAACCTTCTTGGGTATCTATTCTGTAAATCTCTTCGGTTTTTTAATAAATGCAAAAAAAGCTTTTTGAATAGGTGCTCCGGTTTCCTTCAATTAAAAAGGTTGATATAGAGAAGTTAAGATGAACTATTTCAAGTAAACTGATCTTTGATGCAACAAAATGCAAATTACAAACACAACAAAACCTTATACATCATCCAAACTTCATGAAACCTTCAAATGTGTTATATTTTTCACTGAAAGTAAGTCTCGTAGGACAAAAGGAAATCTCTGTTATTTGACTTGATGGTACAGAGGAGGAGAGACAAATACTGTCAAGAGAGGAACATAAAAGGAAGGAATTTGACAGGTATGACATTTAAATTTAAATTTAAAGTAATGCCTTCAACATTCTTCCAAATATAGTTGTACTTTTTAATCACCAAAGGTAGTTTCAAATAAGGCTCCTGGGAAAATGAGAAATATGTATTCACAAGAGGAGACTCTTTATACAACAGCAAAATTATAATTTAAAGAAAATCTATAAAAACAAAACTAATTTCTGCTCAATGTATGCTTAGTGTATTTGAGATGCTGTTTTAAGTCCCCTGGTCTTATCCTGGTCTTATCCATGAAGAGAAGCCTTTTGGTTGGAGGTTATGTAAAATATTGCAGCTAATTGGGGGAGATGAGAGTGAAATGAGCTGTTGACCTTGGTCTTGGTGTGAACTGCAGTGTGTTTTTTGGAGCTGTAGAAAGAGTTTTTTTTTTTAACTTCAATGCCAACAAACTAAGCAGTGGATTTTAAAATACAAAGAACTGAAATACAAAGCATGAATAGGACATGTAAACATACAAGTAATGCAGGAAATGACTATTTATATGTGTGTATATATACATATATATACACACATATGTGTGTGTATGGTCTGATTTAATGTTCCAACTTTGGCCAAAAGTTTAATACAGAAACTTAAATGCTTCATAAATAGGATCTGATTTTTTCTTTTAGTTCCTTGTTGATGATTTTAGGTTCTGGTCTCGACATACAGTGACTAAACATAAAAACAACATTCAATTGCAGAAAGTGGATAACTATAATTAGCTTTGGAAAGGGCACTGCTGTATCAGACACATTTTGTCATTGTGGGCAGCAGAAGTTTACTCCACAATCATTGCATGTTTTATTCTTAGCTTCTTCTCTAACTTCTCATGCATATGAAAGCGTAGGAGGTTCGGACAGTTCATACTTCCTTGTCATAACTATAATTACATTACTCACTTCTCTTCCCCTAATCAGGTGCTCACAATGTAAGTACAGAGATGGCTTTAAAGCAATTATGGGCTTTCATTTTGCTCCATGCACTTTACAAGGTTTGCAATCATGCGAGGAACAAAACAGACAGGAGCCTTTGATTACCTGCAAGCTGAGGTTGAAAAGTAAAAAAGATCACTTGTCTTAAAATAGGCGAAGTGCTAAAAGTATATGTTGAATTTTTTTAAAGGTCAGTTATACTTACATGTTCGTACACAGGGATAAAAAGTCTTCCAAATATAGTTGTACTTTTTAATTACGTCTATGAGAAGGGTACACATAACATAGCTGACTGGAAGATGAAACTAGCGCAATCAAGCAAAAAGTCACAAGTGCAAGATAAAAGTATACAAGGCACAGGTAAGAACTTATAATATTTGTGTGATGTTCATTTCAATATCGTCTCTTTGATTGTAAATTGATCCCGTCACCAAATTACCTGCTACTTCCTTTTCTCCCTTTTTTCAACATAGCCAGCCTAACCATTTGTCTATCAGTCATTGTGCTAAACTTAGCTGAACTGGACATCTTATAAGCAACTGAACAGAGTGAGTCCCATGATGAAGAATGTGAGATATGTAAGAAAGCTCTGTTAAAATCCAGCAAGGTGACCTTTTATATATTAGCTGAGCTTTTTCATTGATAATTTATTTATTTTAGCTGCACATATTTAACCATATGGCTGTATACTGCACACATTACAGTAAAACACATGCAGACCCTCTAATTTGACTGTGTGAAGAGGCAAACAAGCCTGTTTTCAAAAACATCTTACTGTTCCTTTAAAATATGTTGGACCTGAAGTCTACCCACATGTTTTTAAATCAGACACCTTAGGAAAAACAAAATTATTCTATTTTCGGTTTTGGGGTCAGCATTGAAAAGGTTCCTTTATCCTAAATAACACACTGCTGATGGATACAGAGGCCTTTGATTGGCCTTTGACAAAAACCTGTAATTATCACTGGCACTGTAACAAACAGCAGCCAGGATTTCTACCTGCCTTTACTGACCTGTGGTCAGTCAACAACTACTGTTTTCTTGTACTAACAATACATATTAGATAACAGATGAACTTGGACAACAGAGATTGGTCAGAGATTATATCATTCTGTTTATCGATATTGCAAGTGCTGCCTAACATAAAACAAGGCCATCTGTTGTATTTGTGCATGAATGCCAAAATACTCTTACAACAGCAAATGTATGCATACATACATGCCCATACTCTATCTCTGCTCTTCATTATATGAGCCAAACACTGACCTTACTATACATACAGGCCTCGTCTTGTGTGGTTTGAGTGTTTCCACACTTAGTGTACAAATTAGTGCGCAAGACGTAAACAGTATTTCCATCCAAAAGCTGTGAGTCAAGAAAACCATCTTTTTTTTCTTTAGTCTATTGAAGGAACTCTACATTTTTCCTTAACTGCATCCACATAAATAAGGAAGCATGCATCTACTCAAAGCAAGGCTAACTAAGAGGGCTATTTTATATACAGCTCGGCCAAGAAAGATGGAATTAATGTCTACATCCCACTCAACCACAAGTATGAGCCTCTTGTCCATGAGTAGATGCGCACCTCCCTCTGTGCCTCCTACTGTGTGGAGATACTGTAGGGGGCTGTGGTTCTGTAAAAAGAAAATAGTTCCCACATGAAAATGCTCACAACAAGGTCTGCGGGTAATCTACTGTAACTGGGTCATGATTTTTGAAGAGATATTGCTGTTGAGTTTTCAGATTTAAAGTTTTTTGGCACTTTGTGCACCACAGTGCCAAATGCCATCAAGTTTTATTGTGTTTGAGAGAAGGCAGACATTTTTATGACCTATATCTGCAACACTCAGCAATGGGATGGATAAATAGCACAACAGCGACAAATAGCAGCAAATTATTCTTTGGTTCTGAATATCTTCAAATCATTCTTTGGCATAAGAGCAGCTTTTCTAAAAGGTTTTGTTTAAGGTTATTTTTTTTTTTGTCAAATTTTGGAAGACCTACATTTTGGTAACATTAGTATTTCCAAAGTGTCCTCTAATTTATGCCGAGCTCTTGAGCACGCAGCATTGGTCTGGCGCCACTCAAGTCCAAGTAGGTCACTGAGGAAAAAATAGCATCCTTGTTGTGAGCACCACTCACCTGTTGGTTCTTCTGCTTCTTGAAGGAATATTCTTTATAAAGTAGGTTGAGAGGAGGTCAGGCCAACCTTGTGCCAAGAAAAATGAGAGGAAAGATAGATTGTGTTCAGCAATATTAGGGCCAGTGTGGTTGCTTGGTTTTATCCCAAATTTCCGAGCTGCCAAATGTCCCAGAAAAATCAGAAACACCTTCTTCAGTATGAGTCATTGGATTCCAGTTGTTCTCAGCTGCTCTAAAGAGCCGTTTTATTTTTCCTTGTATATCCTTCAATATTGGACTCTTGACATACTTGCACATTAGACGTCAGAAGTGAATGTCTCTGTTGTCATCACTGTTGAAGAAATAGACAACCTCTCAAAGGCTTCAGAGTCTTCAACCACTTCCTGTCCACAAAGGATCCTAGAAGCAATAATTAATGCCTACATTAGCTATTACTCACATATCAGCAGCATCATCAACACAAACAAGGCCCTCTTGGTGTTAGCCAAGGAAGAAAAAAAGATACATGAGTAAATCTGTGCTCTTGGTGTACAAATCCATGCACAGGTTTGTAAACTGTGCTCTCAGATTTGAAATCTGTGCCCACAGTTTAGCAATCTATGCCCACATATTCACACCTCGTGCCCAAGGTTTTGAAGTCCATGCCCACATACTAGGAGTATGGATTGCTTAACTGTTTCCTAAACTGAGAGTACATATTTGCACATGGCTCTCCGCTCTTATCAGGAGCGGAGAGCCAAAAAAATCGCCTCCCATCATCTTAAAAACTTAAAAATTCAACTTTTTTCTTTAAAATAATCATTGTTAGATGTCAGTGCCTTTGTAACCATTCATTCTCTGTGTATACATGTTTAAACAAGTCTTTAACTGTGTTATCTTTCCATAAATCACTTTAGATTGTTTTATTTTTGTATCAGATCTTAACAGACAAGCTTAAACATTGACACAAAGCCCATATCATCCAGCATTATTCTAATACCCATGAATTTAACATTCCAGTGGCATAGAGAACCTCTCAAAGGTAAGCGTTATCCCACCTTTGTTTCTCAGACACCTTGCTGCATACTAATTAGGCTAACAGATCAATAACATGATGCCCTCAGCAAGAGATTATGCTTTGCCTGAACGTCTGGACTTTTCTATCTGCAATTTGCAGACAGTAAATAGCACCTCAGGTGTGCTTATGTTTATTGAACAGCCCCTGCTATAAATAATCATAATATTTGAATAAATGATTGACTTTCTTGCATTTAGAAATGCCAGACCCTATGAGGGAACTCTCCTTGACTGTTTCAGGGTCTGAATCAGAGACTGAGGAGCCTCTCTGATACTTCATTGTTAAGAGTCAGACAACTGGTTATCTTGAAGAGACAAAAAAAAACCCCAAACAAATGCGAGAAGCAGCAGCTGATGTGATAAATTGATTCGATTTTTGCCAAAAATCGAGCAGCAGGGGGAGACAAAGAGCAAAGAGTGAGCAGGCAGGAATGTGCAGATGCAGCATATTCACTGGCCACTGCACAGGAGCAAAGGAGGGTACTGCTTATTGGTATGTTGGTGCTCTCTGCTGGACAGACACAATAAATACATCCGGAAAGAAAGGGGACAGAGTTCATGTGGCATGAAAGTCATAACAAGGGATTGGCACTGAGTGTGATGCATGATCACTTGACCTTATATGGCATGTAATAATTCACACCAGCAATTTATATCTAACAAGTACATCTAGGGAAAATTATCTAACAACGAAGTCTGTATGCGTAACTAATTAAAAAGATAACATCCAGATAACAGGAGGAAAGTTCATCAAAAGAATTAATGCGCACCTCATGATGATCAGAGGCAATATCACACATGTTTGCCTTGTTTGGCTGTTTTCCTGTTTGTTATGAATACGATGGTATAAGTGATTTTATTTGAATTTGTCTCCAGTATTGTAAACATAATTTATTAATTATGAAATATTGTTGCTTTCCTAATACACAATAATAATAGTTTCATCATTGGGCAGTTTTAAAAAGAGAATTACACCATGTTTTAGGAGCATATGCATACAATAAAGTAACAATATGATCTCTATACACTACCAAACATTATTTCTTTGAAATATTCTACATATTGAAGACAAAAGGAGAAAAAATGTCCCAACTTTTTTCGATATTTAAGCTAAAATAAATCATTTCACAGCCACAAGGGAAGGATAATTAAAAGTTAATGGTAATGAAAAATTGATTCTGTGGGTGTAATGAGGATTTCTGACACTGATAACAGTAAAAAAAGTATCAAAGTAAAAAACCACCACTTTATCTTTGTATGAACATAAAACAAATTCAGCAATTACATCGATATTTACATTTTTAAAGCAAATTAGTGGAGGCAACTTTTCTTTGATAGCAAGGGCAATAGCCTTTGGTCTGTGCACATTGGTCTTTATCAGCTCTTTACATCTGGACAAACTGTAATTTCCTCCTATTACTCAAGTTATAAAGTTGCACAAGGGCTTTAAGTTAAAAGCAAGTGACAGGTCTTGCTGAAAAATTCTTCACTGAACTCAGCCTGACTCAGCCACTCCAGGACATAATTGTTTTAAGAAATTCCTTTGTAGCCATGGCTTCATGTGGAGTTGTTATATTATTAAAAAAACAACAACAAAAAGACAAAAAGAAACTTTCAGGATTTTTCTGTGTTTATCTACATTCATTTGACCCCTCTACCCATACAACCCCTCTGGGGCCTGCTGCAGAGATGCATCAGCATGATGCATCTCTGCAGTTTTTCTGCTGATGTGCAGTGTTAAGTATGAGTATGATGCCCACAAAGTATCTGTTTGAATTCACCACTGTGCAAAGCCACATGAACAGAAAAGTTACAACATTTTCATCAAGTTCATTGTCTTATAAATAACTGTTTCCCCAGACATTGCCTACACTTATATTTCTGTTTTTTCAATTTATATTATCACATCCTTTTAGTGGCAATCCCCCTGCTGTCTGTAAGGTGCCCCTGTGCCCCAGTCATTTTAAACCTTCTCTTTGGGCCCCACCTTCTTACTCACATATTCAGCTGGAAAAGCCAAATGTAAAATGCAAAATGTCAGACACCTAATGGAAAACAAAAAAGATGAAATGTCAAATGCAAATGCCAAAAAATTTCTTTCTATTGCACTAGTTATTTGAGTGCATTCATTAATGTGTTTTCATTTCCCATTTTATGTTTCATGTGTGATGTTTCCCTCTACTTAAATAAATTTCTGCTTTCAATTTTTATCTTTACAATATAAGTTTTACGTTTGAGAAATTTCATTTGAGCTTTCACATTTAAATGCCATTTCTCTCCATGTCACTTTTGGTTTTCAAAGTATAGTTTTACTTTTGGATTTGCTTTAACAATTTCATTTTTATTTTTAGGTTTAATTATGGCCTGATTATTCCTAGTAGTGCAGTAACATAATAATCTTTTAATTACATCTCTTTTAATTTTCTATTTGGACCTTTTAATTTTAATTAAGACCAAAAATATCCTCCAAAGTCTTCATGGTGCATTTTTTTTCAGGAAACTGGCTTTTAATTGTCCTTCCAGATACAGGTCCAGACACTGTTTCAGCCTGACGGTTGAATGCATCTACTAGCCTGTCAATATGTAGCTTATATACCTGTCCTTTTTGACTCATATATGCAGTGCACACTGTAAAAGAATGTAATAAAAGGTATAAAGTTTTTATTTTGTGGTTGAGATGGGAGTTATCACTAAATGCGTGACTTCAGTGAATGATTTACTGTAACAATCATGCTATATTCAGTTATAGACTATTTTTACAGGGAAGAGCAGATGGTGCAACAACAATCACCTGAAGCTCAATATTAGAAAAAACAATGAGCTTCTGGTTGACTAAGGTGCTCCAAATGTGGATGTTTCTGCAGAGGAACTAGAAATTCTATAACGGTGACACCTCACAAACATTTTCAAGGAGACAGCACAGAAGACCTTTACAATAACCATTCACAGTATGAGGATAGGCACCCAAGATTAGTGTCACCATCTGGTATCTGACCAAATGTGAAATATGGTCACAGTCTCCCCTCCTTATGCAGAGTTACGGATAAATAACAGTTAAAAAAAGTGTTTTTGCAGAGCATTATGAGGTCACAGTGAAGTTGGCCTTAGACATTTTCCATATAAAATTTCATCACTTTATCAGTTTATCCTATATGTCAAACTTTGTCAAAATTAATTCATTGAGTTAGAGCCAAGAATGTGAGGTCGGAGAGGTCACACAGACCTTTGACCTTTGACCACCAAATTCTCATTGGCTTATCCTGGAGTCTAAGTAGATGTTTGTGGCAGATGTAATGAAATGTCCTGCAGGTATTCCCTGAGATATTGCATTCATGAGAAAGGCATGGATGTAAGGTCACAGTGACCTTTGACCACCAAAATCTAATCAGTTAATACTTGGGTCCATGTGGATATTTGTGCCAAATTTGAAGAAATTCCCTCAAGGTGTTCCTGGGATATCACTTGCACAAGAAAGGGATGGATTTATGCTCCACTAAAGCCTCTTAAACATATAAAAACGTAACACTTCTGGTCACATCTATTGCCTAAAAGGGTAGTCATTGTTTCATTAGTGTATAAATGAAAAATGACTACAACATTTTTTATTGAAGTTGAAATAAATTTAAACAAATCTTCATGTACTTACTTATACTTAACTTACTGAGGGTAGGATTCACAGTGAAATAACACAAAATGAATAAATTACATATTGCTCTTTTTTCAGCTTGTTGATTTAAATGTCATGGCCTGTGGATTCAACTTATTGTGGACTTTACTCACATTCTGATAAGTAGGGTATAAAACTTAATTACTAACTCACTTATAAACTATTTACAAATGAATTTATTAATCAGTCATCTAGATATGTAAATGATTAATAAAAGACCTTAGTAAATGATGAATCTATTAATTTTTCAGATGACTGAACATCCATTGTGAGAGGTTTTTCATTCAGATGACTGAATGAAAAATGATTCAGTGAAGATTAAAAGGCTTGAGAAAAGCACAAACTTGACTCTTTGTCTTTAGTATTAATTACAGTGCTGTTTCGGCTAATGAAAACGTTGCTATATTGTGCTGAGTTTAAAAATTAAATGATATAAAATACATTATTGTTGTTTTTGCTATTACTGAATGTTTACATCATTGTTCAGTATAATGAATTCATGAGTTTAGTAGAAACACTGAACATAAATACTTAAGAAGCCATGGCTGCTGTTTTAAACATTCTGGCACAAAAACGGTCTTTTTGAGACATAAACTAAACATTTCGAAAGGGAAAAAAAAAGAGTTAATTTTCAGAGTCGGGTTTTAAAATCAAAATTGTTGGCCAACCAAAAACTTTCTCCTGACAACTAACCATAACTCAAACTGTAACTAAAATCTGTTGCAGGTAGCAGAAGTTGTGTTATTAGATTGACTAAATTTGTTTTGCTTAGTGTCAAAAATGTGCTAATAGTATAAATTTTACCTCAAGTTCACACGCTAAACAAATAGAAAACTTCCGTTTGGCACATTGGGCTGCTATTTTTCTGAGCACATAAAAGTGCAACAGTAAAAAGATTTAAGGGACAACTATGAACTCTTGGATTTTTATCGATTTAGTGGTTTCGCACTGAATCAACAATCAGCCAATCAACTTGATCATTAACCTGATCGGAGGCTGTTGTCTGATTAAAACAGTCTCATTGCTGAATCGTGCAAAGCTGCAGTAGGAGCCTGATATTATAATGATCTCACTTCACAAGACAATTTTTCCTCTGCGTAATTTCCAGTCGCTTTTTCCCCGCGTAACTTCATAGTCGGCCAACTTTTTTCTGTCTTCTTCCCAGACTTTTTTCCTTTTTCTTTCTTTTTTTTTCATGTAGGCTAATATACAGGCCGGCGCTGCAATTTCGGAATCTGCCCTTGTATATGGCGGACGAAATTTCCATGAGGAACCGCAACACAAACCCCCTGTTCAAGGCAGAAAACGGAGCGCTTGCACAGACCGAGCAAACCTCGGCAAATTTACGATTCATTACGCCATTACTCTTTTAAAATGTAACGTAGCGTGTCGCGGAGGGGAAAAAGGCTGAGGTGGAAATTTGTAACATTTGGAATTTCTCATAACTAATTCACAATTTTTTTGAGGAAGCAGTTGTGCAGTCACCTCTGGTCGGGGAGGGAAGATTTCTGGAGCGCGAGCCTGTTTCGCATGAGCTGCATCGTTTTTGGAGGTATGTCACACCGCTGTGTTTTCTTTTTTCTGATTTAGAAATCCTAAATTTTAGAAATTTCACAAGCGGATGTTAAGTTTCTGTAGCCTCTACTTGGCAGACGAGACCTGGCAGTTTTTTCTTTGCACTAATGCCTTGCCATTAACCAGGTGCAGGCTTTGAAGCCATCCGAAAAAGACCTAATCTGTTGATGTGTTTTTTGACTGAATTTTCGTAATGAAGTTTCTGTGTAACTGCTGACTAGTCGTCTCTGCACCTAGTAAGTTCGCATATATACCGCCTAGATTAAAACACTGCGTGTGTGCCTATAGAGCAAGGGGACCAGGCGATAGTGGCAACATGAAGGACGACGAGGGGAGGAACAATCTGAAACACAAAAACCTCCTGCAGCCATGTTTTGTGAATTTTCCAGCAAATTTGAGCACAGCTCCGGAGTTGCTTTCCTCTGAAACTCCCACAACATTAACGGTACTTTGGGTCGTAGTTGGCGGCTCGGTGTTCGCTGCAAACAGTCAGGAAAAGCAAGCAAAGTGTCGTCTTCTCAAACACATTTGGAATTTTATTTTTAGGAAGATAGAGGATTTTAAATCTGGGTGTCATTGGCGCCACCTGTAGGCAGTCAATTTGGGAAATTAAAAAAAATTGTAATGAGACTAGTTTTTCTGATGTCTTTTTCTATTTGAATGTTTGTCAGTGCGACTGGAGATATATATTCTATTTTTTGTTAATGAATAAAATCATCCGGAAGTGAGACACAATAATTGAAAATATCTAATGCTTTTCGAGATACGTAATTAAAAATTACCCTATTTAAAGAAATAAATGCCATTTAAAGCTCTGTGCAAGTCAATTGATTAATTCTTTCCCTTACTTTGTTTTGTTCATGATGGCTATTCTAAAATTGAGGGTTTAAGCATTCATTGAAATGTGTTAGTCAACTGAGAAATCTTCTAATGTGGCTGGGAGATAAAGATGAGAAAAACACTGCTAAATCTACCCTGATTCTTTCCAGTCTAACAAGCACATTAACTTTCATTTTCCTGCATTTTTTTCCCTTTCTTTGCATGAATGTGTATATGTGTCTTTTGCTGGGTATGCATATGCAATTTATCACTTGGTAAACATTTAAGAAATTTAGAGTTTAATTCCTAGAGACTGAAAAATGTGTGAGCAGAAAATAGCTATTTAAAGTTAAGTGAACAGCACTGGAAGAAGTAAGACCATGTCAGCATAATCTGAGGGCAGGAAAAACAATCACAACCAGTGCCTCTACTGTTTATATTAATCCTGCAGACGCCAAACAGTTTCCCATCTTGCATGGCTTGCTTTTATTTTAATGTAAGGGAAACTGCGGAGGCCATTTTGCTGTGGGTAATTTTAAGGCTGACCTTCAAATCTGTATAAATTCAAGGAGCTTGTGGAAATTGTATGGTTGGTATGCAAAATCTTGGTGTAAATTCTGACCTTTGCTTGGAAAATCTAATCAAAATGCAGGAGTTTCAGTTAAAGCAGAGAAGTAAGGAGAGGCAACCAGTGTCATGAGTTTAAAAAGGTTGGATCAGTCTGTGAGTGATGGGAATGTTTATATGCAGAATACCTGAAGGACCAAGTAATAAGTTAGAAAGCTTTTAGGAATAATGCTGCAGTGTTGAAATGAAAAACACCTTAAACCATGATGTGGTTAATAGGAACTGTGTTCTAGGAGTGTTTTCATTTTAAGTAAGGTAAAAGGAATGCTGGTCTGTCTGAAACTTTAATGAACAAAAGCTTTGTTTCACAGAGGATTTTTGGAGAGAATAGTTTGGATGGGTAAGTGAAACTTGTCCCCCTGAGCACTGATAAACACAGGATGGTGAGGGATCGTATCACAGCCTGTGGGTTACAGAGTTCGGAACATAGTTGCTGCTCTTACTGTCAATAACTTTTTTTCACTGGTGCAAAACAATATGAAAAACCCCCTGAAATTATTCTGATAGATTTTGAGATTGCAAAATGAGTCACGATTTTAGTGAGAATGGTAACTTTTGCATTCAGTTTTTACCCCAAAAAATGTGTCAAAATGATGATAATGATGTAATTTTTCTCTGTATGATCGCAATACTTCATTCATAATGGTGTGTTATAACACGTTTTACCTTTATTAAAAATTGCAGCTATTGCAATTCTGATGTTGCATGTGGCCATATTGTGATTTTGATAGTAGTTCAGTTAATCATTAAGACTACTAAGCACAAAGGTTTTGTTTTCTATTTAAGGGGTAAGTGATATTACATGGACAGTTTCTATCTTTGATGTCATGCCAATTCTTTTTTTGTTTAATGCACAATTACAGATTCATGATTTGTGCTTGGATGTGTCTGAACAAACATACATCCCCTTTAAACATAGTGAGCATCTTATGTTCTGCTTTTTTCTTAGTGGCATGTTTAAAATGTCTGAAAATGGCTTCACTTAAATTAGTCTCCAGGGAAAAGCTTTTCATGGGTTGGGCTGCTGCATTAAAAAATTCTGTGCATTCTGCACATATTTTTCCTGCCTCTTCCTTTTTAAAAATGAACCTTATTGGTTTCATGAATAATGCATCAGGACCTTCAATTGCTGCAGCAATGAAAATTAGGCCTGTTTACGTGCAGTGGTTATGTACACAGAAGCTTCTTTTTTTTCCTTGACCATTTTCTGAAGGTAGAGCAGAGCCTGAGTAGCATTTCTGAAAATACAAATTTTCAGCAAAGCAAATCTCATTTCTTTGAGTGAAAAGGGGAGGGGAGAAACTCCCGCGGGTTTAATGAAACCATAAATCACAATAGTGCCAGGTTTGCTGCGCCTGCGTCAATGTGCAGTGTAATTTTGATTTTCATCAAAAATTTAATCTGCCAGCCTACAAGGGTTTAGCAGCAGACCGGATGCCGCCCTGAATTTCTAATTTTAGGGGCCTGATCTTTCAGGATTTATTTTTGTATAATTCAAGTCTGCTTTTCAATATCTCTTGTTATTAAATTTTAATTCATGGCATTAACATATAGATTGAAAAGGTTTTTATGGGGGTTTTGAGTGTATGCTGATGGAATTTTACTAGACGACACAGTTTCTTTTTCCAGAGCATCCCGCATGTGTGTGTGTGAGTGTGTGTGAGTGTATGTGAGTATATGTGAGTGTATGTGAGTGTGTGTGAGTGTGTGTGAGTGTGTGTGTGAGAGAGAGAGAGGTGTGTGTGAGGGGGATTTATCCATTTCTCTGCATTATTGCTTTTTGAAATCATTGGTCATACACC